>CM075938.1:58930-104933 GCA_038030265.1 Corythucha ciliata
CCATTCGTTTGTTTACGTTTGTTTAGCCCAAATTTTTGATTGCTTAGCCCTGCAATATAAAATTTTTCAAAAAACATAATGTGTGCCGCCAACTTCACGCAACGGCACACATGACCCCAATCGTTTGTTTCGGTACATATTCAGTTCTGACTAATGGTGCTTTAATATACGGAATTTTATCTATAATTTTAAACGCAAAATGTGCCTCATAAATATCCCAAATCATGGTGATCTGGCAACTCTGGCTGAGATACGATAGAAAAATACTTGAAATTGAATCGATTTGGTCTTCAAGAAAAACTTGTTTGAAATAATTTCAAACAAATCTAGCTTTCGGGCTTAAAACACACATCTAGAGGGATGCTATTTAATGATTTTCATCTCTGTCTAGCTCGTACGAGTTCAGCCCTTGTTAGAAAGTCACACAGTAGACTCGAAAGATAACTAGGTGAACGTAAGTTTGCCCACACCCTCTATTTATCATTCGAGTTGAAAGTTTAGACTTGAAATATCCAAAGGGGTTTTTAACTTATTCCTACAACATGAGCTTTTTGGAGAAAGAAAGGATCAATACATACTCAAAAGTCGTTTTGTCAACGTAAAAACTCCCTTAGGTAAATTTTCAGTACTTTCAACTAACTCGCTAACGACACTACAGATGAACTCTGTGATGAAATCAACTTCTCTCATGAAAGTATTAATGCTCTTTGAGCCTCTTCACCCCTTCTTCAGAAAAAATGATTAAGGCTCGAGTGCGCCTCTCGTGTGCCTCACACGAGTGTCAGACCTTTGCTCGTAGACTGCGAGCAGTTTGTCCCACATTTCCGCAGCAGTTTGACACGTAACTATGTGAACCATAGGTCCTTCTTCGATTCGGGAAACAATTAAGGCTTTGGCTTTGCTATCGCGTTTCGACCATGCTCCCAATTCTTCATCAAAAACGGTCTTACTTTTTCCTTCTTGTAGGGTCGGCCTGACCTCAGTGCCATACAGTAGTTTCTCGAACCCTTTGGCTTCGGCCGCTATGACGATTTGAAACTTCCTCAGTGTCCAGTTGGAATCACCTTTCAACCTCGTAACAGAGTATTGATCAATAAACTCAGCCATCGTCCGTATTTTAAATTTTCGTCCCGTAAAAACTTGAAACAAACCGGGGGAACTACACGACCGGACTCTCACGCACACTGAACTTGAGTTTTTTTATTTATTTATTGAACCGACTGGTCCACGGCGTTTTTAAAGCCCATAACCTGTTGTTATTTCAGGTTTAAAATAAAATAGTCATTTTATTCTCTTTAAAAGGAACACGTTATATTTTTCAACTCTAACCCGTACACTTAATAATTTTTGCAACTAGAAAAACATAAAAAGAGAAAACAGGGTTGTAAGACGCGCCAGATAGAAAAAATGATTATAAGGCTCGTGTGCCGGGAGACAATTAACATTTCAAAAGATAGTTTTCACAACAATTGTCAGTGAAGGAAAAGAAGAGCTTTGTCCGTGCAATTGTTGGAAACCGCCTCAAACATTTCAGGCTGTTGACAAAAGCGAACGAGTATTTCCCTTACCACATGTACAAAACTAATGTGAGACGCAACATTTTAAACATCAAGACCATCAACAACTTGAAAAGACGCAGCAGGGTACTCCAAGTGGACATTGAAAAGTTTCTTAACGATGAGGAAAACAGCAGATGCGCTCCTGGGAAGAAGGAATTTATAACTCACAAGCAAAAGCAGTACCAGAAAAAGTATCTTAATGACACACTCATGAACCTGTGGAAAAAATACCTTGCAACACATTCTTTCCGAGTGAGCTATTCGACTTTTTGTCGGATGAAACCAATTTACATGAGTCAGCCATCGCACAATGCTCGAGACACGTGTCTCTGTGTGAAGCACGAGAACTTCCGACTTCACTTCACAAAGTCGTGAACACATCAAATACCACACAGTTTATCAACAGCATGTGTTGCAAAGTGCCCCTTGAAAAATGCCTCAAAAGAACCTGTAAAAAGTGCCGAGACAAGACTTTCAAAATTAATGAATTTCAAGGGGATGTGCAATTGAAGTACAGTGAGTGGAAGACGATTAATGAAACCCGGATAATTCAGGGAAAAGAGAAAATTGTGAAGCGCACAGTTCTTTACAAAATAACGACAACGGCAAAAGCAGCAGTCTTGAAGTTGGTGGACAACACCGAAGAGTTTGTTCAGCATGTACATCGCATGAGACACCAGCAGACCTCTTTCTCGGCCATGGAAAAAAGAGAAAATGGCGAACTGACCATCCACATTGATTTCGCAGAAAACTATTGTTGCAAGTATGGGGCCGAACCCCAGTCAGTTCATTTTTGAGCATCGAGGCAGCAACTTTCTCTGCATACGGTTGTGGCTTACCATAATGGGAAACAAATGTGCTTTTGCACTGTTTCAGAGAATTTGAGACATGATGCTCGAGCAGTTGCTGCGCATCTGGATCCAGTATTGAAGGCCTTGCTACTCAGATTTCCGACGGTGAACACCATCAACTTCATATCTGATGGCCCCACTGGACAATACAAAAATCGAACCATGTTTTCCATTTTGGGAAAATTTTTCCCTAAGTTCTACCCTCAACTAAAGAAAATCTCATGGAACTTCTCTGAAGCCGGTCATGGCAAGGGACCAGTGGATGGGGTAGGAGCCACAGTTAAGAGAACAGCAGACCGGCAGGTAGCAGGATCCCGCGATGTTACTGGACTCGCCGACTTCATCAAAGTGATAAGGAAAGAAGTTCAAAAAATCCAGCTTCTTGTTGTAACCGACCTTGACTTAGAAAGCATGGGAAGACAAATAATGGAATCAGAACTCATCCCCCCTGTGAAGAACACTACGAAAGTGCATCAGGTGACGTGGAACTCATCTTTCAATACCCTGCAATTTAATGGTCTCTCGTGTCTAAAGTGTGGTTATGGCGAAATGTGTCGCCACTATGCGGTTACTTCGCCTGTTCATCTCGGGATCAAAACTGTGACTAGCGCCCTAAAACGCAAAGCAGAACTTAACTCCAAAGTACAGATGGATGCACCTACTACCAGTAACGCAAAATCACCTCTATTCTCTCTCCAAGTGAAAGAATTTGACTGGGTGGCTGCGTTATTTCAGGACGAGAATTGGTATCCCGGTATCGTCGAAAGGGTCAACGACGGAGTGGCGCAGATCAACTTTATGAAACAATCAGGCCCCAACAAATTATTTCTATGGCCAGACCTTCCAGACAGGCAAAACCTGAAAATAGACGAACTTCTCTACATCTTGAAGCGTCCTCCCATTTCCGTGACTTCCAGGCTGTCAAAGATTGAGGAATACGAATACATAGATTTATTGAAGAACAACGTCTAGAACTACAGTTCTTGTTTCTTGATGTAAGAAAACGCGTTTTAAAACTCAGATTTTATTTAGCATTATTTTTATTCTTTCATTAGTCGATTAGGTACTTCTATATTTCTTAACTTTTGTAGTTTCTGTTCTAGTTTCTGTACTGTAGTTTTTGTACTTTTGTTTTTTCTAAGTTTGATTTTAGGTACACCTACATTAAAAAAATCTGTAAACACTGGTCAAATAATTCCTCCAAGTTCTTAGAGGAATTATATTAGAGGAGTTCTTCCTTAATCGATCGTGTTAGCGATCGAGTGTGGTTCTGATTTCTTTAAATTAGGTATATTTTTTCATAGTTCATTTACCAATAAGACTGAAGGTTATCAAAAATCAGCCTAAATTGTGTGATAATGAGTGCCTACCAAACGATACTGTGACGAATAGTGAGAGTAATTAAGGGTAATAATATTGTGAAGGCCAATTGAAAAAGAGTCATGGTATTCTATTATAAATAAGACTTCAATCGTTCAAAATAACGTTTGACTGATTTTTTACGCTTTGTACTTATGTTTGAATAAATTCCTTCGCTGGTTATCATTGAATACGATTTGTTGAATTTTATACCTGTCTTGCAAGGTAGGGAATGAAACCTGAAATCTCTGTTAGTTTTATTGCTGCTTCAGTTTCTCATTTCCACCTCTCTATAACAGGTTAAGTTCTCATTACCACCACCCTATCAATTTTGAAAATTCAAATTTCTGGTCAGAAATTGTGAATTGATCTCGATCTTCCGTTTCAAAAACTTCAATATAGTCCCAAGAAGTCTCATGAATTTTTTCAAGAATTTTTGAAAAGGTCCACTATTTTGAAATTCGGACCTTAGAATTTGAGCTTTCTGTGAGAATCACCCTAATACCCGACCGTCGTTGGGCAATGTTGTGAAATTCTTACCCATGATAATCTTCTAATATCTGTTACAAGTACAACAGCATGTTGAATTTCATTTCACCGGTTGTATTGTCATCGCGTGTGTGTATAAATTCGTTGGGTGCGCGTTTAAAGTCATCAAGAATGTCAGGATGTATCCAGAGGAAATGAAAAAGAGGTTTGACGAGGCTATTCAGGAACTTTTAAAAAAGAAGAGAGAGGACAACAGTGCTTTTATGACTCTCAGAGAGTATAATGAACGCTGTCAACAGGTAAAGGCGTCGAAACTAAGTCTATCGACACCTGGTTTTTCCAAAACGGCTAAGGACTATCGAATGGTACGAAAATACGATCTGATTGCGATAAATGGAAAGGATAAATTAATCAGGCCTGTGACCAGTGACGGCCAGCATGTTGTTTATTACGCCACAAATGAAGAACTGTTTGACATTCTCCACTCGACGCATTCATCAATCGGTCATGGGGGAAGGGTGGCAGAGCTGAAGATCAGATACTGTAACATTACACAGGAAGCCATCATGTTGTACTTGCGTCTCTGCGTACATTGTCAAAAAAAATTGAGCTTCAAGAAAAAAGGACTGGTCTCAAAGCCAATACTCCACTCGGCTTTCAATGGGGAACTTGACGATTTTTTTTTTAGTGTCGCAATCGAAAGAATAGGTTAAGGGAATAAGACTACCATTACGCAAACCATAAAATTATCATCCGAAACAATTTGAATAATTTTCTATAAAAAGCAGTGGGGTAAAAGTGGTGGAATGGGCAGGGTGAGGAATGGTTGTTTTGTGACGTGAAAGAGCATTAAGCTCAACAGGTGGCGTTATCAGTGTTTGTGTTCACGCGGTTATGTCTTAGGCCCTTCGTCCACCGAGGCAACGCTACTGCAACGCGATTTTTTTCAGACCGTTGCTTGTGAGTAGCGTTGCGTGGTCCTCGTCCACCGGAGCAACTCGTAAGAGACTTCAAAACTTTCCTCTTTCTTCAGTTCTTTTCAAGATGGCAAAGAATGAGGTGCTTGCTTGTCCTCGTCGCTTCCCGCTATCTTAAAATGCTTTTAAAAAAAAAGAGAAGATTTTGGGTGCACCCTTTCATACAAAAAAGCCTATTGAAAAGGGATGTCAAATTGATCAACAAAGTCAGATCTGCTCGAATGTACCATACAGAGAGCTAATAGGAAGTCTCATGTATATTTCGACTGCATCTAGAGCGGACGTTACATTTGCTACTTCATATTTGAGCCAAGTTTTAGACAAACCGACTACGGAATGTTGAGTACGAAGATATCTGAAGCTGAAAGAGTACTAAGATATCTGAAAGGGACGAACAATTTCGCTATAACCTTTAAAAAGAATTCTGGGCAAGGAGGAATTGAAGCATATTCGGACACCGATTGGGCTGGCAACAAACTGGGCAGAAAAAGTATAACCGGATCCCTCGTTATCTACAAAGGAAATTTGATATCCTGGTCATCAACAAACAAAATTGTGTCGCCTTATCAACCGCTGAAGTTGAATGTATTGCAGCCGCATCAACAGCTTGCGAGGCAGTCAACTTCGTCAAGCTTCTAGTCGACAACACGGAGCAACAAGGGAGACATCACAAGAAGCTACGAAAACAGCCAAAGAACGAAACACATCCATATAAGATACCACTTCATAAAAGACTTGGTGCTACGAAAAAATATAGACGTTGAATATGTTGAGTCATCGAATAATCTGGCTGACATATTGACGAAGGGTCTGGGACAAATCAGATTTAAAAAAAATAAGAACTGAAATGGGCGTTTTCCGAGAAGAAGCGATTCAAAACTCAAAAGTCTTAAAATCGATGAGGAGTATTGGAAGTTTCCTCTCCACAAGTGATAAAAATGTTTTGTTTTAATGATGTTTGAAAGGCCATGTTGTAGTGGAGTACGAAGGATAATTCCAAAGCAATACTTGGTCTCTCCACAGTTTATTCTCGTCACCGAAATCGATTTTCAACCCTCACCGGGTCATCATCAGCGGTACAATATTTCACAAATGAACTTTAAACATTTATCTCCGTTTTTTGTGCGGATACACACTAGTCACAACCACTGTGAAACGACTACTCGTCGTTTAGTTGAAATTACAACACAGTAAGTTTAAATTTGCAATGAATTTTCTCGTTGTTACCATCGTTTACAGTCATTATATACTTACTAATCAGTATAATGAAAATTCAAAGGAAACAGATATTCCTTGTGTTTTGAGTGCTGGATCAATGATCGCTTACAAAAGCTCGTATTCATGTCGATATTATCATTCTTTTCAGTATCGTGGTCGACTACAAGTGTTGCCTAAATATCTTGCCACGAAAAAGGATGAACAGGCGTCAGCTCCCTCCTCATGAACGTGATTTTCTTAACTCATTTGAAGATGCTTTTGGATTGATACGTCTTTGGCCTAATTATATTTTAGATATTGCATTTTGTAAACCTATGACATATGTCAACCGTGGAAAAATTACTGCTTTCGCTTATATTAATGGCATTCCTAGCATATAGGAGGGGGAAAGTATTGTTATTTAAATACAATATTGATATTTAAATACAAAAACATTATCTTTCGTTCACGCACCTGAGACAGGCCGTGTAAATTAAATTGACGTAACAAAGCAACAAGATATATGCTAGGAATGCCATTAATATAAGCGAAAGCAGTAATTTTTCCACGGTTGACATATGTCATAGGTTTACAAAATGCAATATCTAAAATATAATTAGGCCAAAGACGTATCAATCCAAAAGCATCTTCAAATGAGTTAAGAAAATCACGTTCATGAGGAGGGAGCTGACGCCTGCTCATCCTTTTTCGTGGCAAGATATTTAGGCAACACTTGTAGTCGACCACGATACTGAAAAGAATGATAATATCGACATGAATACGAGCTTTTGTAAGCGATCATTGATCCAGCACTCAAAACACAAGGAATATCTGTTTCCTTTGAATTTTCATTATACTGACTGTAAACGATGGTAACAACGAGAAAATTCATTGCAAATTTAAACTTACTGTGTTGTAATTCACAGTGGTTGTGACTAGTGTGTATCCGCACAAAAAACGGAGATAAATGTTTAAAGTTCATTTGTGAAATATTGTACCGCTGATGATGACCCGGTGAGGGTTGAAAATCGATTTCGGTGACGAGAATAAACTGTGGAGAGACCAAGTATTGCTTTGGAGTTATGTTTTAAGTGTGTAATTAATAAAAAAGTTGGTTTGCTTGTTCTAACCTTCTAACAACTCTAAAAGAAACTTCATCCCATGCCCTTTCCTGCGATACTTTATTCGAGTATTCCGTTAAACGATAATTATACATATAAGCAGGGTAGTTTTTCAACCGCTTGAACCAGTTTCACACAAAACAAGGTGTCCGACATCTTGTTGAAAAAAGTTAAATAACCGGGGGTTTTTGAAATTTGTTTTGATCTTGTTGAAATTTGAGACAGAATTTGAAAATTTGAGACAAGAAAAAATTGCATGAAACTGCAACTCCCAACTGAACACTCCAGTCGCTTTTGGATTGCGTTGCACTTAGTCGAGCGTGGGTTGCGCCGGTGGACGAAAAACCATTCGAATACGAAGGTCAGACTGTGAAGCATGTATTGGGACAAAACAGTCCTCTAGCCCCCCAAACAGAGATGGGACCGATTAGGTTGTAAAATAAGCAACGAGGATAAAAGCCAGCATCTCTTATTAAGAAAAATATTTAATTTCCCGTCTTCCTTTCCCTTTTCGAAGACTCGAACAAAGAGGAACAAAGAGGAATAAAGAGAACCCCCCCCCCCCCCTACAATAGGCAAATCAAGTGTTTCCATTAAGTCCCTGCGCCGAGTTCCCACCTTAGGAATAAGAAAAATAACTGGTGGGAGAAATATTTTAAATTCCCCGGAAAAGCCCTTCTCGAGGCTTTTTGACGGGCTCTTGAACATCCAAGAAGGCTTGTGACGAAATTTTGACTTTTGGTATTCAGTCCCGGCAATTGGCTAATTCTCCCCTGAGCACTCATCGAAAATTAAGGTCGGTACAATTTACCTTTTAAATAATCACCCACGGGATTGAAAAGTAACAATCGATTAATAATCAATTTTTCTCCAATTAATAAAAATCCTCTCTTCTCAAAATAAATAAATAATTTTGAACTTGATTTAAATAAAAGAAATAATCGATATAATTTTATCCTCGGTGTCTTGTTAAAGTTCCTTCCACTTTTCAAGCACCTTAAAATAACATCAATTATTCCTGTCGTAATCGTACGAAATAACGAGTCTTTATAAACTATTCATTTTTTGATCTAAAATACCAACGAAACCTTCTCGAATTGCCAAGCGAGTTAAACGTTTCCCTTTCAAGTAGTAGATCTTTAAAAATTGTAAAAATATAAAAATTAACCAAACATTTCCCAATTATTTCAATTATTGTCCACGAATCCCTTGAAGCAAATACCACCAGCCTTTTAAAATAAAATAATAAAAATTAAATTAAAATTGAGCTTATACTTTCTTTTTTCACCCTAGACAAGCAACGCTCAAGAAACTCTTTTTTGAGTCGGGTTGCAGTTGCGTTGCGCCGGTGGACGAAGGGCCTAATCGTTGAAAGATAGATTTGAACTTGAGAGCTATTGGGATTAATTTAGTAATGCCTCCGAGAAAAAATTCATATTATTGTTTAGTTCCGGGATGTTTATCCAGCAATAGGAAGACCCCAGAGAAGAAATTTTTCACGTTACCGAAGAACCGGGAAAGGAGAAGGGCTTGGCTACGAGCAATCCGCCGTGACCCATTACCGTGATCCGGGGTGAATAGGATCGCCGGGTGAATAGGGTCAATTTTCGGGAAAATGTTCAAATGCACCCCATGCACCACTGAAAAGAGATATGATCCTGATTCCAACGGGAATCGATTCAGTTAACCTTGAGGGATGCCGACAACGGGGCGAAAAAAGGTAATTCTCTTCGACTGTTTCCTTTTCTCGAGTCATTCCCTCTACACAAGTCCGAAAACTATCATCACACTCTTGTCACTAAAAACAAATTCTCCTAATAGTTGGTCTGCGAACAGCAATAGTGATGTGCTATATTTCATGCTCGGCTATTTTGTGTTGTAATGTTGACATCACAACTGACGTTTATTTTATCAATTTCAATTTATTTACCTTTATTTTGGTAATTCAGTTGACGCATGATTCTCCGTATTAAAAATTCCTTTACAGAACATCGGTGTGACAACATAACTCAAAAAGACTCAATCTCCTTTCGAATGTTTTGTTTTGTTTCTGGAATTATTCAATTGTATACAACCTATCTAATGAAGGATTTAAAGTATTCGTCACGCAATATTCTTCAAGCTACCTCACGGAACTTACAATTAAGACAGGTTTGTAAAAGCAAAGAATATTAAGCTAAAACATGCGAGGCATCTCATACTCTTTTTTCATCTCTTTGATAAGATTCCGTATGTAATTATCCTCTCTATCATCCGGTACAAAATTCATGCTTCTGTTTTGCTTTCTAATCCAACAGCTACTCTAGTGCTTCAAATTTAGACTCTGGCTGACCAGTAAAGCAAGAACTTGCCCCGCTTTAAGGCTTTTGTAAGATCGTCCTCCGGCTGAAAATGATCGATGTTTAATTAAAAGCTCATCCAGTGCTTCAAATATAGGCTCTGGCTGACTAATAAAACAAGAGTTTTCCTCACCTCGAGGCTTGTAAGTTTCAACAGCGTACCTCTCAAATGTGACGAAATTAATCCATTCTGACCGTTACAGGTGATGAGGTGATGTCCTCCGGCTGAGGCTTCAAATTAAGACTCCGGCTGACTAATAAAACAAGATTTTGCCCCGCTTTAAGGCTTGTACGTTGCACCAGAGTACCTCTCAAAAGTGACGAAATTAAGCCATTTTGAATGTTACAGGTGTTGTCCTCCGGCTGAAAACACTCGACGTTTTATTAATAGCTCCTCCAATGCTTCAAATTCAGACTCTGGCTGATCAGTAAAGCAAGAATTTGCCCTGCTTTAAGGCTTCTAAGTTCCACTAGAGTACGTCTCAAAAGTGGCGAAATTAATCCATTTTGACCGTTACAGGTGGTGAGGCGTTGTCCTTCGGCTGAGGCTTCAAATTAAAACTCTGGCTGACTAAAACAAGATATTGCCCTGCTTTAAGGCTTGTAAGATTGTCCTCCGGATGAAAACGATCGGCGTTTTATTAATAGCTCCTCCAGTGCTTCAAATTGAGACTCTGGCTGACCAATAAAGCAAGAATTTATCCCGCTTTAAGGCTTGTAAGTTCCACCAGAGTACCTCTCAAAAGTGACGAAACTATGCCATTTTTCCCACCATAATATTATATTGGTATTATATTCTGGCTAGAATAGCTCAAGGGCAGTTTCGATGGCTTCTTGATTGCTTATTGTTGAATGCCTGATATACTAGAACAAGATGAACTCATCAAGAAACATGGATTATGAGATGAATTAAATAATTATACTCTTGATTATACTCTTCTGAATTTGAGCTGTTCCTTTTTTCATGATCAGGACGATGCTGTGAAATGGATTTTTGAGTATTCTCTCGTGGATGTAAGCATTCATTTTCTTTATCTGAGGTTATGATTGTAAATTTTTGGGGCAGTTATTCAATCTTCGTGATTTCCAATGACACGTCTTTTGGCGTTAAAAACAAAATTATTTATTTTCAACATAAGGGTGGGTATTCTAAAATTTAACTTCCTATCCCTATATCTCACATGAATGCAATGGCTGTATGGCACAAAGCCAATGCCAAAGGAAAAAAAAAAAAAAAAACTTCGTGATTGCAAAATGACTACAAGGTATGAAGAGTGTTGGGTTCGGTGTCTAGCTATTGTGTAGTACCAATTTTGTTATTTAGAGCTCTCATCATCCCGTGAAACGAAACTTCAGCGTCCAAATAAATGAGATTCAGAAACTGTGGCGAGGATAACATAATTTTCCTAAAAGTGTAATCTTTCTTTTTTTCGTTACAGACGAGATCAATTGTTTTCTTGATAGGATTTTGAATGATTTTTATAAGCTTCAGTTTGGTGGTGTAAATCGTGTCTTGTTTTCAATTTTGTTCTTGTTAAATTCCGATCACATGTTACCCCAAAGCTTTCCACCGAATCGTTAATGGGGGGCTTGCATGAATCTCAGAGTGGGAAGAAAAGCATACCGGTGATTTGACCCGTTAACTAAAGGATAACAACGGAAGTTGCAACCCGATTGGTGCGTTTTAAGATTTTCAAAAAAAGGTTGGATGGTTCGACGGAAAAAGGCGTCAATCCGTACTTGTGAAGCATTTGAGGGAACTCTAAAATTGTTTGTTTACAAATAACATGAAAAATTTCCTTCCAGTAAACGCGTCTAACCCCTTCTTCCCCTCATCATCCATTTCAATAAACAAGTTTTGACGTAATCGAACCCCCACTCGAAATTTTTAAAAATTCGCTGAAAAAGCATCCTTTATTGATTTCAAAGTTTAATGTGAGCAATAGGCTTGTGGAAGAGCCCTCTGTAAGAAACACCAACTTTTGAAAAACGTGCAAGTTCCCCATTGTTGATTAACAACCTATTAATTTGATCTAAGTGAAGATGTCCGATTTTGAAGAAGTCAAGCACTAGGTTTTGATGAAAAATGGTTATTTCTGCCGAATAAACGAATGCTGACGCAATAACCCAATTAAGTGATTAAGAAGATAGGTATATCGAAGAATTTTTCCTGAAATTCTGGTCTAGTAGGTGCGTGATACACTATAACAACCCAACAGCCAAATGCCGTTTTGCCTGTGTATCTATGCTTGAGTATTTTGACGTATAAATTGCTCATCGAGCTATTTTATATTTCTCGGCGAGAAAGCTGGCCATTTGGCAACGACATTGCATATTTAGCAATGAATCACGCTGTTGAATCTGAGGAGTTGCCTACACATGTACGATTCAGGGGATTGTGGTATTTAGTCCAGTCAATAAGAGAAAATAGACAACATGGTCAGTTTAGTGAATTTTTAATTTTTCAATGTGTTTGAGGTTTTTGGGAGGTAAACATACTAAAAGACCCCGGATGTCCGATGTGAGCGGGTTCCACCAGGAAGGTCACTTGTTTCGATTTTTCATAATTATATTCTAATAGTTTCCAACTTACGTGACTCGGAAATATTGGAAAATTGCGTTAAAAACCAACATTTTCTGTTTTTTACGACTCTTTTACTTGCAACGATTCTACTTTCAGTATCTCACAATTATTTCTCAGAAAATAAGTTGAAGAGCGTTACATTTCCTTGGAAATGAGCCCTTTTCAAACATTTTAGACCAATGTAACCTCAAGTTACAGCCGTTTGAACCGACCAAGTCTTTTCATTTTTAATAAATCCAACTATAAAACGGTAGAAATAACGGGGTTTATGAGCAGTACAAACCCAAGCTATATTTCAAGCTTGATCATACTTGATTTTGCCCGACGTTGGATAGTAGGTCAGTTCATACGTCTGTAACTCATTGCTACGTGTAAAGTGTTCGAAAAGGGCTCATTTCGAAGGAAATGAAATGCTCTTCAACTTATTCTTTGTGAACTATCATGAGAGACTGATGGTGAAGTCGTTAAAACCAAAAGAGACACAAAATGCTGAAAATTACGTTTTTAAACCAAATTTTCCTACATTAGTTGGAAACTATTAGGAATAACGAGATGTTCCCAGGGAAAAAGTTTTCGCTAATTTTGTCAGCTGTATATTTCAAAAAGAAGTCCTGGCACTACGATGTGTGGGGTCCGAGATAATTATCAGGAAAAACCGAAACAAGTGACCTTCCCGGTGGTCTCCAGCAGCCCGGTCACATCGGACGTCCGGGGACTTTTAGTATGGATGGATATGATGAGTTATTATGTCGCCGGTATTTTTAATTAATAAATTAATTGAACTGATGTTATCCGGACGACGATGGAAGGGAATAGCTTTTAGTATGTTTTAGTATGTTTACCTCCCAACTACCCCAAACAAAGCGGAAAATAAAAAATCACTAAACCGACCACGTCGTCTACGCTTGTTTTTCATCATTCATTGACTGGACTAATTTTTAAAGGAGTTTATTTTACAATAAAACAAGTTTTATGGCATAAATTTCATTTATACCTACGATACGAAATCTGTTCAAACTTATAATTATGTACATAATGAAGTTTGAGTGGGTCATCGTATGAAATGCGATGTTCTGTAAAGGAATTTTTATAACGGAGGATCATTCGTCAACTGAATTACCAAAATAAAGGTGAACAAATTGAAATTGATAAAATAAACGTCAGTTGTGTTGCCAACATTACAACACAAAATAGTCGAGCATGAAATATAGCACATCACTAATGCTGTTCGCAGACCAACTATTAGGAGAATTTGTTTTTAGTGACAAGAGTGTGATGATTGTTTTCGGACTTGTGTAGAGGGAACGATCCGAGAAAAGGTAAACAGTCGAAGAGAATTACCTTTTTTCGCCCGGATGTCGTCCACTCAACCTTGAAGTTTCAGATTAGTGACCCGTCACAACTACGTTGGCAGCACTGACTTTGCTGTTAGAATGGGACAGATGGAGTAAAAATCAGCTGTTTCACGATACCGGGAAAACTTTGATTGCCCTTATCAGTGTGATAACGCCACAGTCCCGGTCAACTTTGCTGTTTGTTGGCAAACATCTTGGTAGGTTTCCCTACAAATTTCATTGAATTATCTTCACCCGTTTTCATTATGTTCAAATTTTATTAATTCTGGTGCTGTTTTGTTTCAGAAACGGGGCAAATCGGGTCAGGAAAACATGCCCCGAAATTATACACCAGATCCACGAGGAAGGCGCTATGTGCGGCACCTCCCGGATGTTATTAGTGCTGCAATTTCACTCGTAAAACGAGGTAAATCTATTCGTTATGCAGCTAAGGAATATAATATTCCATATTCCGTCCTCCAACGACATTTTAAGAGTCCAGAAACTCGGCGGCAGGGGGGTCAAACAGCGCTGGACCTGGTAGAAGAGGTAATTGTGTCTCGCATCATCTGCTCGGAGTGGGGCTATCCATTTGATCTAACAACTCTGCGACTATTCATCAAGGGATATTTGGATCGAGTTGGGTGTGTAGTAAAAATTTTCAAAAATAACACACCAGGGGCCCTAGTTAGAGTTGTCGGGAAATAATCCCGCAAGCGGTATCCAAGGACGCTTCATCAGAAATAGTATTATCTCGCCATAGCAACCACCTCACGTGAGTTTTTCCCGACAACTCGGAATAAGGCCCCTGGAGATGAATTTGTGTCGAGTTTTTTGAAACGCCACTCAAAACGCATCAGAATGAGGATAAGTGCCAACATAAAGCGTTCAAGGGCAATGGTGTCTCGCACCACCCTCCGTTCATATTTTGACAATTTGAAGAAGGAACTTGAAGGAGTTCCTCCGTCCAACATCGTCAATTTTGACGAGACAAACCTTTAGGACGATCCCGGTCGCAAAAAGATCATCACAAAGAGGGGCTGTAAATACCCAGAGAGGGTTATGAACAATTCAAAATCTGCCCACTCCATCATGTATGTTGCGGCCGGTGACGGCTTTGTCCTGCCAGCCTACGTGGTTTATAAAGGAAAGCATTTATACGACACTTGGATAGAAGGAGGGCCCAAAGGAACGCGATTCAATCGCAGTCTGTCGGGATGGTTTGACAGCGAATGCTTTGATGACTAGCTGCGAAAGTGATTGTCCCATATTTTCAAAAGCTCGATGGCCCCAAAATTATTATTGGAGACAACCTCTCATCACACCTCTCCGTGGCGTCTGTAAAACTGTGTGAAGATAACGGCATTAGAATGGTTTTCTTACCCCCTAACTCCTCTCACATAACCCAGCCCCTCGACGTGGCGTTTTTTCGCCCACTGAAGCAGCATTGGAGGTCAATTTTGACAGATTGGAAAATGGGGCCTGGGAAGAGGGAAGCTTGTGTTCCTAAAATGTATTTTCCTCGGCTTCTTAACCAGCTGGACGCAAAAATGTCAACAAAGGCTGCTGAAAACGTAAAAGCGGGTTTTAAAAAATGTGGAATTATACCGTTTGACCCTGACAAAGTTGTCCTTCGTGTGCCCGATGAAGAAGATTTTCAAGACTCTGTAGACACCCAACAGATAGACCGTGAGCTGATTTCGCTCTTAAAAGAAATGCGAGGAGCTGGCGAGCCAAAACCTGTGCGTCAACGAAAAACAAGGCTGCAGGTGGAAGCAGGGAAAAGTATTTCTTTTGAAGACCCTGACACGTCCGAGGAAGGTGCAGTCGACAGCAGTCAACAGGAGGAGGTAACAGTCGATGAGGATTGTAGTGATTCCGATGAAGAAGATGATCTTCAACAGCCTTCTACTTCAGCCCAAACTGAGACCCTGCAGTTCCAAGCATTTGACGTTGTTGAAGGTGGTTTTGTGATCATCAAATTTGATACAAATAGAAGGCAGAGAAGATTATTTTATTGCACTTGTTGTGTCGAAGTCAGAACCAACAGGACTTCTGCAAGTCAATTGTCTCCGGAAGAAGAAGGGAAAAAAGGATGACTTTTTCGTTTTCCCAGACGTTGAAGACTGTTGCGAAATTTCGCCTGAATGTGTAGAAAGAGTAATAAAAACCAAAAAAATTTTCAGAGGTCAGCATTTTTTTTCTGTCGACGTGACCCACATTGAGAAGGTAATGCCTGCTAATGTCAATTTTTCTTTCCTTCCTATTATTGTTCCTATGTGTCCTAGTTCATTTTTTCTACTCGTATAAGACTTGGAAAGTATTAGACTGAATTTCTTTCAACTTTTTCTAGAAGTTTACCTATCAACAAGTCATTTATTTCCTTTTTGTAAGTACTAATAAAGGCCAACTTTGAAATTTATTGTGATATCAACTAAATAGGTGTAAGTACCTACTTACCTAGTTCCTTATGTTTATGTGCCTTAAATTATGGTTTTTTACATCAAAGATTTTAATAAAACCTGTTCTTTAAAATTGTGATTTTTCTTGCCCAGGCCAAAAACAAGGTTTTAGACAAGTTCCAGAGCATAAAATTTGAAGGAAAACATATTTAGATATGTACTTTTAAAAATAATATTTATGACCCTATTGGTCCTAGCTGGCGGGTGAATCGAGTTTTTCACTAAAAATCCATGAGTGATTCTTTTCACCCCACCTTTCGGACCAATCGGGTCAGTCCTTTTTTTTTTTAAATTGCGCCATACTCGGTATAGCGTCGATATATTCAGAACAAGTAATTGAAAATAGAGGCCAGGAGCTGTGATATGCCGTTGGAATCCGAGGGCTAACTTTTATGGATCGAAAGTTACAGTTCTCCAAAATTAAAAAGTGACCCTATTCACCCCGTTTTACGTATAGAAGAAATTCAATTTCAGAAAGTTTCTGACATCCTCTACAGGGTGTTCATGAATTACCTGGACAGAAGAAAACCAGTTATGGGGCACATCATTTGCCATCAAAATGACTATTTGGAGTTTTTGGAAATTCCGCCTTGTTTCCGATATATCACACATTTTATGATTTTTTCACGAATTCCCTTTTTTCCCACTTAAATGCTTGCCATATGCTTATAAAATGGTACTAGCCTAAAACTAATCAGCTCATTGGAAAGAGCACAAAATTTCCTATAAAATGTGTCCACTTTCGGGTGAAAATTACCTTCGTAACACTCGTGAGAGCAGCCGATTTACCAAAGAAACTGGTGGCTCACATTTCCATACACTTTTCCGACGCGATTTTCACCTCTTTGTCATAGGGAAGAAAAAAATTGAAATCAGTGGAAAAACTTCCTCATTTTGTAAGCTTTCCAATGATGTGCGAAGGTTCATAGTTACACCATTTTTCCGTTGAGATATGAGCAATAAACTTGAAAAATCCAGCCAGGAAACGTGAAATTCATGCATTTCTTCGACAATATTTTATTACACAAGGAGACATTTTTTTCTTCTTTTATTTTATTTGTGACTCAATTATTCATCTTTCATCTTCTTAGTCAATAATTTAAGTTCCTCCCCCTTCCGAAAGAGACCCCCCCCCCACTCATATGAGTGCCTAAGTAATTATTCCAGGGGGAGGGGGGGATGAGTTTACGAATCGAGCGTAAATTATTAATTAATAAGATAAAAGATGAATAATTAAGTCAAAAAAAATAAATAAAATAAGAAAACGATAGTTCCTTCGGTTATAATGGTAATGAAAAAATGCTTGAATTCCTCGTTTTCTGACTGAGATTTTTCAAGTTTTTCACTTATATCTCAACGGAAATTACTGTGATTGTAAACATTAACACATCGTTGAAAAGCTTACAAAATAAGGAAGTTTTTCCACTGATTTCAAATTTTTTCTTCCCTATGGTGAAGAGGTGAAAATCGCGTCGGAAAAGTGTATGGAAATGTGAGCCACCAGTTTCTTTGGTAAATCGGCTGCTCTCACGAGTGTTACGAAGGTAATTTTCACCCGAAAGTGAACACATTTTAAAGGAAATTTTGTGCTCTTTCCAATGAGCTGATTAGTTTTAGGCTAGTACCATTTTATGAGGGTATGGCAAGCATCTAAGTGGGAAAAAAGGGAATTAATGAAAAAATCATAAAATGTGTGATATCTCGGAAACAAGGCGGAATTTCCAAAAACTCCTAATAGTCATTTCGATGGCAAATGATGTGCCCCATAACTGGTTTTCTTCTGTCCAGCTAATTCATGAACTCGTAAAAGCTATGTACCGCCGCATGGGTCTGGGTTCAGGGAGTCGACAAAGAGTAACAAAGAGGTACCTTTACCCCGTGATGTACATTTATTATTTACAGTCTGACTCACCTTTCCCCAGGCCCGACGGCCTGCGTTGTACACGAGCTGGCACGAGGGCTGGTCGCGAGGCTTCGGCCCCCCCTGCACGGATGTGCGTCCCTGACTATAAGCTGTCCCCTCGACTCTGTCCCCCCTGGGTTTTTATACTAAACCCCCGAGGACATGTTTGTAAAACCCTAAGTGATGTGGATAACAAGCAGTTTCCTCAAGGATTTGTTGATGATATCGGGTCATTCTCTCCCGCTCGTCCATGAGCTCGCCGGGTTCATTCACCGAGCGGTGAACAATTTCCCGGACCGAGCTCCTTCTCTCTATCGCTGAACTAGGGCGTTACATCACCCCCACCTCCACGGCGCTGCGTCCCGCCAGCGCACAAACAGGCTGCTCCACCTTTTGTGCCCGGCTTGGCACCTCTCCTCCGGCCGGAACCCTCACCCGCCCCTCCCGGCGTTCTCTGGTGGGGTTCACATTCAGGCACGCACAAAGGGCAAGGTCCACTGGTCCAGCTGCTCGACGGCCTACACAAGGGGACGGCCTCAAAAAAAGTTCTTCTTCACCAACCAACGAAACGGGAGGGGTGTCATACTCGCCAAGACGAGCAAGGAGGCCGATTCCCTCCTTGAAGAGAACGGCCCTCGACGCCGCCTCACCCGTGAGAATCCTGCTATGTCCCACAACACTTCGGTGATCAAGAAAAGTCTTTGAATGCGGTCCTTGGATGTGAACACCAAAGCTAACAGCTTATTAATAGTTTTTTCATTTATCACAGGAATCGTACTGCTGAATGTGTCTGCCACTCTTTGGCTTTGGCCGCAAATGACGCGTGCAAATTCCTCCCGCGTTCGTGTGAAGATATGGCCCGCAACGTTCATTCTTACGTCCACAATAGTGCGAAGAGAACGGCCCAGTTTGCTGAGTTTCAGAATTTTATGGACGTTGAAACACAAAAAATGCTGTCGCTGTCGGCTACTAGATGGCTATCTTTTTTAGCGGTAGTCCAACGAATTCTTAAGCAGTGGGAAGCTTTGAGGTTGTTTTTCATTTCTCAATCAAGCGAGGACCGGACTGTGGGTGCCAACCAAATTTCCACATGGCTTAACGACCCTTTCATTAAGTTATACTACGTATTTCTTAACTGGATTTTGCCGAAAGTTGTAGGGCTCAATAAGCTTTTCCAATCAACAAACGTGGTTATTACGTCACTCTACGACAAATTGGAAAAAGGCGTAAAAGAAATCATGGGCCTCTTCCTTAAAATCGAATACGTTAAAGTGACGAATATATCCGACATCAATCCAGACGACGCGACGCATCATCTTTCCCTGAATCAACTGTATCTTGGAGTTGCCGTCGCCGAAGAACTGAAAAAGCCGGTGATACAATCCAGACCTGACTTGATTCAAAATTTCCAGGAAAGAACGAAAAACTTTCTCATCTCGCTGGTGAAAGGAATCACCAAAAGATTCGATTTTAGTAGCGACGTCTTCAAAATCATTCGAATACTTGAACCGAAATTTGCTACGAGTTCCACGAGGGAGTCCTTTAATTCAATTCTACCGGTGTGCGACGTTTTTCCCCGGGCAAAGCCCAATGATCCAGAAGAAATTCAGAAGTTAGACGATGAGTGGCGCTCACTTCCGCTGGAAGATTTCTCAGACCTTCGTTCTGTTTTGTACTTTCATGTAGTAAGATGATGTTACCAGGGAAATCAAGTTTCAAAAGAATGAGTTTAAAATATGTCCCCAACGAAATGAACGAGAAAAAAATGATTCCACTTTCGATTTCCCCAACAACAGACCCTCTAGCAACAACGAAAGTCCAAAACTACTAACAGCACGAAGATTGACGTGATTTTTAGTTGAGTCTAAACTGAACGAGAATGGGAGGGGGCATGGAAGTAAACAACTTTCTTTAAAAAAGAGATTCCCTTTTGTTTGGCCTCCATAATTGTAACGTGACGCAATTGTCCAACTGAAGCGCCCGATTAAAACTACCTAAGTTCATAAGAATACAGTAATTTTTACTAAACACTAGGTCTTTTTTGAGCTGTGGCGGGGCTGTGAGGAGGAGCCTTAAGTTAACCAATGGTAGCAGAATTCGAGTAGAAGTAGCAGAATTCACACGATCTGGTGGCAGAATTGAAAAATCTGCATCTGGCAGCCCTGCATGTGAGTGATTTCCACTGCCCCACTTCAGAATGTAAGAAACCGCTCGACTCTCTCGTTCTGAGCGCTCAATTTATTAGTGCGTTGCATGACTCGAGCATAAGAGAAATCTTCTCCCGGACCGTTATTTTCAGTCGAGATGCCAAAACAGGGCGAAAAACAGTTTTATTCGGAATTACAATCAATTTTGTACGTCTCATTCGATTCGACTATGAAAGGGGAAATTTATTATTATATTTACTGGCGATGCCCGCGGGATCCGACGTGAGACTTCGGAACGTCGCCGATGAAATGAAGAAGTGGTTCTTACATCGACGAGATCACCAGATGTCTGACGGTACCCGTCGACCACCTCCCGAAGCAGCGCCACCGTCCCGACAGTCGCCACGAAAAACTCAGAGGAACCCAGACTACCACGACACCAAACAAACCACCATCGCAGTGCTCAAGGTCCAAGGCCCAGAATCAGGGAGGCACTCAACGTTAAGCCAACCTCCATCCATGAAAATCACTGTTGAGGTCGTCAAGGAACCGGAAACCACCGGTCGCCTCTGGCTCTGATACCAAGACCCACAAATAACTTTATCGACAGGGGACAACCCCGTATCAAAATCCTCAAGGGCCGTTGACAGTAGATGTAGAAAAAAATCCTATGGAAATACCTACTGAAGACGATAGCCAGACGAATGTGTTGCTCGGAAAGGGCGGGGAAACTGTCTGGATAGACAAACCGTGGGTAAGCCATTTTTCTAGGACGTCGAGACAAAATATCATCACGCATCTGCCCGGGCCTAAAGGAAGAGCAAAAGGTGTTATCGATGAATTCGAAGTTTTTTCTCTTTTCATTACTCCACAAATGGTTGATCTCATTGTGAAATACACAAATGAAGAGGTTGAAAGAAAGTCGTCTTCATTTTCGTCGAAGCAGTCGTACGTCGGATCCACGACGACCACAGAAATTAACGCTCTATTGAGATTATTGATCTTGTGTGTGGTGCTAAAAGGCTCTGGGTTGCCGACAGAGGGGTTGTTTTCTTCTTCTCTAGGTCCTTCCATATTCCGTTGCACGATGACGAAGAACAGATTCGAATTTCTCTTGCGTTGCCTTAGGGTTGATTCGAAAACTACTCGATTATGCAGAAGGGAGAATGACAAATTCGCAGCTTTTCGGGAATTGTGGACCCTTTTCAATGAAAACTGCAAAGCGCACTACACCCCCTCGGAATATGTGACGGTGGAAGAGACGCTTTTGGGCTTCCGGGGCAGGTGTACTTTTCGTATGCATACACATTTAAAAAGTCGTGAGGGTTACGGTGCCAGCGGGTTTATCAGAAGTTTTGACATACCTGCAATGTCAGTCAACGATCCCAGAGCCCCGCACGTTGAAATGCCACCCGGAGTTTGAGTTGATGTCAAAGAAATGTCCTCCCCCGCGCCTGACAAGACGATTTCGCTCGGTGATATTGTCACTGCAATTGGACAGTTAAGGTTATTCCATTCTATGGACAGCGAGGTGAGATTGACAATCGAGGGTGCTTCCTTCGATGAGTTAATCGACGCACGCGATGTTCAGATGAAGGAAATTACAGAACTAGAAAAGTATTTTATAGTTTGGTTAGATGAGTACAGCGATTCTCGCTACGTACACATTGGATCGAGAAATAAAATTGAATTCACGAGCCTAGGAGAGCTAATTACAGCCCTAGTATCCGATTTAAGCAAAGAGATGGCGCTCAGTGAGACGTTTCTTTATGAGATGCTCCGCATGAATATCGCCTCTGATTTTCGCTTTTTCCGGCCAAATAGATTGGGGGTACCATTTCTAGAGATGATCAGGTCTGGGTTGGTTGATGACGCCGCCAGGACCAGAATCGCTCAGCTATGCGCTCCCAACGTCATAACTTCTGAATCCACATACTACGTATCTACTAATGGTTTGAGTATCCTCCTCGAAGTAAAACGCGTACTGCTTTAATTGATTACTCTATCGTCTATATGCCTGCGGTTAGGAATGTTCTGTCCAACACACTTAGTTCGCATAGCTTGACGACGAAGAAAGTTGAGCAAAAGCTGCCGCCTCTACGTGACGGCGACTTCATTATGCCCGCCTATGCCGGAAATGACATACAAGGAGTCTTTGATGCCGGCGATTGGGATGACAAAAACCGGACCGATACGGACTGAAAATAATCTCAATGTGTGACGCAAGAACTTTTTTCTTTTGTGGAGGAATTCCGTACATCGGCAAAGAGATAAGAAAAAGTTCAGATCTCTTACTGCCGCGACTTACGGAACCGTTGAGAGGAACAAACAGGAATGTGACGACCGACAATTGGTTTACTTCGTGGGAATTAGCGGAAGAGTTGACGAAGAACCAGTTAACAATAGTCGGGACCTTGAGGAAGAATAAAAAAAAACTCCCTCCTAGTTTCGTGGATCCGAAAGGCCACGGATTATCGAGATTCATATACGACGACACAAAAACAGTTGTATCATATGTCCCAAAGAGAAATGAATGCGTCGTTCTCTTATCGACCATGCATTCCACCGGTGAAATTGTCGAAAAAAGTCAGAAGCCTGACATAATTGAATTTTACAATTTGACGAAGGGAGGAGTGGATGTTTTTGACAAGCTCTGTCACGCAAAAACTGTCAGCCGAAAGACCAACCGTTGGCCGATGAGATACTTTTATGGAGTACTCGATGCTGGAGCCTTCAATGCTTATGTGATTCGCAAGCATAACTTATCGGTAGTACCAGAATCCAACAAATATCGCGCAAAGTTTTTAAAAAATCTTGCTCTTTCCCTGGTGTTGCCCCACATGAAAGATAGATTGAAAACACCTATTCCTCAAGGATTAAGGTTGTCAATAAACCGTTTCCTTCACGGAGAAACCGCGGACTTCATCTTCGAAGCGAAGTAGGTGTGATTTCTGCTCGTGGAAAAAGGACAGGAAGGGCTCATCACTTTGTCACAACTGTCAAAAATCAATTTGCGGGGAACACAAAATTGGTATTTGCCCTGCGCGTTCGTCAGAAGCGTTTTCAAGCGAAACTGGTGGAGAATAAGAATTTGCACCCAACACACGCTTCGTGTAATTTGTTTGTTCATGGTGTAATTTGTTTGCGTTTGTTTGTTCATTGTGTAATTTGTTTATTCGTCTTTTACCTATTTTTATTAATATTATTTTTATTTGTAGTAAGTATTTCTGTTTTTTATTCTTTTTTCCGGTTCAAGAAGCCCCATGATAAGGCATGAATCTTAGCAATGCCGGGATCTAGAAATGTTGTTTTTAACCACTTTTACTGCCAATTAAAGTTTCTGTGTTGGCTGTAATGATTAAGAGTAAAATATTTGTGCTTTAAGTGCTCACTACTACACTCTTTGAACGCCAAAATAAGTTCATCTTGACCATAAAGTCAATATAATACGTTGTGGGTCATCCATGACCCAGGGTGTGGAATTTGTCCTGAATGACAAGGGTCATTCATGTCAGTCTGGCTGGTTCAGTCTGGTTTCGAAATAAATAGCTAAATGGACCCGGACACACAGGGCGGGTTTACCCGCACGTCCACCCGGTCTAGATTTTTTCTGTGATACTATACATACTTATCCTACGGGAACATAGTTCATAAAAATAAATTACTATAATGAAAAGAGTAACACGAAGTCATGCCAAAAAAGCTGGTTATTGGTTAATAAAGAACATAGCGATTTGCGAGGGACATGAAGTTGAAATTGGCGGCAGTACGGAAAACAGGCGAAACATGAGCGCTCGCCTTCTACATAATCTGTCTGTAGACGCTACAGTGGCTTCATAAGATACAGTGCGGCCATTCGGTGATTCTTTCTGATTGGCTGCTCCATCTTGTTTCAAGTTCTTTATCAACTTCTACTAAGATTGCATAGAGAGAAGTGGTTTTGGCCGATTTACGTGCTTTAATTAATTTTTAACAAACTCTAAATACCCGAAGTTCGTATTGTGTAGTGATTTGCACTTATTGAGATATGAAGTGGCACCAGAAATGATTCTCATCCCTCAGGAAAGATAATTAAGCGGAGCTCGGAGTGAGCTACTCAGTATCACTTGTTGCTTGTTCTCAGCAACAGGGCAATTCATTTCCACGTGTCCTCTCTGAATTAAATCATAATTATGTTAATGAAGAAGGTGGGTGCAAAAGGAATTGCCCTGTTACAGAATTTTATACAAATGGGAAACTCTTATCAGTTTTAATCAACTACGTTTAAAGCCCATGTGCTAAAATCAGGCCTAAACAAATTCAAAATCCCGGGTTTGCCAAGCTTTGAGCCGCCGTCCCGGTCACACAATCAATGACACAAATGAATTTTTTTTTCGAAAACGGAAACCGCTGACCGCAAAAATGCGCTCCTTTTGAATCTGACAGCAAAAATTATCCAAAAGTTTATGCTCTTCCACCCTGTATATTATTTTGTATTTAATAATAAAGAATTGAAAAATCCCTTAACAGGAAACTTTTCGTCTTTTCTTGCCCCGATACCGCATTAAATCCACCTCACCAACGCCCAAAGTATGAGCCAGAGTGCATTCTACGATTTTAAGTGTGTCTTTTTCAATTGTTCATTATTGAGTATAACGGGAGGGGAGGGGGGTATTGTCTCGAAAAATGGCTTGATTTTTTAAGATTAATGCTGATAAATTAAATTAGCCTTTAGAGGAAAACAAAAGTTGAATCAACTTAGGTAAGAACGGATTGTACAAAGTGAGCGTTACCAGCTGTCACTTGAAAAATTCACTAATTCTTAACAAGCCTTTTATTTAAGGAGAATCTTTCTTTTTTTTTTATTCTTTGATTAGTTAGCAACTGTGGAAAAATAATTATCGGGCCAAAAACGCGTTTAAAAAAATATAAAAAATGGAAAATATGAGCAAAGCCACTGCTTCATATACATTTCCCCCATAGGGGCACGGAAATCTTGAAACAAGATGGCGGTGCCTTCCGAATGTCCGCATGTCTTTATAAAGCCACTGTAGTAGACGCTAGTCACCCCGGCCACCTGTTGGAGCAAGGCAGTTAGTCTGTATTCTGTAAGAAAGAGTCGAGTCGTAAGGTCAAACGTGACGGTAAATAAAAGTTCTCCTTAAAAGAAAGACTGAAGTTGCATTTTCTTTTATTTTTCCGGAAATTCCCAAAAAGTTTCCAACATTTCAGAAGTGGGATTGAATCGATCAGAGCGGATTGTTAAAGTTTTTTTTTTTTCTTTTGGGCCTTCGTGGAATGATTTTTGATTTTGAGCCTTCGTGGTGGACTTTGCCAGCGTGGCGTCTCGTTTTTTTTTAATTGGCCTCCGTGGTGTTTCGTTCATAATTTTGCCTGCGTGGTGTCATAAATTAAATTGCCTTCGTGGTGGATTTTTGCGGTGTGCCGGAGGGCGAAGTAAAGCATTGAGAAAGTTGCTTAGACCGTGCGGGGGTCGAGGAGTGACGCTTGGTCACCATTTTGAGTGAAGAGACGAGAGTCGTCTTTTTTTTTTTCCTTTTTTTTTGGCGGAGAGGACGTCGGTTGGCGTGGGGAGGAACCACCCAGGGTTTCGAGAATCTCAACGCAGCTTAGAGGAGCGGGGGCCGGAGGGAGCCTACACGTGCATCCCATCTGTAGCGGAAAAGGGAGAAGGAATTTTGTCCTGTTGCTTCACGTGCGTTTTCGAGAAGGCTCAGACGGGGCGAGGAAGAGGGAGCTCGGGTGCAACGGAAAACAACGACAACGAAGTAGGGATGTGCCCATACTCGTGGATCGGGAACGAGGAAGAGGAACCTAATCTCGGGGAGTATCGGGAACGAACTGTTACACGTTCCAAGACTTTACCTATACTGCTCAGTGGCACTACTGGCGGGAACGGTGAGAATATTGTCTCTACCACTTCTCTGAAAAAAAACTTTTAAAGGAGGATTTCGCTCGTTACCGATACCGATCCAGTTCCCCCGATATTTTTTCGCTTCCCGATACTCGTAACTTCACCCGTTACCGATCCAAGCGAAGGGATGTGCCGATCTAGTTATTTCTTGTCACCGTTCCAAACCGTTACTGCTCCGCCTGTGGAACAGTTCCTCACTACCGATACTGTTCCAGTTACCGATACTCTAGAATTTGTTGTGCTGTACTCGTAATTGTCTCTCTTTTTTGTTTGGTATAGATTAGTTAAGTATATCTTTCCTGCATTTCTCAACAAGACAAAAATATTAGAATTGTGTGCGGTGGGGTGGGCACACAGAAATCTTATAAATAAATAAATAGGTAAACTTAAGTATGGAGAAATAAATCGAGTAAATGCAATCTAAATAAAGGAAAAATAATCAATTTGTCATTCTGCACAATACATATATTCCTCTCAATCCTCTCATCGATCCGAGAAAAAAGAATTAGGAACGCTCTTGGAACGGTAACGTTCTGAGCATCGGGAACGAAATAACGAAAGCGTTCCAAGCGGGGATGGAACTCACGCGGATCGGTAACGTCTGAAGTGACAGTATCGGGAGGAGAAAAATATCGGTGGAACTGTTAACTGGATCGGTATCGGGAACGAATATTATAGAAAGCGTTCCAAGCGCCCGCTTGGATCGGTAACGGGTGAAGTTACGAGTATCGGGAAGCGAAAAAGTATCGGTGGAACTGGATCGGTATCGGTAACGAGCGAAATCCTCCTTTAAAAGTTTTTTCAGAGAGGTGGTAGTGACAAGATTCTCACCGTTCTCGCCAGTACCGCCACTGAGCAGTATCGGTAACGTCTTGGAACGTGTAACTGTTCGTTCCCGATACTCCCCGAGATTACGTTCCTCGTTCCCGATCCACGAGTATCGGCACATCCCCCTACCAAGCGGACGCTTGGAACGCTTTCTATAATATTCGTTCCCGATACTGGAGCAGTGAAACTTCAAAACGTTACCGATCCACGTGAGTTCCATCCCCGCTTTGAACGCTTTCGTTAATTCGTTCCCGATACTCAGAACGTTACCGTTCCAAGAGCGTTCCTAATTCTTTTTTCTCGGATCGATGAGAGGAATACATTGTGCAGAATGACAAATTAATTATTTTTCCTTTATTTAGATTGCATTTACTCGATTTATTTCTCCAAACTTAAGTTTACCTATACATATATTTATTTTTTTATAAGATTTATGTGTGCCCACCTAATTCTAATATTTTTGTCGTGTTGAGAAATGCAGGAAAGATATACTTAACTAATCTATACCGAACAAAAAAGAAAGACAATTATGAGTACAGTACAACATATTCTAGAGTATCGGTAACTGGAACAGTATCGGTAGTGAGGAACTGTTCCACAGGCGGAGCAGTAACGGTTTGGAACGGTGACAAGAAATAACTGGATCGGCACATCCCACGAAGAGACCAGGGACACCACCCAACCACCCACTGACATTGGGAGGATTCTCAGCGCGCAGGACCTGGAAGGCGGATCCAAGCCAACCACCCACTGAGGAATTCTGGAGGAGAGGACACACACACGTAGTGTTGCCAACCAGGGGCCTTATTCTCTAACACTATAGCAATAAAATTTCGATTGCAATGTTGCTATTTCTCAAAGAAACGTTGCTGTACGGCATTCTGTATCTTTAGAAACGTTGAATTTGAGGCAACGTTGCTAAGGAGTATGACTATAGTCGGTTATTATAGAAGCACCTCCAAACCATGTGGCTATATCGACTGATTCGATTTCAACGTTGCTTTTTTAACTATCAACCCCTTTTATCATTGTTCATTTTACCGTCATTGTTTCGTGTAGTTTATTTTATTTTTATTTTGAGTTCCGAGTGGTAGTGAGTGCGGTTTTTTCTGTTATTTTACTTTTTTGTGATTCCTAAAAATGTCTCGCGGAGGTATGTTTGTCATGGCAACCGACCTAGCTGAGAGAAGCGAAAATATCCACTTGTCTCGCCAATTTTCTTTAGCCCGGCGAAACTTAAGGGACGAATTAAATCCCCTTGAACTCAGTGAGTTGGAATTTCGGAGACATTTTAGGCTGTGTCGGGAAGGAGTTCGAGTTTTAATGGAGGAAATGATTCCTCTTTACTCCAGCGTGAGAAGTACGAGTCTTAACCCAGCTATTCAAGTAAGTACCTACTATAGGCAATCAAAAGAATGAACCAGAAGGTGGCACTGCAGGGAACGTTAATAGGTGTCAAAACAATGATCAGCAGAACATATTCTGCTGATGCCCTTCTTCCGTCCACTGAGAGTTAGAGTCTTATGTTTTCACAAAAGTCTTCTTGTCTTCCCCCAGTAAACAGAAACTTTTACCACAGCCTCAACGTCCAAGTTGAGTACCTACAACAAGTACCTACTGTATTTGTTTGGAGATTTTTGGTCCTACCTCTAAAAGTATTGATAGACCCTCCTACCTTCCATTCGATTCAGCACAAAAACTACTAGTTATTTCAGACACACTATTACAATTCAAACGTAGCTGTACTACGATGGTCTTTGAACTTCATAGTTTACAGTGGTACTTTGATGGACATATTTTGTCATTTTTCCTAGGATGTCTGACGAATCAAACGATGACTACGAGGACTACAAAGAGACAAAGAAAAAGCGGGAGTTTTGCATACCAGAAAAGAAAAAGCGAGCAAGAGGAGAATCTAGCTCCAAAGCAGAACACCGGGAGCAGCGGTACAGAACCGAGTGGGAACGTGACTCGCGGTTTCAATCATGGATAGAGCCCGTCAAATCGAAACCCAAAAGGGCACGGTGCAAAGCGTGCGACCGAGAGATAAATGCAGAGATTTCTGTTCTGAAGAGGCACGCACATAGCGGTATGCACTTGAAAAAGCACAGCCCTGTCGAATTAAAACAAAAAACTTTAATACAATGCGTGCCAGATTAAGCAAGCAATGGTTAAACTGAAAAGTCAAATTTCGGAAGCCGAGATAAGGAAATGCGCATTCCTTGCAGAAAACAACATCGCGATCCGAGCTGTTGTGCCCCTAGTCGCGACTGACAAGGTTTGTTTTCCCGATTCAAAGATCGCACAATCTGTCCAGCTAGGGCGTACAAAAGCGACGCAAATTATTAATAATGTCATTGGTGAGTGCCACACAAAAGACATCGCGGAAACGCTCAAAACCCAAAAATTTAGTGTAATAATTGACGAATCAACCGACATTGGATCTGTTAAAAGTATGGCCGTATGTGTACGTTTTCACGACGGTGAACGCGTTGTTTCGAGGTTTTGGAAACTGCTTCAGGTCTTCTGCGGAGAAAACTTCCAAGGGGGAGCTACAGCTCAGCGTTTATTTGATCTCCTTATCAATTCTTTCGTGGATGAGGGAGTGCCTCTCGAAAATTTGATCGGCTTCGCCAGTGACGGGTGCAACACAATGTTCGGGTCTAAAAACTCGGTGACTCAACGTCTTAATGAACTCTTGCCTGGAATTGCCGTTCAAAAGTGTCTGTGCCATTCTCTCCATTTGTGTGCAAGTGAGGCTTGCAAAGAATTGCCAAGGTGCGTGGAAGATTTAGCCAGGAACATTTACGGCGTTTTCAAAAGCAGCTCGAAACGTCAGGCCGAGTTCAGAGACTTCCAGGAGTTTTCCAATACGGATCCTCACAAAATTCTAAAGCCGGCACAAACGCGTTGGTTGTCGCTGCAATCCGTTGTTAATAGGATATTAGAACAATGGGACCCGTTGAAGGCATTCTTCCACTCTAAAGCTTCAGAAAGCCGTTTATTAGCCGTAGACGGAATAATCAACTTCATGGACGATCCAACCGTGAAACAATATTACCACTTTCTCCAATGGGTGCTTCCGAGATTCGTTGAACTCAATGAACTTTTCCAAAGCGATCGGTCACTAATAACGGTTGTGTACAAAAAAATGGCATCCGCCTACAAGGAACTACTTTCAACGTACATGGAGAAGAGTTACCTGGAAAGAACCCCCCTTGATCAGATCGACCCATCAGATTCTTCGAGGTTCATTCCTCTGCTCCAGATTTATCTAAGCGTGAAAGTGATGAAAGGGTTTTCTGCACCGGAAATACAAACTCGATCTGACAAGAACGCAATGGAAAGTCATTTCAGGTAAATACTATTCGGTGACTGAATACATTATTTTTCTTTATTCAGTCCTATGGATTTTCTTTCTAATTTCAGAGAACGATGTCGGAATTTCCTAATAAAGGGGTGCTGTGAAATGAAATCGAGGTTTGATTTTAGCTGCGAATCCCCTTTCGCGCTAATGTCTCAACTTCATCCCAAGGAAGCCCTGAGCCCTGAGAGGAAGTCATCGATTTTTGAACTAATTTTAACGGTTCCTCGAATTTGCGACTCAAATGACTTAAATCGCATTCAGGTGATTTTTTTTATGTCTTCACTGCCTTCTCATTACTACTTAATCTATTGTTTTCTCCTAATGGATAATTAAAAGCTGGGGGGTCAAGGTATAGAATTTCCTACCTGAAATCATGTGATTTCAATAATTTTCTATGAAAAATCAATGAACTCAGGTGGCTTTTCGATAGAAAATTCGATATCTCAAAGTTACAGCGTTAGCCTCTCTCTTGTCTTAACAATAAATTTCAATTATTTTCAGGTTATCGACGATCAATGGCGCATGTTAAGCCGTCAAAATATTTCTAAAGGAACAGAAGAGCTAGAACCAGACCAATTTTGGTTAATTGTCCGTGACTATCGCGATGTTGATGGAAAGATCATTTTCAAGTTGCGTTTTATTGTCATTTTTTTTGCACTGAGAGCAGAACAAATATTCTGCTGAACATAACATCTCATAAATCCCCATCACTCTCTCTCTCTCTCTCTTATTAATAAAATTACCGACTTGATTTCATTTTTTAAATTTATTTTTCAGGAGTTGGGTTCGTTCGCTTTGGTGATGCTTTGCTTGCCACATTCCAACGCTGCATGTGAAAGATGCTTCTCAAAAATAAACCTCATCAAAACAAAAACTAGGAATCGTTTGCTCACTAAAACTCTTAATGGACTTCTGCTCTCCTCGCAGTGTGCCCGTGTTGGAGGGGGTATTCACAAATTTTTGGTTACCGATAAAATGATTAAGGGGATGAACGTTTCAAATTTGAAGCCCATTAAAAAAGCTAACTTTTCACAGCGATCGACACCGAATGAAGTCACTCAAACAGAAGAAGAAGTTGAAGAAGATTCTGACTACGACCTGGTTTTTGATGGCAATGACTAATATGTTTGTGATTTTAATGATAATACCTCGATTTTTAAAGCCGTTTCTTGTTAATTATTACTTGAGTAGAAGATGATAAGCTCCGAAAACTTCCAGCATTAATCCAGAGCATTAGTACTTTTATTTTTAGTTCATGAACCTCTTTTTGCTAAGTACTATGTTTGTTGTTCATTAGTCAATTGATACTAGTCCCAATTGTTTTTTTATGGGGAAAATTATGGTCAGTACAAATTCTGTGTTTGAAGTTCCCAAGTCACATTATTGTTGATTTTTTTTTTAGCTAGTCCTCGTTTACTGAGTCTTTCTGTATCTGTGACTTTTTGTTATTCAGCTGTGATAGCAGATAATATATAATTTTTTTCTTTGTAAACCTTTATTATAGACCAGGGAATCTAGTCCTGCTGAAGACCTTCCTAGTACAATTTCATTTCACCCGGCTCCCAGCAGTGATTAAGAAGTTTAGTGATGAGATGTTCCCGTCAAGTTGAATGGTTCTGTTCGTTTTTCAGTTCTGAACTGTTCCGAATGTACTGAGTTATCTTAAATCATACGGAGTGACTTCAATTCTGAACTGCTCTGAACAACAAACCTAAAGTTATCCAACTTCTCATTGCTTCTATGTAAAAAAAGTGAAGCGGTTCGTGGGTTGGGACTTTTGCTCCCCATGGCTGCGCTAGCAACAGAATGAGGGCAAAAACCCGGCAAATACAAGTTTGATCCTACAGAAATGCTTCACTTTTCGAGAAAATGAATTTCTTTCGATACATAGCTCTGCAGTACTCATGCCCTCGCTTTTTTCACCTGTAAACAAATTTTTGTATTTCCCGGGTTTTTGCACTCACAGCCAGTGCAGCCATCGGGAGCAAAAGTTCCAACCCACGAATCGCTTCACTTTTTTTTTCGAGCTGGATAACTTGGTTTTCTACAGGACTTTGCAACAAACGAACAGAGCTATAAGACAATTTATTGTATTCTAACTGTCCGCAGAGAAGATTCCTAGGGGGAAAAACGCGACATTGGGAAAATTTTGCGATAAATAGTTAAACAATTTTATTTCCCCCACTTTACTGACAATACGGTAATCGTACGGTATTTTAAAGCGAGCGGTACGACTTTCGGTGGTCACGAGGTTGGCAACACCACGTATAGCCCTCATCAGCTGTGTGGAAGGTTCCTTGAAGGCGGTGGACGGAGGGGTGAGTTTAAGTGTAGTTTTTTTTTTTACTCCATTTCTTGTTTACTTCTATTCGTGGTGATAATGGCTTCAAACGATGCATTAGCTGAATTGCTTAGGCAAAATGCCGAACTGATAAAATTATTGAGTAATTCGTCAAACAACTCGAGTGCTGTCATGTTGATGCCCGACTTGAACGCTTTAATCCGCGAATTTTCGGGGCGGGAACCTCCTCAGACAGTAGAGACGTGGATAGCTACCGTTGAGCGAACATCCAAATTACATGGATGGGGAGACGAATTAAAACTTGAAATGGCACTTAGTAAATTAGTTGGGCCAGCACTTCAGTGGTCGGAGGGTCGGGAATTTAAAGACTTTAGTGATTTTCTAACTCAGTTTAAGAAAACTTCTGTGTCCGGAGGGGACGAGACGAAGCAGTGGCGGGAGCTTTTGGAGCGAGTGCAGAGGCGCGATGAACCCTTGGTAGATTATGTTCGCGAAAACCAAGAAGCTTGTTGTGGAGGGCCTTTCTTTTCGGGCACTAGGACTTTTCGTGTTAGGGCAAACGGTAGAAGATGAGGACCAACTTTGGGAAGCAATAAGGTTATTCGAGTCGGTTGGTGGAACGCGTACCGCGGGGGATGATAGACGATTCGGAACCCGCAGATCAAACGAAACCCAAGCGCGACCATCTACTTCGCGGAATACCGAGAGAGCTGTTTCTAGCGGGGAAACAAAATCCGAGCCATCGTGTTTCCGATGCCGAAAAACTGGTCATATTGCCAGGGATTGCTCAACGCCTAGAGTGATTAAATGTTTTAAGTGCGGTGCCGGAGGGCATATGGCGCGAGAGTGTCGGGAGGTCGATCCCGTGCCACGAGTGGGGTGCGTAATGCATGCGTCAGTGAAGTGAGGACCCGTACGTGAAGGAGGTTACCTTTCAGGGGATGAATGCAACCGTGCTAGGACAAATCGACACGGGAAGTTCGGTTTGTACGCTGAGAGCGTCGGTGGCCATAAGGCTGGGCCTGGACATCACGAGGGGCACACTGAGTTTGTGGCGTTTTGGGCTACACCGGTCCGAGCAGTGGGGCGAACCGACGCTGTGTTACGAATAGACGATACCAAAGCCCGCGTTACGTGTTTTGTGGTGGCCGACACAGCACAACCAGTCGATTTATTAGTGGGGAAATCATGGACGGAACAACCTCATATACAGTACACGAAGAACGGTGCGTCGTTACGTTTCGAGACGGTTGCGGGCCCATTGACGGAGGCGCCGGTCGTGACGAGCGGCAAGCATTATGTCAATTTGATTCAAGTCCCGACGAAACGACGAGAACCAATCACCCGGGAGATGATTAGGACGGAGGTAAACCTCGAAGAAAACGTCCTGGAGCGGTTGGTCTCATTGACGAACAAATATCGTGACGCGTTTGCGTTGTCTTCGCGAGAACTCGGGTGCACTACGGCCTACGTAGCAGAGATAGAAGAGGTCGCGGGGAGCAGACCGGTGGCGTGCAAGCCTTATAAATGTAGCGCGAACGAACGCGAAACAATCGCTAAAATCGTGCGTGATTGGAGGGACGAGGGATTGGTCACGGAGACCTCCTCACCCTATGCCAGCCCGGTTATGTTGGTGGATAAGCCAGGCGGAGGAACACGTCTAGTGGTGGACTTTAGGCGGCTTAATTTACAGACGGTCCGGGAGCCTTACCCTATGCCAACATTGGACGATATATTGGAACATCTGGCTAATGCTACAATTTTTACCGTTCTAGACTTAGCCCAAGGGTATTTGCAAGTGCCGCTTTCAGAACAGGCCAAACCGAAGACGGCGTTCGTGACACCGGATGAGACGGGCCAATTCGAGCGGCTAACGTTCGGATTGACTAATGGTCCAGCCATCTTTCAACGCACAATCAACTTAACTCTGGGACCGCTGCGGAACCGAGTAGCTTTTCAAAGTCAAAGTCAAAAGAAATTTATTGGCATCAACCATTTTTATAACACATATTTACAAAAAACGATATTCTATTAGCCCACAGGGGAATAAGCTGGGCTTGTGGCCCCCCGTGGAGTCCCGAAAAACTAGCCTAATCTACTACCTAGATGATTTGCTTTTGCCAGCGGAGGATTGGGCAGTAATGTTACAAAATTTAGAGCTCAGGCGGAGTAACCTTGAATATAAATAAATGTGTTTTTGGCAGGAGCTCAGTGGATTTTTTAGGTTACAAAATCGAAGAGGGGAACGTTCGACCCGGAGAGCGTAAAACAAAAGCCATCGCGGAGTACCCGACACCCAAGGACGTGCGTGAGGTTCGACGATTTCTAGGACTGAGTGGGTATTTTCGCCGATTTGTTAAATCTTATGCTTTGTTAGCGGAACCATTGACGCGATTGCTTAGAGGGGAAGTAAAATTTTAGTGGGGGCCGGAACATGAAGCAGCGTTTAGCAACTTCCGAACCAATTTTAAAACTATACGACCCAAATGCGAAGACAGAAGTGCATTGTGACGCATCCAGTGTGGGGATCGCGGGTATATTAATGCAGCAGGGCAAGGACGGGGCATTACACCCAGTGTATTATGTGATTAAAAAACTTAATCCGGCTGAAACTAACTATCATTCATGCAAGTTAGAGGAAGTCTGGTTTCTCAGCTCTCGGACTCTTTGCACCTGCATTTGTACGTACACACTATATAACACCCGCATCACACATGAGAGTGCGTGTCCCACGAATTGAGATGGTATGCTACAAGTAACAAGTAAAACAAGTAAAAATGGTAAGTATTTAGCGTCAATAAAGTTTAATTCTTTATTTTCAGCCTCCCCACTCCCTTGTATTCACTGCATGGTGACTAGGGTGGTGCGGTGAGGGGGGAGTAATCCATTGGAAAGTCCTAAGACAAGGGTCGTCTAATTTGCAATTAATTAATTGCTGGGACACATAAAGAAAAAAGAACGATGGTATGCTAACTGGCCCGCGGTAGCCCTCAAGTTTGAGATCATTGTTCGGTCCCATGTTACAAAGTAAACAGCAGATGAAGCAAACGCAGTACAAAGGAAACGAAAGATGTATTCAACGGTCTGACGATTATAACGATCGTCGTCGTTATAATTTTACTTCGTACAACAACTAGTTTTGACTGAAAGACGTCAGAAATAACATCCGACTGAAGAAGTCGAAATGGAGGTGCGAAATAACAATGGCGCACCTCCAGATCTGGTAACGGCCAATGTGGCCCAAAATCCTCAACAAAAACAGCAGCGAGGCGCTCGAAATGACAGAGGCCGAGGTGGAGGAGGCCGAGGTGCCCGTAACAATAGAAGGGACCGTAGGCGCAAGGCAGCAAACGTGCAGCCCGCACCCATTGCACCACCACACCGTAATGCACCCGCACCAAATAACAACAGCTCCGATTTCAGAAGCCTGCGATCGGCTACTGTTCAGGTGGAGTTGGTGTGGCGTTGCCTGGTTTCTGTTTCTTCGTCGCATCGATGCTTACGCTACGCGGCTATCCGCAATAGCGCAGAGGCCCCTAGCTCTTATCCTAACAACGGACAATCGTCGGACCTATGAAAAGGTCGCGCTGTACATAGCGTCAGTGCGTATTGGATGCGCTCAAGACAATTTCCGAGGACTCGTCAACGGCATTGAACAACTTAGGAAAGGATCTTTGTCGCGATCGTTAATCGATCGGTAAATAGCTGCTCGAAGTGCCAGCCTCCATTCCTGATGCACTCTCGTGCTCGTTTTCTCATTTCTCGTCCCGTCTCATTTCTCGTGCTCGTCATTATTCATATTTTTAGCCCAAAATGTATAACTTTTTCGCTACTTAAATAAAAAACCAGCAGACGCCCTAAATTCGCACACCTCTTCGTCCATTTTATTAATTTTTTATTTGTTGTTTATTCTTCAAACACAATGTTATTTTAATTTTTCCTGTACCAGAGCTTGGATTTCTCAAGAAAGAGAGCAAAAAAATTAATTTTGGGACCTGTTATTCACATTTTTAGCCCAAAATGTATGACTTTTTCGCTTCTTTTCGAATTTTATTGTCAAAGGAGGGAGATAATTCCACTTTCGAGTACACCGTTGGAAAGCTGGGAAAACGGAGAAGTTTTTATGACGCTTGACAACGTGTGAAGCAATTTTTGGCGACACAGTAAATTGTTGTTTGAAGTCAAAAGTTTTTTTTTTTTTTGCATTGACGCAACGAAAACGTTACGTTCTTAGGCGCTTTTGACCATTTAGGATATTGATTTTGCATTCATCCCATAGATAATTTTCCGTAGATTACGAAACTGCCATTACTTTTGAAAAAAAGTAAAGTAGAAGGTGAGAAATTGCAGTTTTTCGTTGAAAAATACAGTTGCGCCTAAAAACCACTTTAAAAAATATTACTCGAAAACAAAAAAAAATAGGCAACTATCCGAATAGGACTTTTTTATCCCATTTTCGGTGTACTATTACCCAATTTTTTTTTGCTACTCAAAACCGACCACCCTGTGTTGTATCGTGTGAACGAATGATGGTAATTATGATATTTTCCAGAGGTGTGCAATCTGCTTCATGCGAATGTGCCATCGCAGAGAGTGGGCACTGTTAGCACGTGTGTGCCATGGTTCACTACTTGAATAATGAATCTGGCGCCTCAAAAGCGGACGCTCCTCAAGAATGAGGGAAGCCAAGTGTTCGGCAAGCTGGTAAGTAAATAGGTTTAAATTGGTTCAACGTTTTCAGATGAATACAAGCTGGAAACAGTCATGTTGGGAGTTCGGCGCCTAAAGGAGAGTCACACGGCCGACTGTATATCATCACAAATTGATGAATTACTAGAAGTTTTTGACATTTCTAAGTCGATAATAGTCGGCGTGTGCACAGATGGTGGTGCCAACATGGTTGCTGCAGCGAGGAAGCTCCTCGGACATATATTGCTTCGTAAACCTTCTAAATTTAATAGTCACTGATAGCCTCGAAGACGAAAGTAACAAAACCTTGAAAATTCTGATCAGTGATATAAAAAGCTTTGGGTGCGTTGTGAAACTCAACACTTGCTCAGCACTTGAAACGGTATCGTTGTAAAACTCCTAATAGAGCTGTGCTGGACAAATGCTTAGCCATCTGATGAAGCACATCATCTCGATGCTTAGGTAACAGCTTCAATCGCTAGATATGATAGAAAATTATAAGTAAAACCTCCGCACAAACACCTCGATTTTGTTCATCAAGCGGCTTCAGCTTGTGTTTAAGCGCTTGAAGTAAGGCCTGAGTTTTACAACGCAACCATTGTTACCTTCGGCCGCCATAGCAACCTTTTCATGGACAAGCTGTGAGCGGAGCAAGAACGAGACGGCACAGCTGAGGGCAATGTAATGCTTTTGATTCAATCCGTTCCAACGCGATGGAATTTAACGTATCACATGCTTGAAAGGTTAATCAAACGTTCACCAGTCGTTGCCCAAGTTTTGGCCAATCCAAGCATCAAAAACGCACCACGAATGCTGTCTGGTGCTGCCATTGTTGGGGGTTGATTTAGTGTGGTTGTTGGTATTGAGGTGGTAAATAGTTTAAAATAACCGATTAACCAGTAACCGGTTAATTTGTCAATAACCGCCATCCCTAGCAGACGCTCTCCACAGTCCCACCCACCGGTCGCCATCACCACTCGGGCACTCGCCAGTCTTTTCTTGAAGAAGAGCTAAAGAGCATTGTTGTGTTGTTGGGTGGATTTTGTCTGACTGAAATCGAACGAAAAATAAGAAATGCCATCCAGACCCACGAACAGAAGAGGCCACAGTTCCAGCAAACGGGAAGACCGTGTGCCGCGTGGAGGGCGCACTGCTGAGGACAAAAGAACTTCAAGACAACTATTTAAGTTTATCCACCCATTAACGCTTAAGGGAATGAATTAATTAATAGTGCTTCCTTTAATTACTTAGCGAATTGGAGGGATTAATTTTGACTACTAATGGAATTTTAAGAATTCTGCCAATTTCCCGGATCCACGATGTTTTAACTGCAGTTCGTGAAGTAAGTTGAAGTGTAGGTTCAAATGCAAAGTACTGTTCTTAATCACATTGATATTTTTAAAGGCAAAGCGTGAAGAAGAAATACAGAAAAATGGACAAGTCGACCCGTTTAAGTTGTCGGCGGAGGAGATGCAACTGATTTTGACACGAAGACAGACGGCTAACGTATAAAACAACCGAACAGCGAGAATGGACAAGGCAGCGCAGTGATGATTGAAGAAACAATTACCTAAGTGGACTTGAGTAAAAATGTCGATTGATAGATCTGTCGATTGAGATCCCGCACGCATCACTCCAACAGCACGATTCATGCGTCATGCGTCGCTTGCAATGGCAATAGCGATGACGAAAAAAGCGTCAAGGCGCAAAGCTCGGGCAAAAAATCAGTTGCAGTTTATCCATTCATATTAAAAATGATAAGTACATTGCATTTTCATCTCTCCAATTGAACGGGAACCCATGGCAACCACCAAAACACCAAATGTAAGCCTTCTGAAATCGAATGCTCAGGCCTTCTTCGTATGATTTTACAGACAGACAAAAATCTGCGACATACGGTAAATCTTCATACTTCCACCAACGATCCTAGATGAATTCTGGAAGGTCGGTAAGCTCCCATAAACAACTGTCTCTTTTCAACGACGAGAAATTCTCATGTTACTGGAGTTATTAACGAAAGTACTAATAATAATTAAATTAAAAAACGTAACTGGCGCCCGAATAACAGTGACTGTAGAAGGCGAAATCGAGCACTTTACAAAGTGTGATCATTTGTCCCACGAACACTGATCACCAAATCCGCCGAAAATATACAGTTAAGTTCACATCTAGCGCAAAAACTACGCTGACTAGCACCCTCGTCTCGCAACATCAGACGAAACAACTCGGAAGGAACCGTTGTGGTCAATTCCCCAACGTAAAGACTAACAGTTTTGGACAACCGTGGTCAAATTTCCCTACAACAAAAGTCTCTCCTGAACGACACGCTCACTAAGCCCTTCCAGAGAAAGACCGTGATCAATTTCCCGGCTTAACGAAGGATCGACGCTTCAATTAGTAATAAGGTAAAAGAAAATTTGTACTCATTTTACCATCAGAAGTGTTAGTTCAGTAAACAGAGCAATAAAAGTAGGTAAAAGCTGCAAAAGGTGGTGTAGGCGATTTTATTTTTTCAAATGTTCCGTTAGGGTCCTATTAACAAGGAATCACAGTTTGCACACAAAATTTCGAAAGGTACAACTTTTGAGAGCCTAAAAACCTCAAAAGTTTCTGACTTTTTTCAGTCACTTATAAGTCGAATATGGTCAATCCTAACTGAAAACGCACTATGTACTTAGTTGAAGTTGACAAAATTCCACGTCGATTGAAAATAAAAGTTTTCAAATCGGTCGAGAGGTTCAACCTTTACAGATGGGCAAATATCACCTATTTTTTTCAAAAATTTTCAAAAACGTGTGCTATTCCTTTTTCGAAGCGTCATACCTCTAAAACTATCTTTTCAATCAATACCCCTCCTCATTGAAAGTTCTAGAGCATTGAATGGAGAGCTCAGGAACATCTGAATCAACCACCTGGAACCCGTTTTTGACGTTTTAAACGCTGTTTGTCCCAAATCGAAAGTTCTCAAAATTCACTATTAGACTGGGTTTTATCGCTCCACATGTCATTATTGTTCTCTATTCGCCTCTGGCACCGTTCTGGGTCCTTGTCATCAATTATTTATCAAGTCATAGGTGCGAAATAGACGTCTCGTTCATAGCTTCTTGAACTGGGACTTTGGAGAAGATAAATGGCTTACAATACTCTGTAGCCTTGAGTGGGGGGTTGGGTGTCTGCCTAATAAATTCTCAGACAAACTGTGGAAATAGTGTAAAGGCTATTTGAGTTCAAAGTGGCTATTTGTCGGCCGCTGAAATTATGATTTTCGTTCAAGATAATCATTACGTATTTTTTGTTTTTCAACAGAACGGACACTTTTCCCAATGAACGCCTACGATATAATCTAAGTTGAATTCCCACTCAAAGTAAATAGCGTAATGGAAAGAGCGCAAACGTATATTCAGAATTTGTAAGTGTTTGGTGCTAATGATCCTTAGCCTTGCGTATGACGGCATGCGAATCCAATGAAAAATTGTAATTTATGCCTGAACAAATATTATTCTTGGGCTATTTTCCAAGTATCCCTGTGATTTTTTTTTTTAATCAAACAAAAACAATTCTTCGTTCAGCCAGCTTTCTGGCGGTTCAAAAAAACTGTTCACTTTTACGGTACCAAAAAGAGGAAAACGCAGTATGGGACTAACAAGTTTTCTTTGGGTATTGGTGGTTCTGTCGTCTGGTTCTAGTTCGGTTACATTATCGAAAAGTATGCTTTTTACAACAGAATTTCGCGCTCTATCATAGAACATTATCTGTTTTTGAGCGCATAGGTGGCATTTATAGGTAAAAAGTACAGATTCGTAAAATACATACATGTATACAAAACGTGTCGCATCTCGGAGGCAAAGCAATAATTTTCACGAACGTCTAGCAATAATTTTGATCGCAAATGAGCCGAACCACCCTATGTTTCATCCGGTTATCTATTTCATGGACACCTTAGAAGACATGTTGGATGGCTACGTGTCCTGGCAGAGGATTGCAGCCCTGTTGTGGCATCATTGTGCTGATGATCATTGGATTTCGCACGCCATCACACGCTAGGCTAGGATTCATTCGGACCAAACGTATACTAATTCTGAAGAAACTTTGGTGATGTTTATATTGCGCTATTTACTTTGAGTAGGGACTCAATTTAGATCGTTATTGGGAAAAAGTGTCCTTTCTGTTGAAAAACAAAAAATACGTTATGATTATCTCCCAAGTAGCACAGTTGGTTTAACAAACATTTTAAAAACGTTTAATTTAGGTAAAAATATTTGATGAAGAAATGTTTGGCTATCAAATATTTTTTAAATGTGTTTAACACGTAAAAATAACAAATTTTATTTCTAAATTTTTAATAAATAGGTTGTGTCTTAGCGCAAATTAATTTTTTTTCAATTCGTTTAAAAACGTTTTTTAATACTTTATTTTCAAATTTCTCTGGGCTGCTATACATATAGTCTTATTCAGTTCATCACCCTCTTTTCTCCTGTATTGTTATGCATCATCAGGGGGAACATTTTGGAAACTACCTCCACTTTATTACTTCCATGTTCGAAAATCGAACATCGAGTCCAAAGTGACTTCGTATTTTTGATGGAAAACTTTAGGGTTAAAAAAATTGGTTTTCATCGTGCCATCTTTCTGTCACTTTTTTTCTTTTTTTTGAAGTGTACCGGGTGTACAATAACGAGAAGCTCATAGAGAAAAACCTGAGCTTGGGGACGACATTTATGGGACCGATTTGATGAACTAACATTTTTTAGATTCGACAATTTTAGACACCTGAAAATAGCATCCAAATCGTCTCAAAGGACAGAAAAATGAAATTTTTTCCTGATGGAGCTTCTGTTATGCCAAATTAATGTAATTTGATCACATTGAAAATGAACTATCATTGAATCCATGAATCCATTTGATGTTATAAGGTCATGCCCCCCTTCCACAAACCACCAGCACCACCTTCACTCACTTGACACAACAATTATGAGTTAAAAAAAAAAAAAAATCCCCAGGAGGGGCTCGAAGTCACAACGAACAGGTTCCCCTCGTCATGATAGTATGGTGGTGGGTTCATTAGAGGGGGTTGCGGTTGCGCCTTGGTAGTCGGACCAAGCACCAAGGCCACCCTCGGTCGTGAGTGTGCACGTCAGCACGTGTTTAGTGTCTTCATCGTGAAACTGCTCGTTCCCAGTAACCGGTAAGTTTACTTTTAATTATTTTAAGGGCTTGTGAAAAAGTATTATTGCCTCATGTGTTCTTCTCGTCTTTGAAACAATGTTTTTCCTGCCGCCCTTTGCCATAAACATGTTTCGTGTATTTTCCTCTTCTAGTTTATTAGGCTATTATAGTACATTATCAGAGGCGGCTCGTCCACTAGGGCATTTGGGCAAACGCCCCACCAAAAATTGGACCTAAAAAATATGCAAAAAAACGAAGAAAAAAGGGCAAAATGACTTCAGAAAAATTATAAATTCCAGAAAAATAAATAAAAAGTTAGCTTCTTTTTTGCAATTTTCAGAAATTACCTTCTCATTTTGCTTCCAACAGGCGGAGATTCAACCGATCTCGGTGGAAGAGAATCCACCACATATTTCAAGGGACAAATGAATATTTCCAGTGTGGTCCTGTGCCCCGAACGCGCAGAAAATTTGGTGCGCAAAAGGCTCTTTTCCCTCCCTTCCCTTCGACGCTTCATCCACAAATCCGGGCACCAACCCGGGGCTCCAATGCATTTCTATGTGGAACTGGGAATGAGCGTTCGACAACTTTAACTCTTTGTAGAGGTGCTGACGTTTCATTAAGCTGGGTTTAGTATGGGAAGTAGAAAAACGTTGTCTAGTAGTGATAGGAGGGAAAAGGAACATCTCGGTCTTCTCTAGATTTCAGCCGGTTTTCAGTCGGTGTATATTATTTATTGTTGTCGTGTCGGTATTTTTTTCTTCCCTTCGAGGTTCGCTTTGTGATTTGTGCGAGATGGTTCAGTCTTTTAATGTGCGCAGCTTCAAATTTCACATTTAAATAAAGGAGAACAAGTGTGTTAATTCAGCAATACAGGTTCGCAGTTTCAAGTTAGTTTTAGCATGAATAGTGTCAAAATCTGCAGGCTCTCGGTATTTTCTCGAGAGGATTGTGATCAAGAATCTCGGTCGATTGACTCCTTCTCTAAACTTGACGCCGACAGCTAGTAAAGGAAATGGCAAACCATCCGGAACTCGAAATGTAGACACCTATTCAAAAGCTGAGTGGTTCGACACGTCCAAGTGGTGTCGGGTTTGAGTTTTTCTCAAATGGCCATGCAGGGCAATACCTATTGAACGCTTGTGTATGCACGTTGTCCAACAAACAATTTATCCGAAGCCCGAACTTTTCTCTCAAGGCATTCTGGCTTTTACCTACACAACGAATTCCTATTTGTGAACCTATGATTGAAAAGTAAAGCATAAACAAAATCGTCTATCTAGCCGAGATTTTTAATAAATGATATTTATGAATATGACGTGCCCCACCCCGTCAAGAGGCCAAGAGCCGCCACTGGTATGTATGTATACTGATGCAATTTTTCCTCACAGGATAAAAATGGTTGGGGGCAATTAAAAGATTTCGATGTTGCTCCTAGTCACTGGATTTTTGCATAAAACCAAGCGATTTACTTTCACGCCGGGATTAATACGATGAAGCAAACGCCTGAAACAGAATCTAACCAGCTGTCTACAGCCATCATTTCTGATTTCTGCAGCACATTCTCGCATAGCCCTATATAAAAAGGTATTTGATTGATTTAATTTACTTTTTACTCGGTACGAGAACTATTTGTTTGCATTAATCAATTGGATTCTATCGTGTTCGAAGAAGAAATTAAATGCTTCGCTGAGCTTCCCTCCGCCGTGGCCTTCTTGAGTTTTGACTTTTGAATGAGCTAAATCCATGAGAATTACGTTTTTTTCAATCTGGTATGGTGGAATATTAAATTGTATAACTGCAATCGCATTGTTTTTTGCACTCGCATTTCTCAGGGAAGGCATAAGAGTTCGTCTACCTTAGCTGCAATCTCCAATAGGTATACCTGTATTGAAAGATCAAAGTGGCCAGTCCCGTGGAACCTGGTGTACACAGAATGGAACTCGCAAACTCCATGTTATGGAAAAGTGACTAATAAAATAACATAATTTCCAGGTCTCAAAAGCGACACATGAAAGATCAGCCAGCTGCTTCATCGGACCATTAATTTCCAAAATCAAAAATGACGTCGGGCACCTGTGGACTTCACATTCAGTTTTCAGCTTAATTTTGAAGAAAAAAAACTCATTAAATTTGTTTTTCAATCGTTCTTAAGCACATTTGCTTTTTTTCAGACTGAACATGACCTTTTTTGAATATGTAATGAAATATATTCGTAACACTTTTTAAAATTTAATTAAACGTTAATTGAAAGACAATTAAACGTTAATTAAAAGATAACTAAACGATAACTAAACGTTTATTAAATAATAAATCAAAGGTTTTTAAAAGATCAAAAAAACCTTTTATAAAAACATGTTTTCGGATTTGAAAAACGGCCAACAAAATGTTTAATTTGATAAGCCATTTATCTTCTCCTTCCTCTCTCCTTCCAGCTGGAGTGCTGACCTAAAGTCCAGGCCGATGAAAAATTGGGGTAGGGATAGCCTACGCCTCCAGGCTTAGCTGCCAGCTACGCCCAAGCATTTGGAGTGGCCTTGGTCTGACCGACCAACGCGAGTTTGCCATCCCCTTCTACACATGTAGTTCCCAAAAGAAATTTCGAAAACGCATTTCACTCACTCAGGATCACTCGTAACGTAACGTCCCGGACTTTGAATCGAACCTCCATTTGGCTATAGCTTGGAGTCAATTACCAGAAAGCTGTCAACGCACTCAAAGAGAAGAAGTCCGGAAGGAAAGATTTGCTGACTGATGTATATGAGGAAGCTGGCGAGGTTGGTAATAATCAACCAGACCAGAATTTTTCACGAGGAAACTCACAGACGGCACTTTTCATGCCGAAACTGTCTCATTCACAGCCGACGGCGACGTGTCTATGGGTAGCAGGTCGCGCTCGACGTCCCGGTCGTTATCTATCTCGACTTCCGTTCCTTCCGCAGTTGGTCTTCAAGTTCAACAAATCTTAGCAGAGTAATGTTTTATTTTTTTAATAAAGAATACTCCACACTCCACCTCGAGACCGAAGGCATCGGACAAAAGCGGCAACCGAGTTTTTGAAACTTAGTTGGGAGTTAAACGACAGCCTTGGGTCCCATTCAACGGGAAATGGAGGAATCAAAAATACAGAGGCTCAAGGCTAACCAGGGGCCTTAGTACGAACCCGTGTGAAAATGCCACGTGATGCGGTTGCTATGACGGGATAATGTTATTTTTCATTCGGCGTCCTTGGATCGCGCTTGCGGCATTTTTTCCCGAACTTTCGTACTAAGGCCCCAGTTATCAGTAAGAACGAATGCATTGTTGGAGGAACTAAAAAAAAAAAATGTAGAAAGATAAAAACCTTCCTGGCCTAATAAATGTACCAAAAAGTGAGCAAGTTTTCCATCGCAGTGTAAAGTCGTTAATAAAGTTG
>CM075938.1:105433-166424 GCA_038030265.1 Corythucha ciliata
TCGGTCAAACGTCTTCCAGGCTTCTTTATATTTTTTCCCGATAGAGGCATTTAAACTTTCTTTTCACTCAACCTGATTTTATCTCGGCCAGCGCGGTTTTCTTGAGACTATCTATGTATATCTTAATATTTTTGATATTATTGTTTTAAAGTTTGTTTAATAATTATTATTATTACATTTGTTTTGTGTTTTTCCTTTATTGCAGTTCTTCTCCATCTTTCATTTAATTATTTTTTGTCAGTCATACAGGTAACACAGGGAAAATTTCCTATAGGATGAGCGCAATTTAAGCCCTATAAGTTGTTGAAAACTTCGATTACTCTGGTGTTTTTTTTAAAGTGCAAAAACATTGTAATTCGCTTGTTTTACGATAAATTGATGTCGCTCAAAAGTTTGCTCTGAAGACTGGCCAATTTCACAAAAATTTCTCCATTCCCTAACCTTTCGATTATTATTATTATTTTTTTAATTTCAGGCTATTTCTCTCCTTCGTTCTGAAAACTCGTTATGTGTGCGCAAAAACAGGGAATTTTTGTGAAAAACGTCAATTTTGAGGAGGGCATTAAAAATATATATATGTATTTGTCAAAAATAAAATTGTTTAATCTTGACCCTCCACTTAGTCTTGACCATCCTCGGACCATTTCAAGGTGGTAATTTTATTTTTAGGATTTTTTTTTAATGCCCCTCGAAATTGACGTTTTTCGACAAAAAAAATACCTGTTTTTGCGCACACATACCGAGTTTTCAGAACGAAGGAGTTCAAATAGTCAGGTATTCCGAATACGAAATCACGGAGCTAAATGTAATTGTTTATTAGTCTTGAGGCTGTCGAAACATATTTGTGGTTACTGAAACACTATGCTCAGTTAGCAGAATTTATTGAGTCCATTCATAATCTTGACCCTTTTGGTGGAAAGAACTTATGAAAACTATATGTATGAGCGTTTATTTTTTAAACTAATATTTTGATCCTTTGATTATCTACTTGAAGGCTGTACAAGACTCAAGGGGCTTTCGACCCGAAGTATCCTTTCCTGAAAACGGCTGACTTCTGCCTGATCATCATGACGGACTCCCAAGTTGAACTTCTTAAAAAATACGGAAACGATGTAATATGCATTGATGGAACACACGGAACGAATGGTTAGCTTGAAATAATTACATGCAATGCGTTTAATATTATCACTCATCGATCAAAAATTATTTTTTAGCTTACGATTTTCAACTTTATACGCTGCTCGTCATGGACGAATTGAGGGAAGGTTTCCCTTGCGCCTTCATGATTTCAAACAGGGGCGACGGCCTAATCATGGAGCAATACTTCAGAATTGTCAGGGACGTCGTTGACGACATTGACGCATTTCAACCCAAATGGTTAATGTCAGATATGGCCGAGTGTTTCTACAATGGATGGAAAGCTGCATTTCCAGATTCGTCGACGAAACAGCTATATTGCAACTGGCATGTGGATCGAGCATGGAGGAAGAATCTGGGCAAAATCAAGTCGCCAGAGGAGCAAATCGAAGTTTACAAAAAACTTAAATGTCTTACGCAGGAGACTGATGAGAAAGCTTTTCGTGCAATGGTGGAGAACATTCGGACTAGTTTTTTCGCTGAAGAATCCACCAAGACTTTTTCTTCGTACATCGAAAAAATTTTTCAGGAGCCTGAAAAGTGGGCGTTTTGTTTCCGTTTAAAAGCCGGGATAAACACAAATATGAGCCTCGAGAATCTCCACAAAAATTTGAAATACATATTTCTCAAAGGAAAAAAAGTGAAGAGGCTAGACAAGGGGATAAATGGAATCATGAGGTTCATAAAAAACAGATCTTTCGACCGCTTAATATCAATAAATCGCGGGAAAGTGACGAAAAAAATAACTACACTTCGAGAAAGACACAAGACATCTTTAAACCTACCGTTGGATTCGGTAATCGAATTGTCCGAAAACCATTGGCAGGTGTTTTCGTCGTCTTTAAATGATATTTACGATGTCACCAAGTCCGAAAATAACTGCGTATGCAAAGTACGTTGTGAAGAACGTAGTGCATGCATGCACAATTTTAATTGCACATGCATCGACAATGCGATTCGATGGAATATGTGCAAACATATTCACCTTGTGTGCCGAAATTTGGCTGAAAGAGGGAACGTCCAGGTGACGAGATCCGAAAATCAACCTGAACCAACTGAAGAACCACCATCAGCTGGAGAGATGTCAGTTCTGCTGAAAGATTTGTCTCGCCCTCTCAAAACCACCGATCTTGAAACTAAAAAACAGGCCCCTTCTCAATAAACTCACTGCTACAATTAATGGAATCAAGAGCGAGGAGGAATTTAGAGCTTTTGAAAAGTGTGTAGCGCCAGTGGATAGCGTCGTTCAGAGCGTCAGAGAGGCTCAAGAGAAAGGATTGCCTCTCTCCAAGTAACCTCGAAAGGTTTGAAAGAACCAGCGAACAAAAAAATTCAGCTGCAAATTCGCTTTTTGTCGACAAAGAGCAAACCTAAGGCGAAAAAACCTCGCTTGTTGCAGCCCACTCGTGATGAACGAGAGAAAATAGCGATTCAAATTTTGAATAAGAACTCAACTCTCAGCTGAATGCCTCGCGCGCATATTGGGATCCACGTAGAGGTGGGTTAAATAACGGTTAACTGTTATGGCGCAACAGTTAACAATAAAATAACTAACGACCAGTTAATCACGTTAAAAAATAACCGTTGAAAAATAACTGGTCAATTCAACCAGTTTCTTCTCAACACTCGGAGATGGCGTTATCTATCAACGAGTTAACACTTTCAACAGTTGCGGGAGAAGAACTGTTGTCCCTAGCGGGAACGAAACAAAACAGACCAACCTGTTAATTTTTAACGGTTATTTCGCAACAGTTATTTTTCGTCAACGAACGTTAATTAACGTTTACGAAAAATAACGATAACGCCCATCTCTAGGATCCAGGTAGTGATGGTTTCTCAGTTGGTGTGGAATGAGAACAGTCTTCAAGATTTAAATTGCGTTCAATAAATAATTTTTGTTGTTTTATATTCCAATTATTTTTCCTGTTTTATATTTCAATTATTTTTCCTCTAAAACTCTTGGACGAAGCCCCCGGATCTAATAACTACCTCTGTATATATTGTATAAAATAATTTTGTCGAAGTGCAATACTTCTTTACGTACATTTTTCACCATAAAATTTCTCCGAAGAAGGTCTCCCCACACATAACCGAGTCTTCACCATTACCGCACCGACACACGGCCGTGTGACAGCGAAAATTACTAACGAATAGGCCTAATCCGGTTACAGCTCGGCCGCCCCTTAAGACGTAAAAAATTGTCGTCGGTTTCTCTTCATAAGGCCACGGCGTTGCTCAAAACATTTCAGTCTGGCTGGTTCAGTCTGGTTTCGAAATAAATAGCTAAATGGATCCGGACACACAGGGCGGGTTTACCCGCACGGGTGGTTAGTTCAATGTAATTTAATTGGGAAGGACACAATTTGTTTCATTTTGGAACAGATGTCGTGCAACACTAATCCTCCGTCAGCCCGGTCTAGATTTTTTCTGTGATACTATACATACTTATCCTACGGGAACATAGTTCATAAAAAATAAATTACTACATATGATGAAAAGAGTAACACGAAGTCATGCCAAAAAAGCTGGTTATTGGTTAATAAAGAACATAGCGATTTGCGAGGGACATGAATTGGCGGCAGTACGGAAAACAGGCGAAACATGAGCGCTCGCCTTCTACATAATCTGTCTGTAGACGCTAGTCACCCCGGCCACCTGTTGGAGCAAGGCAGTTAGTCTGTAAGAAAGAGTCGAGTCGTAAGGTCAAACGTGACGGTAAATAAAAGTTCTCCTTAAAAGAAAGACTGAAGTTGCATTTTCTTTTATTTTTCCGGAAATTCCCAAAAAGTTTCCAACATTTCAGAAGTGGGATTGAATCGATCAGAGCGGATTGTTGAAGTTTTTTTTTCTTTTGGGCCTTCGTGGAGTGATTTTTGATTTTGAGCCTTCGTGGTGGACTTTGCCAGCGTGGCGTCTCGTTTTTTTTTTAATTGGCCTCCGTGGTGTTTCGTTCATAATTTTGCCTGCGTGGTGTCATAAATTAAATGCCTTCGTGGTGGATTTTTGCGGTGTGCCGGAGGGCGAAATAGAAGCATTGAGAAAGTTGCTTAGACCGTGCGGGGGTCGAGGAGTGACGCTAGGTCACCATTTTGAGTGAAGAGACGAGAGCCGTCGTTTTTTTTTTCCTTTTTTTTGGCGGAGAGAACGTCGGTTGGCATGGGGAGGAACCACCCAGGGTTTCGAGAATCTCAACGCAGCTTAGAGGAGCGGGGGCCGGAGGGAGCCTACACGTGCATCCCATCTGTAGCGGAAAAGGGAGAAGGAATTTTGTCCTGTTGCTTCACGTGCGTTTTCGAGAAGGCTCAGACGGGGCGAGGAAGAGGGAGCAGCCATCGGGTGCAACGGAAAACAACGACAACGAAGTAGGGATGTGCCCATACTCGTGGATCGGGAACGAGGAACCTAATCTCGGGGAGTATCGGGAACGAACTGTTACACGTTCCAAGACGTTACCGACACTGCTCAGTGGCGCTACTGGCGGGAACGGTGAGAATCTTGTCTCTACCACTTCTCTGAAAAAAACTTTTAAAGGACGATTTCGCTCGTTACCGATACCGATCCAGTTCCACCGATATTTTTTCGCTTCCCGATACTCGTAACTTCACCCGTTACCGATCCAAGAGGGATGTGCCGATCCAGTTATTTCTTGTCACCGTTCCAAACCGTTACTGCTCCGCCTGTGGAACAGTTCCTCACTACCGATACTGTTCCAGTTACCGATACTCTAGAATTTGTTGTGCTGTACTCGTAATTGTCTCCATTTTTTGTTTGGTATATCGCTCATTTGCGACAAGAGTGTCACAACGAAAAAATCGTGATTTTCGAACTAAGTGCACCATGTCGTCAGACATCGTGTTGTCTGTCTCTGGAAGAGCGGACTATGTTAGCTTTTCATTTTGAAAGGCAGAGGGCAGTACGGTCAGTTTGTACCATCTGTCACGCCCACCTGCGGCTTGCTTCTGTATAGACTCATCTCAGTTGTGCTCTCGGTGATGACGGTTGAAAGTCAAAACTTGTTCAGAATCAGGGACATATCTTGCTTTAATGCCGTCTTCCAGAAAAGGTAACTTCTTTATTTTCTTTTCCTTGTTCAAGAAGATAGTGCTATTTTGTCTTGTGTCTATCTTACTGAAAGAAATTTTGGCTCTCGACTTATGCCAGTCTTCCTGAAAATTAATTTTTAACTTCTCGTCACATTTTTTGTTAAGCCTCTATTGACGAAAATAAATTTGTTTTTTTAACTTTGCCTTGAAATATTTTTTTTACTTATGTCTGTCTTATAGCAAATCTCTTTCGTGCAAATGACTTTTGTTTTTTATTATAGCATGATGTGCCTGAGTTCTCGAAAGCAAATTATGTTTTTTCTGCTTAGTTTTTCCAGCTAACATGGCTTCTGCGTCAAGGGGTATGAGACTCGTGAAGTTGTCCTTGGCCATGACGAGTACAAATAATATCACAGATAAAACCAAAAACATTCAAAAACAACAGGGTAATGAAAACAGAACTTTGGCTGGCAATGATCAAACAGCGCTCCCATCGACACCTGACGCTTCAGTGACTGCACCTGTCACAACTTACCAACCGACAAAAAGTGAGGATTCGAGTTCATCTACTGGTTCATCGTGTGATTCATGTGATTCTTCGTCTGAGTCGTCATCAGAGGGTAAACTTTCATTTATTATCCCTTCCCAAGTCTGACCTATTTTCATTATTATTCATATTTTTTTGTTATTATTGTCATTTTATTATTATTTTTTTTTTAGACTGCGATGACGCAATTAACGATCCCTCCTTCTCTTTGAAAAATCAGGACGCATATTCTGATGATGAAGCCAGTGATTGTGATAATGTACCCAGCACCTCGGTCAACAAAAGAACAAACCAACCGGCATTGACAACAGATGACGTGTTTCCCCTTCATGATGAGATTCCGCTGAAAACGAGTAAAAAACGTCGACGAAATGAAAACAACTGGGTGAAGAATGTGACAAAGAGGCTCAGAAATTCTGGTAAGGCTTACACAAATTCTGCTAAGAAGGTGAAAAGAGAAAAAGAGATGAAGCAGGGCTGCAACGATACATGCAAGTTGAAGTGCTCCACAAAGTTTCTGATTGAAGAAAGGGAAACAATTTTCAAAAATTTTTGGAAGCTCGGGGACCTTGAAGCTCAGAGAAGATTTATCTCAAAAAGTATGGAGACAGTCAAACCTCGCTACAGATACGTGCGAGAAGGTGGTGTACGAAAAAAGCGGGACCTGAACAACGCATTTTATTTCCATTTGCCGGAGAAGAAAATCAGAGTGTGCAAGCGCTTTTTCAGAGATACTCTTGATATCAATGACAGAATGATTCGTACAGTCCTCGGAAAACGACACAAAATCGCTGAAGTTCTGCTCGAAGAAGATAAACGAGAGTTAAATTAATGGTCGGCCACTTTAGGTTTTTAAAAAGTTTTTATTTCACAAACCAATTTTAACAGTTACTACACGACAAAAAGAACTTTTATTAACCGCACTTAACAACTTAATCACTCTGTCAAGACTGAAACTGAACTGAACTGCTCAATAAAGGTGGAGGGAGTATTTAAAAGCTTTCCTTGGGAAAAGTCTAGAATTTTATTAAAGAGGAAAACAATTCCTAGAAACTGTACAAGACTTGAGAAAGATCTGGAAGTTTTGTGACCATATATGGTAATATAATGGATTTTTCTCTATATAACTCCTCCCTCCTTAAGTTTGGCATGTCCTCATGTCAACAGGTGGTATACTATTAGCAAACAATTGACTGATTGATGAAGGGTTGATCACATTTTCGTTAGGTTGAGGATTTGGAGATTTTTTACATTTTATACAATCATACATGACTTTTCTGAATTTAAATATAAAGTGAAAGAATACAAAACAAAGGGCCAGAATAGTGAGCGAATACAATATTTGTACATGATTTACAGAGTCGGAATTTTCTAAACTTTCCATCATTTCAAGGGGGACCATATTAACGTTGATATCATGAAGCTTATTGAACGAAATATTCATAGGGTTTGATCGAATTGGAATATTTTGCAAATTGATTGGGATCGTTTCGAAATATGTATACAAATGAGAGATATTATCAATGGATTCTTCAGTATTTAATTGGATAAGTGCGGTTTTCTTTAATGATTTGGTATACTTAACATTATTTCTTTGAATCGTTATAAAAGACATGTTATACACTAAATATTGATTAATAATTGGAACATATTTTACAAAGGATCCAGGTTTCTCAATAGAATATGCTACACAAGCTTCATTATTATTATTCCTTACAATATTTACAATGCATGGGTCTACTATTTCTGTTTTATTTTGGCAGTAATAATTTTCTAGGACTAACATACATTTGACAGCGTACAATTTGTCTGATTTAATAACAAATGGAGGGTGTACATTGATGGTTTGGGTCTCGTTTTTAGAAATATCGTAAGGGTAGGACAAAAGAAAATAAGTTTCAATTAGAGGGCTTTTCAAAGGGAGCTGAATGAAATAATGAATATGAGAGGGGGTTAGTGAACATTGAACTTTTCCTAATTGCCATAAAACTTCCGGGGAATTGGATATTATTTCTACGCGATTATTATAACTGATTTCGACTAATTCATTCTGTGAAATAATGCTGCTGTGGATTATTCCTAACTTACAAAATTCAAGAGAGGTATCTATATCATTAATTTTTAGAGTCAATAAAGCAATAGTTATATACAGCGAAGAGTAATATTGGTACTGATCAATCATATTTCCTAAGTTATTATTTAGTAATTTTTTTATTTTATTATTATTATTTCTTATGGCACTTATTTGAACATTAAAGGCATCAATTAATTTTTTATTTACAGATAACTCATTACGAATGTTCTGATCTAAGCGATAGTCATTATTTTCAATTTTTCGGATAACTTGGTCATAATAGTTTTTATCGTTAGCGTCCATATTGCCGGTGATCCAAGAAATGGCGGTGCCTAATGCATTAATTAAACCTCTTTTGGGCCTATTTTGGTATGAATTTGAACTAATATGGCTTAATTTGTCTTGAGCGTAATTTAAATGGGATTTTAACATTTCTTTAATTGAATAGAGAGTATGTTCTTGAATGACATCGGTGTACGAATTTTTTGAAACATTTAATTGATCAATTTCATTTAAGGTTTCCAGCAGATAATCTAACTCGTTTTTAATAGCAGTAATATTTATTGAATGCATATAAGTGAAATAGTCATTCATCATGTAAGAATTTTGAATTTTAACGGGAATGATTCCTGGTCCTTGGGACAAATCGGTAACTTTAAAACTGAGAGCTCGGTCCTGGCTGAGGAGGAGAAGTGTTATTAACATTATCATTTTGATCCTGCAATGAAACGTCGGTGTTAGCGTGATCTTCAAATTTTCTTGGCCTTTTAACTTGGCTGGGGTGCATTTTAATAGTTTTCTTATTTAGTTTGGCCCTTTTTAAATTTTTATCGTAGACAACTTTTTTGTATCGGTCTTTTGCTTTGTTTCTGAAGTGAGTTTTAATGTAAATGTTTCCAGACGGTACTTCAAGGGTTTCCCTATTTTGATTGAGGCTATTAGTTCTAATTTCTTTTTCTTTCTCTATTAACTGTTTCATGGCTTTATGTATTAAGATTTTCTCCTTGTGGTACTCGTCAATTTTTTGGTCCATAATGATATTTGCATTTGTTTCGGTGGGATGAGTGACGCCGAATGTTATTTCGTTGGGGGATAATTTCAAATTGGAATTAGGAGTATTATTGTACGCTATTAATGCTAGTTTTATTAAATTTACCAGGGAAATATTAGTATCTTCACTACGAATAATATTCATAATTTCGATCATCGTTGAATGAGCTCGATTAATTAGACCATTAGAATTGTGGTGATTAGGGGTTGTAAAGTGTAAAGTAATATTATGATACTGGAGTAGATTTTTAACAATTTCGTTTTGAAACTCTAGGCCATTGTCGGCTTGTATTTCGGATGGGATTGGAAAATTAGAAAAATACTCTTTTAATTTATTAACAATTTCTAAAGCATTTTTGCTAGTGATTTTATAGGCAAATAATTTTTTCGAGAAGCAATCGATTAGGGTTAGTATGGAGGAATTATTATAAAATAAAATATCCATTTGTAATTTTTCGAATGGTTTAGAAGGGGTTGGTGTAAGTTGAAATTCTGGACGAGGGGGGTTTCTATCATATTTTACTTTTTTACAAACTTCGCAGTTATTAACAAATTTAGTGATTTCAGTGAGCATAGCGGGCCAGTAATATTTTTTCTTTAGTTGGTCGTGAACGTCATTAATTCCTCTATGGCAGGTTTTTCCAAGATGCTGCCTACTAATAGCTTCAATTTGTTCTTCTTTATTTTGGACGTCTTCATTCAATTTTTTGTACCTTTTAATTCGAACCTGGGGATAATGTTCTTCTATTATTTTTTGAAACATTAAAAATATTTGATCAAGGACCTCATTTTCTACAGTTACTTTTGGATCTGAACAATATACTCCGTAAGTTTGTTGAGGGTGAATAAATTCAGTGCACAGTTTTTCTAAGGTTTCACGATAGGGGAATTGAACGTTCCAGATAAATCTTTGCTTAGTAGAATTGAATAAATTGATTATTTTATTTTGTTCATGGCTGCCTCTTTGAATAATGATCTGGTGTTTTTCTAAATTTACACATTTAAACGGATCATCGACTAGGAAAACGTTTCCTGCCGAACTAATTTGGGAATGAATAGTTACAAGGCTATCACTATCATTATCATTGGGGTTCGTCTCAAGATTTTGCATGTTATTTGGGGATATTAATGATTCTATGTCTTCATTATTTGTTTAGGGGCTTTGAGCGTTTTCTAAGAATTCATTTAGTATTTCTTGGGGGTTAATTTCAGATTCTATATTTTCGTTTTCGATTGCATTTAATTCAAACACAGGATTTCTTGACAAAGCGTCAGCAACAAAATTTGTTTTGTGAGAATTAGTTTTTACTTCGTCAATTTCCATTGGACAAATAGCTAACAGTTCTCTAGAACTTTCTTTATATTTATTTTCTAATTTCTTACTCGCAAATTCATTTTTAAAATTATTTTTCTGAATTAAATCTTTCTTATCAACCGCATCCTTTAACAATAATTTTTTACCATTAATTATAAGTGAGTTATCCCTAAAGTCTATTTTAGCATTTAAATCTTTCAGTGTTTTGTTGCCTATCAGGACATCATAATTTTCGGAGAAATTGAAAATATAAAACTTAGCCCATGCATCTACTTCAAAATGTTGCTTTAAATTTATGATGACGTACTCATTTCCTTCTGCTCTACCAGCGGGGGTGGTCACTGCAAATTTTTCATTGAAACGACGGCAATCTGATTTTACTTTTTCTGGGTGGACATAGTTAAATTCGGAACCAGTGTCTATTAACCATTTTAAATTTTTTTCGTCTTCATAATAGGGTAAGGATTGGCTTACACAATGGAGTTGAAATTGGGGAATGATGTTGGCCTTACGCAGCTCATCTGACCGCTGCCATTCGCGAAAAAAGTATCTTCCATTCGATTGATTTTTTCTTTCAACTCTTGAACTTCCTTTAATTGTGAATTTTGAAATTGAGGTGCCTCATCAGGGGAGTTGGCTTCGACATAATTCATTTGATGAGACGCATGAGGTGGATGATTGTGATTCCTAAAATTAGGGCTCCCAACTGTTCGCATTGAAACAGTATTTTGTGACTGGAATGGTGGTGAATTTTGATTGTTATTATACTGACGGAAATTAGAAAATCGCTGGGGATTGGCGTCTCTTGCAGGTGGAAAATTAAAATTTTGGGTAGGCCTGTTAAAACTTTGAAAAGGATTATTAAAAGTTTGATGAGGTTGAAAATTATTACAATTTCTTTGGAAATTTTGGGGGTTGCTGAACTGTGAAAAATTATGCTGGAGCTTGGAGTAATTCGGATTATGATTTTTAAAAATTTTATTTGGTCTTTCGAACGTGGAAAATTTATTTCTGGAATAAATTTGGTCAATAATAAAAGAACATTTTGTATTGAGGATGTTTCTAAATTCCTCTAGAGATTTAGGATCAAACGTCATTATATGATTTGTTAGTTGCCAAGGAAGGGTCGAATATAAATGGTGAATGATTTCTTTCTCTGTATATGCAAGGGTAGATTCTAAATTTTGGTCTGATAATCCATCAATCTTTAATCTCGCGTAAATAAGGTGTCTAATGCTTTCAAGACGAGTTAAATAATCTGCCGGTTGTTCCTTTTGAAAGGGTTTGGAATTATAAATCTCATTTTTAAAGACTCAAAACTTCTGGAATCAGCAAAATTTTTCTTTAACAAGCTTAATAGTTCATTTAGAGTTCCAATCTCTCTACCTAGTATTAAAGACTGAGCTGGTCCTACTAATTTAGATTTTATTTTATTTAATAAAAGAAAGTGATTTTGAGTTCTTTCCTGAACGATCGCGTCACATACAACATTGAATACGGCTTCTACAGTCGTTACAAAATATACTAAATCATTTGGGTTACCGTCAAAATTCGGAATGTGGTCATAATCTTCTTTTCTTAAAACATGACTAATTTGGGGAACTTTTGCATTTGCCATTGTTGTTTTTGTTTTGCTTATTTCTCTTAACAATAATAATAAAAAAAATGAAACGAAGGAGGAGAAGAATTGGAAAGAAGAAGAAGAAAAAAGATGAGTCGTTCAACTCACAGTCTTTGCGGTGGTATCGTGTTGTGGCGGTGTTGTTGGCCTCGCCAGGCTTCTGAGAAATTAGAAGCGCTCTTTGTGGTGAGGGAAGTCCCAAAAAAATACTTTGAGGAGTACTTTGGGCGTCTTTTCGTGTAGATTTTCTGCCTTTGTTTGTTTTTCTGTGGGCGACTTTTCCTTCAGTAGCAGTGCGAAGTAGTTGAAAGGTTTTGGCAAATATTGAAGAGGGCCAATCGACTTTTCTCTGTTGCCGAAAGGTTTTTTGATTTACCGAAGATACCAATCAACTGAACTTTCACTTTTCACGCTACTGTCCCTGTTCTTCGGGCGCCAGTTAAATTAATGGTCGGCCACTTTAGGTTTTTAAAAAGTTTTTATTTCACAAACCAATTTTAACAGTTACTACACGACAAAAAGAACTTTTATTAACCGCACTTAACAACTTAATCACTCTGTCAAGACTGAAACTGAACTGAACTGCTCAATAAAGGTGGAGGGAGTATTTAAAAGCTTTCCTTGGGAAAAGTCTAGAATTTTATTAAAGAGGAAAACAATTCCTAGAAACTGTACAAGACTTGAGAAAGATCTGGAAGTTTTGTGACCATATATGGTAATATAATGGATTTTTCTCTATATAACTCGAGGGAAGCATGGGAATCATGCCAAAATCGACGAAAGCATCAAAGATGGTATCCGTGACCATATTCGACAAATCCCAACTATTGAAAGTCACTACCTTCGAGCCAACACTTCTCGGCTATTTATTGACGGAAGTAAATCCATTGCCGACATTCACCGAGACTATGTCGAAAAATCTAAAGAATTAAAAGTGCCTTACGGGAACTACGTAATGTTCTACAGAATTTTCACAGAAGAATTTAATTTGTCGTTTTTCCAGCCGAAAAAAGACTTGTGTGACTTGTGCTCATCCTTTGCCATTGCTGAAGGTGAAAACAAGGAAGACCTGAGACTTCAATATGAACAGCATCTCGTAGAAAAAGAACTTTCCCGAAAAGAGAAAGAAGAAGACAAACGAGGCTCCGACATTGTTCTTGTTTACGATTTAGAAGCAGTGTTCCAGTGCCCTAAAGGGGACGTTTCTTTATTTTATTACAAATCCAAACTAAACGTATTTAACTTCACAATTTATGATTTAAAAACGAATAACGTGACCTGCTATGTGTGGGACGAATCATGCGGAAACAGGGGTGTCAACGACTTGGGTACTTGTGTTTTTAAGTATCTTCAAAACGTAGATCAACAACAAGAGCATCCCGTGAACATTATCTTCTACTCTGACAATTGCGCTGGTCAGCAGAAAAACAAGTTCATGGTCTCCCTGTACTTATACGCGGTTCATAACTTTTCTAAAATCAATTCAATTACGCATAAATATTTGATACGTGGTCACACACATAACGAAGGCGACTCTGCTCACTCTCTAATCGAGAGGCAAGTGAAGCGGCAGCTCAAAAGTGGGCCGATGTATACGCCGGAGTCTTTCTTCACTGCCATAAGATCAGCGAAAAAAAACGGGGAGCCCTTCGCTGTTCGAGAGATGAGCTGTCCTGACTTCATTGACTGGAAGGAAGTTACGAAGGATATGGGAGCAGTATTGTCCAAAAATACTGGCAATGAGGCAGTCAAGTTCAGCGAATTTAAGGTGATTCGCGTTGAAAAGGCCAATCCACGGTCGGTGTTCCACAAAACTTCCTACAGCGACCAACATTTCAAAGAAGCCGTCGCCATAAGAAAAAAAAAATAAGCGAAGTACAACTCAAGAAAGCTTACCTAGAAAAACCTGGGATATCAGAGAGAAAAAAGTCTGACCTAATGGATCTTCTGAATAAGCATTTAATTCCGGAATACTACAGACCATTTTACGAATCACTTTGAAGGACCTCTTTTTTTATGTATACGTTTTTGTACTTTGCACTTTACTTTCATACTTTTGTTTTTTAAGCTAATATTCTCCTTGTTAATGTGTCATTTTCATACAGCAACAAAGCGTTCCTACTTGCAGGCTGTGCTAATTTAAACTCATAATTTTTCTTACCTGTCATTGTTACAAAAATATAAACGTATTTTTTTCGTTCAGTTGTCGAATCTGCTTCTACGAACGGGTTATTTCGCTTTATTCCAGCCCAAACAAATTTCCTTTTTTTTTTTTTTTTTCTACTAGACTGTCTTAAACACAGATAATCCACAACATATCACATTCGAAACTTTGCAGTAAAAGAGACCTATAGTTGCACCGAAATCATTCTCATGCTGTCTAGTAGCCAAAAAATTTTGAAATTACTAAGCCAAGCATTTAAGAGATGGTTGAGACTTTATTCATTCAGGAAAAAATGTTTAACATTCACGGCTTGAAAACTATAGAGAAATTTAGTCAGATACATTTTTGAATCGCTGTCCTGAAAAATTGTATTTTTTGAGTTATGCCTCTCTTCTTAAGAGTGAGCGATATGTAGATTAGTTAAGTATATCTTTCCTGCATTTCTCAACACGACAAAAATATTAGAATCGTGTGCGGTGGGGTGGGCACACAGAAATCTTATAAATAAATAAATAGGTAACCTTAAGTATGGAGAAATAAATCGAGTGAATGCAATCTAAATAAAGGAAAAATAATCAATTTGTCATTCTGCACAATATATTCCTCTCAATCCTCTCATCGATCCGAGAAAAAAGAATTAGGAACGCTCTTGGAACGGTAACGTTCTGAGCATCGGGAACGAAATAACGAAAGCGTTCCAAGCGGGGATGGAACTCACGCGGATCGGTAACGTCTGAAGTGACAGTATCGGGAGGAGAAAAATATCGGTGGAACTGTTAACTGGATCGGTATCGGGAACGAATATTATAGAAAGCGTTCCAAGCGCCCGCTTGGATCGGTAACGGGTGAAGTTACGAGTATCGGGAAGCGAAAAAGGATCGGTGGAACTGAATCGGTATCGGTAACGAGCGAAATCCTCCTTTAAAAGTTTTTTCAGGGAGGCGGTCGTGGTAGTGACAAGATTCTCACCGTTCCCGCCAGTACCGCCACTGAGCAGTATCGGTGACGTCTTGGAACGTGTAACAGTTCGTTCCCGATACTCCCCGAGATTACGTTCCTCGTTCCCGATCCACGAGTATCGGCACATCCCCCTACCAAGCGGGCGCTTGGAACGCTTTCTATAATAATCGTTCCCGATACTGGAGCAGTGAAACTTCAAAACGTTACCGATCCACGTGAGTTCCATCCCCGCTTGGAACGCTTTCGTTAGTTCGTTCCCGATACTCAGAACGTTACCGTTCCAAGAGCGTTCCTAATTCTTTTTTCTCGGATCGATGAGAGGAATACATTGTGCAGAATGACAAATTAATTATTTTTCCTTTATTTAGATTGCATTTACTCGATTTATTTCTCCAAACTTAAGTTTACCCATTTAATTATTTCTTTATTAGATTTATGTGTGCCCACCCCACCGCACACGATTCTAATATTTGTGTCGTGTTGAGAAATGCAGGAAAGATATACTTGACTAATCTATACCAAACAAAAAAGAAAGACAATTATGAGTACAGTACAACAAATTCTAGAGTATCGGTAACTGGAACAGTATCGGTAATGAGGAACTGCTCCACAGGCGGAGCAGTAACGGTTTGGAACGGTGCCAAGAAATAACTGGATCGGCACGGCACATCCCTGCAACGAAGAGACCAGGGACACCACCCTACCACCCACTGACATTGGGAGGATTCTCAGCGCGCAGGACCTGGAAGGCGGATCCAAGTCAACCACCCACTGAGGAATTCTGGAGGGGAGGACACACACACGTATAGCCCGCATCAGCTGTGTAGAAGGTTCGTTGAAGGCGGAGGACGGAGGGGTGAGTTCAAGTGTAATTTTTTTTTTACTCCCTTTCTTGTTTACTTCTATTCGTGGTGATAATGGCTTCAAACGATGCATTAGCTGAATTGCTTAGGCAAAATGCCGAACTGATAAAATTATTGAGTAATTCGTCAAACAACTCGAGTGCTGTCATGTTGATGCCCGACTTGAACGCTTTAATCCGCGAATTTTCGGGGCGGGAACCTCCTCAGACAGTAGTGACTGGGATAGCTACCGTTGAGCGAACATCCAAATTACATGGATGGGGAGACGAATTAAAACTTGAAATGACACTTAGTAAATTATAGTCGGATCGGCGAAAGAATGTGCATGAGTGGTGGGAGGCCATAAGCCCGCTTTTTCCCTCTCTTAACGTGGTTCTCTATTTCTCCTCTTATTATCAAACTACTGCAACCAATAACAGAGAGTTTCACCGATAAAATAGGAGAGGCTCCTCTCAGGTGATGGTGTGGTAGCGGTAAGTCATATGGGTTTAGGGAAAAGAGAGAGGGTGATTTCATGCACATTCTTTCACCGACCCGACTATAGTTGGGCCAGCACTTCAGTGGTCGGAGGGTCGGGAATTTAAAGACTTTAGTGATTTTCTAACTCAGTTTAAGAAAACTTATGTGTCCGGAGGGGACGAGACGAAGCAGTGGCGGGAGCTTTTGGAGCGAGTGCAGAGGCGCGATGAACCCTTGGTAGATTATGTTCAGGACAAATTAGGTATTTGTCGAAGGTTAAAACTTGACTTCGCGAAAACCAAGAAGCTTGTTGTGGAGGGCCTTTCTTTTCGGGCACTAGGACTTTTCGTGTTAGAGCAAATGGTAGAAGATGAGGACCAACTTTAGGAAGCAATAAGGTTATTCGAGTCGGTTGGTGGAACGCGTACCGCGGGGGATGATAGACGATTCGGAACCCGCAGATCAAACGAAACCCAAGCGCGACCATCTACTTCGCGGAATACCGAGAGAGCTGTTTCTAGCGGGGAAACAAAATCCGAGCCATCGTGTTTCCGATGCCGAAAAACTGGTCATATTGCCAGGGATTGCCCAACGCCTAGAGTGATTAAATGTTTTAAGTGCGGTGCCGGAGGGCGTATGGCGCGAGAGTGTCGGGCGGTCGATCCCGTGCCACGAGTGGGGTGCGTAATGCATGCGTCAGTGAACAGAGTAGCGGAGGACCCGTTACCTTTCAGGGGATAAATGCAACCGTGCTAGGACAAATCGACACGGGAAGTTCGGTTTGTACGCTGAGAGCGTCGGTGGCCATAAGGCTGGGCCTGGACAACACGAGGGATGACACTGAGTTTGTGGCGTTTGGGGCTACACCGGTCCGAGCAGTGGGACGAACCGACGCTGTGTTACGAATAGACGATACCGAAGCCCGTGTTACGTGTTTTGTGGTGGCCGACACAGCACAACCAGTCGATTTATTAGTGGGGAAATCATGGACGGAACAACCTCATATACAGTACACGAAGAACGGTGCGTCGTTACGTTTCGAGACGGTTGTGGGCTCATTCACGGAGGCGCCGGTCGTGACGAGCGGCAAGCATTATGTCAATTTGATTCAAGTCCCGACGAAACGACGAGAACCAATCACCCGGGAGATGATTAGGACGGAGGTAAACCTCGAAGAAGACGTCCTGGAGCGGTTGGTCTCATTGACGAACCAATATCGTGACGCGTTTGCGTTGTCTTCGCGAGAACTCGGGTGCACTACGGCCTACGTAGCAGAGATAGAAGAGGTCGCGAGGAGCAGACCGGTGGCGTGCAAGCCTTACAAATGTAGTGCGAACGAACGCGAAACAATCGCTAAAATCGTGCGTGATTGGAGGGACGAGGGGTTGGTCACGGAGACCTCCTCACCCTATGCCAGCCCGGTTTTGTTGGTGGATAAGCCAGGCGGAGGAACACGTCTAGTGGTGGACTTTAGGCGGCTTAATTTACAGGCGGTCCGGGAGCCTTACCCTGTGCCAACATTGGACGATATATGTATTGGAACATCTGGCTAATGCTACAATTTTTACCGTTCTAGACTTAGCCCAAGGGTATTTGCAAGTGCCGCTTTCAGAACAGGCCAAACCGAAGACGGCGTTCGTGACACCGGATGAGACGGGCCAATTCGAGCGGCTAATGTTCGGATTGACTAATGGTCCAGCCATCTTTCAACGCACAATCAATCGATGAAGCAAATGCCTGAAACAGAATCTAACCAGCTACCTACAGCCATCATTTCTGATTTCTGCAGCACATTCTCGCATAGCCCTATATAAAAAGGTATTTGATTTTTGATTTTGATTTTGCTTTATTCTGGTCAGAAACATTTATACATATATACAAAAGCAAACATTAAACACAGAACTTGACCTACCCCTTTAAAAGCTAAAAGCTTGTGCCAAGGGGTAGAGTGCCTTCAAACCTTCGAGGTGTAAATAATTTGAATACTAAAACAAAATAAAAATTATACCTAATTAAGAAAACGAAAAACACAATGATAATCGAAAAATCATAGTACAAAAATCAAAATAAAGCCAGAAGATAATTTCTTAAAGCCCTCCTGGAGCCGAACCTATTAAGATCAATTTTGTTATCGTAACAGAATTTTATTCCTACATACCACGCTGAGCGCCTTCGAGACTCAGTATTGATAATTGGTAAACTAATGTTACAGTTAGTAAAATTACGAGTATAAACACTCGTACTTTTACTTTTAAACTTATCTGTTCCAAAACTATACAATTTTAACACCGAATTAACAATAAATAACTGCTTGAAACTTAGCACACTAAACTCCTTAAAAATTGATGCCGTAGGATAACGCCTATTTTTACGTAGAATAATCTTAATTACAGTGTTTTGCGCAGTCTTGAGCATTTTTAAGTACAAATTTACCGTGGATCCCCAAGTCACAACTCCATAACTTAGAATTGATTCAGCCAAAGCAAAGTAAACTGTCTTGAGGAAACTACACGGCATAAAAGAACGAAGAATTTTGAACACATAAAACAATTTCCTAAGCCTACTCACAACATTAATAATATGATTTTTGAACCTCAAATTTTCATCAAAAATGACCCCCAAATATTTATGTTGCTGAGCAAATTTCACAACTTGACAGCTACAATTGCCCAGTGATTGGAGCCTATAATCGCAACCAAGTTTATGAATTTTTATTTCATTTGGCCTAATAGTACATCTTTTTTTAAGTGAGAAACGAACAACGGCCGACTTATCTAAATTTAAACGAAGCAAGTTAGAATCATACCATGTCTTAACGAGTAACAGCTCCTCACCAGCCCTGCTAACCAGCCCATCCCAATCCTTACAACTAAAAACGAGACATGTATCATCTGCAAACGCAAACAGTTCTCCGGAAAGATTCATACTTACTAGATCATTTACAAAAATTAAAAAGAGTAGAGGGCCCAAAACAGAGCCCTGCGGTATACCACACTTTAGGTGTACTTGCTGACTAAGTTTACTCCCAATTCTAGTAACACAAGAACGGCAACTTAAGAACGATTGTACAAGTTCAAGAGCCTTCCCCCGAATACCATACCGATATAATTTAGCCAGTAACAGTTTATGATCAATAGTGTCGAACGCTTTTTTAATATCCAAAAATACTCCTAATACCTGCTGCCCTTTATCCAGTTTCTCTAATATAGTATTATGCAGATTAAATAAAGCATGCTCAGTACTCAGAGTCTTCCTGAAACCGTATTGATAGGGAGATAGGACCGAGATACTTTCAAGGAAATCACAGAACCTGCTCTTGATACATTTCTCAAGCACCTTTGCTAAAGCACTTGTCAAGGCTATGGGCCTGTAATTAGTCAGCTCTTTCGAATTACCACCCTTATGAATGGGTACTATGACCGTTTCCTTAAATATATCTGGGAAAACACCTGTTAAGAGGGCTAAATTAAAGATATGGGAAAGTGGAACGCAAAAGTAGGGAGCAAATTTTTTGAGAATGGAGTTTTTTAAATTACCAATAATAAAGCTACTAGAATTTTTAATCTTAACTAAATGAAGTAAAATTTCATTCGGGGATACAGGGGTCAAGTATACGCTATCCTTTATATTAGGGCTGCAAATCCTATGATTAAGGGCATTAAGACACTCCACCGAAGGAGGTTCAATCTCTTCTTTACACTGATGACCTACATTTACAAAAAAATTATTAAAACCCTCAGCAATGTCGACTGCATTCTTAAGAGATTCCCCCGTATCCAAAATTATTTCATCTACTGTACTATTATTGTTAGCATTACTATTACGAGAAGTAGCATCATTAATAACTTTCCAAACACTTTTAGGATTACCCATCGCCTCAGCAATTTTCGCCTCATAATACATAATTTTAGCTTTTTTAAGAAGTAAATTCAGCAGATTTCTATAACAACGATATTGGTTCCTCAGAGGTATATTGTATGGCTCAGAAAGAAGTTTTTTCCTCATACGATCCCTGTACCGGATAGACACAACTAATCCTTTTGTAATCCAATCGGTTAATTTCCTGAGTCTTTTATTAGCCCTGAACACTTTTTCACACGAGCTACTGCGAATAATGACATCACACTTATTAAGAAACCCAGTTAACGCCAAATTCACATCATTATTAATACTCAAAACATCACTCCAAGTTTCTTCTTTTAACTTCTCTTCTAGTAATTTAAAATCAGTAACTAGTCCCGACTTATAATTGACATCATTGTCATTTCTCGTGCCACTACCTGCCACGTTACCCCTCCCAAAATGCTCCCACACAATGCCTCCCAGACACATAAAGTGATCAGTTAAATCAGTTTCATAAATTACTCCAAAACTGTTAGCAGGAATTGCCCCTCTTACAAAAATGTGGTCAATACACGCTCTGGAGTTAACCGAGACCCTAGTAACACAATTAATAGCAGACACGAAGCCATACTTAGCCAAAATATTACAATATTCGTTTGACACAGGAGAAGGAGTTGAAATATCAATGTTTATATCACCTGCAAAAAGATGGAACCTATAATTACCCGAGTTGGAACGCATAAGATGATCATCTAAACTTGATAAAAAGTCTTTAGCATCTCTATTAGGCGACCGATAAATGGCTGAGAAAGCGCACTTGACACCTTTAAACTTAAACTCTCCAAAAACTGAGTTACATCCACTTATGTGAACATCAAGTTTCATAAAAGAACCAATACTATTACAATTCACGTAAAGAGATACCCCCTCGGCTCTATTGAGATTATTTGAATTTTTATATTCTAAGAACCCAGGTATACGAAAGTCATGTTCCTCAAAATTCCACGTCTCACTCAAAACTATGACATCAAAATCAATCTTGGTAGCTGACAAAAACAATATAAATGCATCCAAGTTCTTTTTTAAAGAATTATTATAATTAATTAAAGAATTAATTATTATGTTAACCTGGCAAGATAATATTGATCATGTACAGGTTCATTAGAAGTAAATATTACAAGTCCTCGAAACTTCATAACAACTGCTTCTTTATATAACTCTTTTATAACTATTGATTCCCCTTCTAACAAATTTTTTAATAATACAGAATTAATCTTTGATAACTCAACATCGTTACATAATATTATTTTATGATGTTCTTTCAAACCTGCAAAATAATGTCCACCACCAGAATCAAATACGACCTCAGTACAGTATTGTAATAACAGCCTAACAAAATAAGTTTTCCCACAATTTGGAGGTCCACATATATATAAATGCTTTTTCTTGTGATACCAATTAGTAGATACATGATCACAATAAAAATTAAATGCTTCATAAGCCCAATTTCCATAAATACTTAAGTCAATATTATATAACGTAAGGATTTATCATTCTTTCCAGTATCGAGGAAGACGCAAAACGTACCCGAAGTGTAAGCCGACCGTAAATGAGTCTCCTAAGAACGTTGTCTCCGGAGGATAGGGCGTTTTTGGCGAATTTCGTCTCAGCTCATGGTTCCGTGAAAAGGTGGCCAAATTACATGATTGAGTTGGTATTTTGTAAACCAATGAAATATGTTGCTCGGTGTAAAGTAACTGCATTTGCTTGGAATAATTCAATTCCTATTGCTACTATGTTAAGTTTAATTCGTAGATTTAGGATAAGTGAGGATCAAATTTTTAAGATGACACGTTTATATTTAGATTTTGACAACAACGAAGAGTATAGAAATCGTTATTACGCTTGGGATATTGCATTGGAAATTCATACATACTTAAATGGACAACCAAAACAAGTGTCGGGTAATAATTATAGTTTTCAGGTTGATAAGAGATGTGTTGATCATGTAAAAAAATTTTTTGAATAAAATTGTTTCAGAGGGCAAGAGATGTATCTTTATTACCGTCGACCTCAGGTCAACAGCCTAGGAAGAGGGAACTGCCTCGAGGAAGGGGGTCCGGGGGGATTCGTCCTTTGGCCTCGCTTGATAACGGAAGCCCCCGGATGGCAACTTAGCTTCACATTTACCGCACTGTTCCATAGTCCAGTATATCTCTCCTCTTTCCAACTAGAGAAAAAAATAAAATACGTGTTCACACCTTGAAGGCTAAAGAGCAACTGATTGATTTAATTTGATTGATTTAATTTACTTTTTACTCGGTACGAGAACTATTTGTTTGCATTAATCAATTGGATTCTATCGTGTTCGAAGAAGAAATTAAATGCTTCGCTGAGCTTCCCTCCGCCGTGGCCTTCTTGAGTTTTGACTTTTGAATGAGCTAAATCCATGAGAATTACGTTTTTTTCAATCTGGTATGGTGGAATATTAAATTGTATAACTGCAATCGCATTGTTTTTTGCACTCGCATTTCTCAGGGAAGGCATAAGAGTTCGTCTACCTTAGCTGCAATCGCCAATAGGTATACCTGTATTAAAAGATCAAAGTGGCCAGTCCCGTGGAACCTGGTGTACACAGAATGGAACTCGCAAACTCCTGGTTATGGAAAAGTGACTAATAAAATAACATAATTTCCAGGTCTCAAAAGCGACACATGAAAAATCAGCCAGCTGCTTCATCGGACCATTAATTTCCAAAATCAAAAATGACGTCGGGCACCTGTGGACTTCACATTCAGTTTTCAGCTTAATTTTGAAGAAAAAAACTCATTAAATTTGTTTTTCAATCGTTCTTAAGCACATTTGCTTTTTTTCAGACTGAACATGACCTTTTTTGAATATGTAATGAAATATATTCGTAACACTTTTTAAAATTTAATTAAACGTTGATTGAAAGACAATTAAACGTTAATTAAAAGATAACTAAACGTTAATTAAACGACAGTTAAACGTCAACTAATAAACGTTAATTAAATAATAAATCAAAGGTTTTTAAAAGATCAAAAAAACCTTTTATAAAAACATGTTTTCGGATTTGAAAAACGGCCAACAAAATGTTTAATTTGACTATTTTCAAATGTTTGAAAAAAGTAAAATTAAACGTTTTAAAAAATGTTTTTCAAACCTTTTCTTGCTACATGGGCTTGAACGAAAATCATAATTTCAGAGGCCGACAAATAGCCATTTTGAACTCAAATATCCTTTACACTATTTCCACAGTTTGTCTGAAAATTTATTAGGCCGACACCCAACCCCCCACTCAAGACTACAGAGTATAGTAAGCCATTTATCTTCTCCAAAGTCCCAGTTCTGGAAGCTATGAATGAGACGTCTATTTCGCACCTACCACTTGATAAATCATTGATGGCAAGGACCTAGAACGGTGCCAGAGGCGAATAGAGAACAGTATAACATGTGGAGCGATAAAACCCAGTCTAATAGTGAATTTTGAGAAATTTCTATTTGGGACAAACAGCGTTTAAAACGTCAAAAACAGGTTCCAGGTGGTTGATTCAGACGTTCCTGAACTCTCCATTCGATGCTCTAGAACTTTCAATAAGGAGGGGTATTGGTTGAAAAGATAGTTTTAGAGGTATGACGCTTCGAAAATGGAATAGCACACGTTTTTGAAAATTTTGAAAAAAAATAGGAGATATTTGCCCATCTGTGAAAGTTGAACCGCTCGACCGATTTGGAAACGTTTTTTTTCTAATCGACGCGAAATTTTGTCATCTTCAACTTAGCACGTTGTGCGTTTTCCGTTAGGATTGACCATATTCAACTTATATGTGAATGACTGAAAATTTTGAGGTTTTTGGGCTCTCAAAAGTTGTGCCTTTCGAAATTTTGTGTGCAAACTGCGATTCCTTGTTGATAGGACCCTAACGGATTAATTAAAAAAATAAAATCGCTTACACCACCTTTTGAAAGGGCATTTCCTCTACTTACTGAACCATGTACGCTTATCAAGAAAAATAAACAAAGAACATCAACAAGAAACCGATTATATTTCCCTGCTCGACGGCAAGCGAAATGACCTGCTCTATTTTATTACCACCGTAGAAAGTGTTTTCTCTACATGTCTAAATTGGGCAGACAAAACGACATTTGAAAGTTAGAATGAATGAACACCGGCGTAACAGCGAGGACCCAGACAATGCGAGCACAGCCCTTGCCAGGCATATACGAGAAACGGGGCACCTCTTCCGTCTAGATGAGCCGAAGATTGTCTTCCGCGAACCAAATCTGGCTCGCCGCACGTTTAAAGAAATGCTAACCATCGCATATGCCAGCGACGAATGTTGTAACGCACGCGTGGAGGCAGCGGAGGTCTATTCGCGACTCGGCGACTTCTTGGCGTGGTACTGATCGTCTTTTGGCGGTAGACGCCTGTGACGCGTTGGGTGGAGAAGGTAACGACGGCAAGGTTATTGTATGTTTGATAAAAGAGAAAAAAAATAAAGGAAGAAGAAGTATATTCCGGAGGACCTAGAAAAGAAATGAAATTTATTTGAAGAAACGTTGGATGGATGGATGATGGACTGATTGCTTCTAAGGGCTGATCTTAAAAGAAAATTAATTATTATTATTATTATTGGAATAAATAGTACACAAATAATTAGCTGCAAGCTAAACTCACTTCAGAGTTGTCTGAATTGGAGCCGCAAATACCGATTCCGTACTGAGACGGTCGAGGAGAAAACGACGATGGCAGATTCACTGGTAGGACGACAACGTGAAAACAAGAGGAAGAAACAACGTCGTGTCGGCTGAACTGGAGCAGCGAAAATGGTGAGATGAGACGAGGAAGAATGCTTCAGTTGACGAACTCGAACTGCGTCGATATTGAATCGTTTGTCGAAGCCAAACGCTTGATTGCGACGAATGGCTGTGTATCTCAGTAATTTTACGACTCGCAAAAGAAAATAAAAAATGAATCAAAAAAGCCACCGCTCTCCTCGAAGACCAAGAGACAAGTGAGAATTTTTAATTTATTTTTTGTTACTTCCGCTTGTCTAGATTGCAACATATGATTTGAAGCTATTTCTTCCAACAAGAACAATTAATGAAAGTGAAGCTCTGAAGCAGTCCAGACTGAAAGATGAATGAAGAGACAGGCGATGGAAATAGGGATGAGGTTTGAAAACCGAACATTCCGGCCCCCCTAAAGCGGAAGCTTTAGAAAAGAGGATGAATGAAGCTGTGGAAACATAATCGACGGGTAGAATTATGTCCTAGAACACGGGAGAGCGATAAGGAGACCAGAAGTTGAAGCTGAGTACTGGAACTATTATAAATATAAGGTAGCAAGAACTCAAGAAGAAACCATTAATAAAATGACATTTTTGAGAAAGAACATGGTATGGAGCGATGAAAGAAAGAAAAAATAGCAAAAAATATAATAAAAAAAAAAATAAAAAATTGGCTGGCGATAAATTGGGATCACATGGTGTTTACGGGAAGCTTGGCGAGTTTGACGACGGGACGTTTAAAAATTTTATGATTGACTTGACCGTTAATGTGAAACGGAACTTTAACGGAGGCGACCCGTGCTATGTTGTCTTGACCAGGATGAAGTTCAACAACGCGACCAGTTTTCCATTCTAATGGCTTGGATTGGTCTTCTCGAATTATTACAAGATCACCGACAGCAAGATCATTCGCGGAAGATGAACGATGCCATTTTGGACGTTGTTGAAGGGAACACAAATATTCTTTTTGCCATCGAACCCAAAAATGTTGGTGTATGCTTTGTACCAGCTTCCATCTCTTGAGAAGGTTGGGATTAGAGTCTTGTAGATTCTCTTGAGGGAAGGTGAGTAGAGGATTCATTATGAGAAAATGGGCTGGCGTAAGAACGTTGAAATCATTTGGGTCGTTACTCAATGGAGTTAAAGGTCTAGAATTTAGATATGACTCGATTTTAGCACACACGGTGTTAAACTCCTCGAAAGTTAAGCATGAAGTTGTAGGGGTTAATTTAGAAAGATGAGTTTTGACCTGTTTAATCATTGCTTCGTGGAGACCTCCAAAGTGTGGAGCTGAGGGAGGCTGAAAATGCCATTTTATACCCTTAACTGTCAAATGATTCAGGACAGGGTCAGACGAAAGGTCTTTGCTGAGGAATCGCTTCAATTCCCGGTCAGCACCTATGAAATTGGTTCCATTGTCCGAATATAGGTCAGAAGGACACCCTCTTCTAGAAACGAAGCGGTCTAGAGACGCTAAAAAGGAATTGGTTGATAATTCTGAGACAATTTCTAAATGTACTGCTTTTACTACTAAGCACACGTAACAAACAATGTATGCTTTGTATCGAGGGGATTTTCTCAGAGGGGACGATTTTATTAAAAAAGGGCCAGCTAAGTCTACTGCTGTTTTTGAGAAAGGATGGGACTGAGTGACTCGGGCGTCAGGTAAATTCCCCATCAACGGAGGTTCGAATTTCGGACGTAGTTTAAAGCAAGGGATACAGTTGTAGACTACCGACTTTACCGCTGATCGTCCGGAAATAATCCAATAGCGTCGTCGCATTAAAGCCAGGAGAGAGGATGGGCCTAAATGTCCGAATTCTACGTGATAAAATTGAATGAGGAGCTTCGTAAAATTTGATTTTGATGGAAGAAGGACGGGAAATTTGGCTTCAAATTCGAGATTAGACAATTTTAAGCGACCTCCAACTCTCATTATGTTGGAATCATCCAGAAATGGAGATAGCCGGGCGAAAGATTTAGGGAGTGGAACGTTTTTCTTGAGAAATTTAATTTCATCTCTGAAATGGCATTGCTGGATAAATTTGATCCAAAATGTGGTAACTCTACTCATTTCTTCTGTCAAAACTGGGCCAAATGTACGTTGACTTTTGGGTGTGACAACACGGAAGCAATAAGCTGTGATTCTTAGTAATTTCAAGAAGGAGGAAACGCGATCACACAGGGAAAAGATCGGGTGTTCCAGGTCGTCCGTAACAGTTAACATGACTGATTTGGAATTGAGTTTTCGCTCTTCTAAATCTTTGAGATTAAAATTTTGAATTTGAGAGAAATTGACTGGCCAATCTGCTTGGGATGAAGTTAAAAATTTTGGACCTTTCCACCACAAATCAAAGGCTAATAATTCCGAGGGAAACATGCCTCGAGAGGCACAATCAGCTGGGTTCTCTGAAGAATTTATATGTCTCCACCAGCAAGACTTGGTGTTATCCTGAATGTAGCTAACCCTATTTGCCACAAAGGTTTGCCAACGTGTGGGGGGGCTGTTGAGCCAATGTAGAACAATAGTTGAGTCGGACCAACAATTAATGCTTTCAAACTCTAAAATACCAGAAAATGATTTCAACACAAAAAGTAACAACTTGCTTAACAAAGTGGCTGCCAATAACTCAAGACGAGGTAGAGTGATTTGTTTTTTCGTGGGTGCAACTCTAGTTTTTGCCATTACGAGGTATGGTACGCACTCGCTATTTTCACGCGTCACAATATAGCATATTGCAGCGTAGGCGCGTTCTGAAGCATCTGCGAATAAATGGAGTGAATAAGTTACATGACTCCGATCGTTATACTTGAAAAAACGTTGAATATTCAGTTTGGATAAATTATGTAGATCAGACTCGAATTTTTGCCAGCACTTCGACAGTTCGGGGGGAAGAGGGGCGTCCCACGGTAAGCTCAGTTGCCACAGATGGGTTACAAAAAGTTTAGCCTGTACGATACAAGGCGCTAATAGCCCCAAAGGGTCGTAAACTCTGGCTAAGCAGGACAGAATCCCTCTTTTTGTACTTGGATGAGGGATGCTTGAGATTTTGTACGAGAATGAATCTTGTTTAGGACTCCAGAACATTCCTAAAATTTTTAAAAAGGTGTCATTGTCGAAGTCGACCTCGTCTTTCAAAAGTCGAAATTCTTCAGGGATGGAAGCAAGAACTGCGGTTTCATTTGAACACCATTTTCTCATATCAAAGCTCCCAGTTTTTAAAAGCTCAGTCATTTCTGTGTAAAGGGAACACGCATAGGAAATGCTTGGGCAGGATACTAAAAGGTCGTCTACATACAAGTTATTTAAGATGGCTTTGCATGCTAAAGGATGATTGCGGCCTTCATCTATGGTCAATTGGATCAGGGTTCGGATAGCTAAATATGGTGAACAGGAGATTCCAAAAAGTACGGACGACATTTGGAATTCCTCAATGGGATCTTGATTTGAAAAGCGCCATAAAATACGTTGAAAAGGTTGATCTTGCTTCCTGATTTTAACTTGGCAGAACATTTTACGAATGTCGGCCGTTAAAACTATGGGATCAACACGGAGTTTTATCAGTATATCCGCTATGTCCTTTTGAAGTTTAGGACCTGAAAACATAGTATCATTCAAGCTACGTGAATTTTCTGTTTTGCATGACGCGTCAAAGACAACTCTAACTCTAGTGCTGAGACTATCCTCTTTTACCACACAATGATGTGGCAAATAATAAGAAGGGGTTTTCGAAGCAGATTCGTCTTTTGGCACTTTGTGAAGGTAACCCTCGTCCAAATAACCCCGAATACATTCGTCGTATTCTGATTTGGCCTTTGGTTGCCTGTTAAGGCGATTCTCAAGGTACAATAGACGTTTTTGTGCTATGTGTTTCGAGTCACCTAGGACGGGTTCTCCAGGTTTGAACATGAGTGGCACATGGTATCGTTTACCAATTCTTCTGGTTTCCCTGGCATACAGTTCTTCACAAAAGGAATCTTCGGGATCAGATTTGTTAAGCTCTGGGATATCATCGAGACGCCACAAGGCATCCGTAGATTCCTCTAAGGATAAGAAAGTATTAAGAACCGACGTACTTGATTCTGATATCGAAATTAGTGAAATTGTCTCAACTGGGCCTAGGAGTACCCAACCGAAAATAGTTTCAACCGCCATAGGTGTCCCTGGCTGACCATATTTACAATTTCCTAAGAGTAGGTATGACAAAAGATCGGCGCCTATCAACATGGATACGGGGCTGGGAATCGCAAAGCCGGGATCGGCTAGTTTGAGGTCAATGATGTGGTCCCATAGTGTTACCTTTGGAAGTGAAGATGGTAACGGACCGGTAATGGAATCAATGCAAAACGCACTCATCTTTAACATAGGTTGAGAGTTATCAGAAGGAGATATATTTATTTCTACTTTGTGTCTCACGGAGACCATTTCTTTATTGGAAATACCCCTTATAGTTTGGTTTACTTCTTTTTTATTAAGTCCTAATTGGGAGGCTAATGAGTCAAGGATAAAAGATGTTTGACTCCCGGTATCTAAAAGGGCTCGCACTAAGTGTGTTCGTCCCTTGTGGTGAAGGGTTACCAATGCTGTTGAAAGAAGTACTGTGGTTTGGACATTATCTTGTGAAATATTTTTAGAGAACATAGTTGTTTGAGGAGGAGGGCATAGCTCCCGAGAATAGCTAGATTGGACGGATCCACTTCCGGCTTCATTTGCCGCCGAAGCGTCAATATTGGAGCTAGAGGCGCCACTCGATCTTTGAGTAATCTCATTGAAGTGAAGGAGGGAGTGATGTCGAAGACAGCAAGTTCTACATGTAAAGGTACTCTGACAATTAGTTGTTTTGTGGGAAGGATTCAGACAGTTAACACAACATGAGATTTTCTTGACAGCTAAAAATCTGTTTTTTGGGGTCATTTTCAAAAAAGTCGAACAATCTTTTAATGCATGGTTTCCACGACACAATTTGCATGTTTTGGAAGGACCTGCAGATGAACTCTGCGATGGCACAGTGGATGAGGGGTTCACCTCGCTGGTGGACGTGAGGAAGACTTGTTTACTGCTGCTAAGAGTATTAGGTTTTTTAAAAGGTGTCGGGAATTTGAGAGTGGATTGAGATTTAGGCTGGTACAAATCTGACGCCTGAAGGGAACGTACACGATTTTCCAAGAAATGAATAAGGTCGAGATACGATGGAAAGGTTTTGTAGTTTTGGGTTTCAAAGAGTTGACGAGTGTAAGGGTCCACTTTTATGAGAATGTTGTAGGTCAAAATAAAATCCCATGATTCAACGGGAAGACCTAGAGCTTTTAAAGCATTGAGATTGGTCTTTACAATGGAAACAAAATCAGACAGTGACTTGGAATCCTTGTTAACTGGAGGATGCTCAGCGATTTTCGCCCAGTAATTAGTGGCAGTGATACGTGGTCGTTCGTAATTGTCAACTAATACCTGCCACGCTACCTCGAAATTGCCTTCTTCTAATGTTAGTGACTCAATAAGTCTGAGTGCTGAACCACGAATAGTCGAACGTAGATAATGAAGTCGTTCGATATCATTTAAGTGCAAGCTGTTAATTACGAGGGATGAAAATAGAGATTTGAAATTTGTCCACTGCTCAGGGTGAATAGGATCGAAAATAGGCAATTCAATTTTAGGTAGAATGGGAGGGTAGTGAGAGTAAGGAACGTTTTGAACAGGTGGTGACATGGCACCGTGGTTTCTTGAAGAAACAGACTGATGGGAATTTAGTTGAGGATTGGAACGATGCGTTGGAAAATCACGATTTGGGACGTCAAAGGCGGTTAGTTCTCGCTCGGAGCTATGAATAGAGCCCGTGAGGTGGGGGGACTGAGAATTATTCTCTTCATTGGGGTTGACACAGGAAGATGATGACTGAAGCATGGCTTCTACTTCGCTGCTAAGCGATAAAAAGGTATCGATTAAGGTGTTTAAAAATTCATCAGTAATTTCATCTGGACGTTTATCGCTACCAAAAATATCAAAAATGGTTTCTACTAGTTCTGGCCCCTTACTCACAATATTTTTGGCTTCAATCCGCTCTTTATCGCTCAAGACTTCGTTTCCCACAAGTGGTTCAAGCCTTCGTGAAAAACATGTGATTTTTGCAATTGCCGATTTAATTTCTCCAAGCTTCATTTCAACTCAATAATCGAAGCTGACCTAAAAGACAAAAAATGAGTGAGAGCACAAAATGTTCGGAATGAGGAAAATTAAGGAATAAGCACAAGAATAGAAAATGAGTAAGAATGAGAGAAAACGATGATTGAGAATCCGGCCCGGTTTGGACCAAATGTATGTTTGATAAAAGAGAAAAAAAAATAAAGGAAGAAGAAGTATATTCCGGAGGACCTTGAAAAGAAATGAAATTTATTTGAAGAAACGTTGGATGGATGGATGATGGACTGATTGCTTCTAAGGGCTGATCTTAAAAGAAAATTAATTATTATTATTATTGGAATAAATAGTACACAAATAATTAGCTGCAAGCTAAACTCACTTCAGAGTTGTCTGAATTGGAGCCGCAAATACCGATTCCGTACTGAGACGGTCGAGGAGAAAACGACGATGGCAGATTCACTGGTAGGACGACAACGTGAAAACAAGAGGAAGAAACAACGTCGTGTCGGCTGAACTGGAGCAGCGAAAATGGTGAGATGAGACGAGGAAGAATGCTTCAGTTGACGAACTCGAACTGCGTCGATATTGAATCGTTTGTCGAAGCCAAACGCTTGATTGCGACGAATGGCTGTGTATCTCAGTAATTTTACGACTCGCAAAAGAAAATAAAAAATGAATCAAAAAAGCCACCGTTCTCCTCGAAGACCAAGAGACAAGTGAGAAATTTTAATTTATTTTTTGTTACTTCCGCTTGTCTAGATTGCAACATATGATTTGAAGCTATTTCTTCCAACAAGAACAATTAATGAAAGTGAAGCTCTGAAGCAGTCCAGACTGAAAGATGAATGAAGAGACAGGCGATGGAAATAGGGATGAGGTTTGAAAACCGAACAGTTATCCTGATAAAGTAGGCATCCGAGACGGCACAAACCCCATGCACATTTTTCTCTTTTTTGTATTTTGCGTTTCTTCTGCAGTTTTAACTATTTTAACGCTCCTCCGTGTTTTTTCACCATCTTCGACTGCTCCTGTGTATACTGGAAGAACAGCAGAGCTTGAAATTTTGTTCTCGATTGACGAACCGATGCACGCTGCATACCGTACGCCCCCGGTACGATGTGAGTTTTCTTCCCTTACGAAAATTGTCATTTTCTTCTACCACCCTGACCATTATCCGTCTTAAAACTAGCGGCCTTGGCGAAGAGCGGCCTGACTAAAGAGGAGCCCCTCACCCATAATTGTAAACTCTCAATCTAAAGTCTTGGAGGTAAGGTCTATATTAGGATTTGAACATATTTACTTTGGTTCATACATTTGTGGCACTTCATGTTGTTGCCCCCAGGTCCTGAGGAAGTTTTTAAATAAAAACGAAAGCTTGACCATTCAGACGGAATTTTGAACTGATTTGACCAAAACCCCGATCCAAAAACAAAAAAAAGTGTTTTCTCTGTTGTTTGCGCTGAGGCAGTTCAGCAAAGAAACCAGAACCATTTTCTCCGCATAAACAAAACAAGATGGACGGATTCGGCACAATCATAAGTATTATTGACTTGAGAAATTGATACGATAGCAGATTCACCCAGACTACTAGTAAAAGTTACCTTTCCCGATTCATGATCTTATGGATCCTTAAAAATAGAAGTATATTATTATAATTGCAAGCCACACTTTGAAGAAACTCCAGTAGAATTTCTAAGCACTCTATAATCCATCACAGACATTTCATCTTCGTAAAACGAGAGAAACCTCAACTGTTTGCTATTAACGCATTCGACTTGAATAAACGCTACATTGTTTACTTAAGTCGTGTTGAGCTTAAGTCCCATAATAAACCTAATTTTAATAAAATAGGTGTATTATTCAGAATGAATAATAAACCAATAAGTTAGTGATTTTTGTATGAATCATACATATTTCGATTTTTGTAATAAAATCCGGTTTATAACCAGAAGGGTAGATCTTCCTTTGTTAAACTTCCTACTCCGCGAACCTAATCAACTGGTTGAACTCATTTCAGAAAACAATGTTACGCTTTCCAAGACCAGCATTATTGACGCGCGAGATGAGATATCGCTTGATCAAGTGCCAACAAAATGTGATGCCCGAAGAAACATTACAAAAGGGTGGAATCGTTTTGTCCAGGGAAAGTTCATCCGTAAAGACTAAAAGACAATTTAAATTGCCGCTAATTAAGTTTAAAAAGTTTGATGGGCCCTGTTACGACAAAAATAAATATTTGTAAACAAAACACCTCCACTACGGAAACCGTCAACAAACCTCCGGAGGAGGAAGAAGAAGATAAACTTCATCGAACTACGCGCCTACACTCCAAGCGGCTGACTAGAGAAGATCCAAGCAATCACGCTAATCACAGCCTCCGAGCGGAAAACAACTGTTATCTTGTATCTTTTGTAAATAATCAATTCATGCTCTGTACATATAACAAGTTTCTAATTAACATCAAGTATACAGGGTGATTCAGGAGGAGATGCATATACTGAAGTATGTTGTAGTACTAAGTATTTGCGACCAAAATCACCCTATGAGCATAGGGTCGCAAATGCTTTCCTTCTGAGATACACGTACAATTGTGTTTTTTTAGCGAGTGCCTACTTTTTCTCCAAAAACTCAATTTCATGGCCGAACCGCGGGGCTTAGAAAAAAACTGTTGACGTTTTTGAAAAGAGCACAAAATTTTACTTCAGAAAACAGTGCTCTGCATCGCTGTAAAAGTTCCTTAGTATTTTTTATGATTTTTCAAAAATGACGGAAGTCACTTTTTTGAAATTTCTCCTATAATTCAGCGACTGTTTTCTGCAAAAATTACAATGCTTCCAGTATGGTCCCAATATCAGAAAAACATGCCCGTTTTGTGAGCTTTCCAATGACCTCCTCAAAATTGAAGTTGGTCCAATTTTGAGAGAGATATCACACATGAAATCCGAAAAAACAAGGTGTAAACGTGCAAAATCAGTATGTTTGTCCGATAAAAAAAATTGTCTTTATGTACCTTAAACGTACCATTGTACTTACGAAAGGCAAATATTGCTTGGAATTTAGTCCGAAAATGTCACTTAAACGCAAAAAACGACGAATTGCCCCCCCCCCCCCAACTCATTATTTTCGGTTCCGAAAAAGATGGTGGGGGGGGGCTGGTTTTTAATTTTTTGCGCTAAAGGGATATTATCGGATTGAATCCCAAGCAATAATTGCCTTCCGTAAGGCGCAATAGTACTTTTAAGGGGACACTTTTTTACTGGGACAAACTTACTGATTTTGCTCTTTTACACCTTGTTTTTTCGGATTTTATGAGTGATATCTCTCTCAAAATTGGACCAACTTCAATTTTGAGGAGGTCATTGGATAGCTCACAAAACGGGCATGTTTTTCTGATATTGGGACCATACTGGAAGCATTGTAAATTTTGCAGAAAACAGTCGCTGAATTATAGGCGACATTTCAAAAAAGTAACTTTCGTCATATTTGAAAAATCATAAAAAATACTGAGGAACGTTTACAGCGATGCAGAGCACTGTTTTCTGAAGTGAAATTTTGTGCTCTTTTCAAAAACGTCAACAGTTTTATTCTAAGCCCAGCGAATCGGCCGTGAAATCTAGTTTTTGGAGAAAAAGTAGGCAGTCGCTGAAAAAACGCTATTGTACGTGTATCTCAGAAGGAAAGCATTTGCGACCCTATGCTCATAGGGTGATTTTGGTCGCAAATACTTAGTACTACAACATACTTCAGTATATGCATCTCCTCCTGAATCACCCTGTATAATACGCATTTGACGAATGTATGTAAGTCTTCTCATACGATTGAGCGTAAGTAATTGTAATGACAACCCCCCAAACTGCTCAAATAAATCAGACTTTTTTTCTCCCAAAACGTCTCACTTCTTTCTTCCAATTGCCCTTGTACTCGGTGGGCTGATCTCCCCGGTGCTTCCTTTCTTCCACCTTTTACAGCACCTGATCGGCTGATCCCGCTCGGTGCTTCCAAACCTACTTGTCCGAGAGTGAAGGCTGATCCCTTCATTCTCACACCCGTCCTAGAACCCGGAGTGGAAGCTTGATCTCTTCTCTCCGGTACTCCTCGACCATTCCGAACCTATTACCCGTTCTCCCGGAACTAGTGTGATTCGGCTGATCCCGGTCCACTAGTCTTCCTACCTCTCCCGGTGGACACGTCTTTTTCGAGTCGAGGCCTTCTGAGCTGGGAAACAATACCCACAATCCTCGACAGGCCCCAAAAAAACTGGGTGGTATTTTGGTCTCAGTTCGAGAAAATACATCTTGGCGAGGTGTTGGACGAAGCAGATAAATTCCATTATCTTTCACAAAGTCTGACGGAGAGGTCGCGGGCGAAGGCGGTTGCGTTGGCATACCCGCCTTGTAGAGAATATATTATTATGTATTGTTATTTATTAATGGTTGGTACAAATGTCAGGCTGCAAGATTAAATTAAAAAGTTAAAATCAGCGAGCACAGATAGTTAAAATAATTCAACAACTATACACCTGATGCTGTACAAACTCTGTTTAGTTTGTTTGTTTCTCATGTTGTCAGTATCATCCTCGTTATCAACTGATGAGGAGGGGAGCCTCGGGCTTGAGAAAGACCTGACATTTCCCAATCCTAGGCCTCTCCTTCCAGCTGGAGTGCTGACCTAAAGTCCAGGCCGATGAAAAATTGGGGTAGGGATAGCCTACGCCTCCAGGCTTAGCTGCCAGCTACGCCCAAGCATTTGGAGTGGCCTTGGTCTGACCGACCAACGCGAGTTTGCCATCCCCTTCTACACATGTAGTTCCCAAAAGAAATTTCGAAAACGCATTTCACTCACTCAGGATCACTCGTAACGTAACGACCCGGACTTTGAATCGAACCTCCATTTGGCTATAGCTTGGAGTCAATTACCAGAAAGCTGTCAACGCACTCAAAGAGAAGAAGTCCGGAAGGAAAGATTTGCTGACTGATGTATATGAGGAAGCTGGCGAGGTTGGTAATAATCAACCAGACCAGAATTTTTCACGAGGAAACTCACAGACGGCACTTTTCATGCCGAAACTGTCTCATTCACAGCCGACGGCGACGTGTCTATGGGTAGCAGGTCGCGCTCGACGTCCCGGTCGTTATCTATCTCGACTTCTGTTCCTTCCGCAGTTGGTCTTCAAGTTCAACAAATCTTAGCAGAGTAATGTTTTATTTTTTTAATAAAGAATACTCCACACTCCACCTCGAGACCGAAGGCATCGGACAAAAGCGGCAACCGAGTTTTTGAAACTTAGTTGGGAGTTAAACGACAGCCTTGGGTCCCATTCAACGGGAAATGGAGGAATCAAAAATACAGAGGCTCAAGGCTAACCAGGGGCCTTAGTACGAACCCTTGTGAAAATGCCACGTGATGCGGTTGCTATGACGGGATAATGTTATTTCTCATTCGGCGTCCTTGGATCCCGCTTGCGGCATTTTTTCCCGAACTTTCGTACTAAGGCCCCAGTTATCAGTAAGAACGAATGCATTGTTGGAGGAACTAAAAAAAAAAATGTAGAAAGATAAAAACCTTCCTGGCCTAATAAATGTACCAAAAAGTGAGCAAGTTTTCCATCGCAGTGTAAAGTCGTTAATAAAGTTGAAAATGGCGCTCTCTCATATGTCTTCTGATCACAGTTAGCTCGTATGGTTTCAGCAACCGCTTAGATATGGACTGGAACACTGGAAAGTTGGTGTGTAAAACAAAAGTCAAGTGTCCCATTAATTTCATATTTTTACATTCTTTATTTTCAATATAGGTAATTATGTTGTTTTATCAGTGTAAATTAGTTAGAAAAAATACTTAGTGGGTATCTTTAAAAAATAGGGGGGGGGAGGCACCATAGCGTCTTCAAAGGGGGTGGGGGGATTTGATTGAAGATGTTGGGAACCCCAGATCCCAGGGACATGACAAACTCAAGAAGGGAGGAGTTATATTGAGAAATATCGCTAACTAATCAGAATAAGATCAAGTTCAAGGAATAAGCTGTACTCATAACAGAATCAAGCATATAAACCCCCTAGAATTAATAATGATCAGAGTCAGTCGTACCCGAGTCTTGTCCGTTCAGATCCATTAGAACTTGGGGATAAGTCGCGAATTGTGTGAACTGACCCATAAGAATAGGTTATCGAATAGGAAAAAAAGTCACCCTCTAGGGATGGAGACGTCCCTCACTTTTTAGAGATTTTACCCCAAATGCTGCTGATCAATACGAATACCAAGTGAGAGAGACATGGAGTAAAGTTGAGGACGAATTATTATTTTGATACGTATTGTTGTATACATTTAAGTTTATGTTCATGTTTACGTTCTTTGTATTTATTGTTATTTTGGTAGGGTTATACAGGAAGCGGTTGAAATTAATTATCCAGGTGATTCACCTAGACTTGTAGGCGTCTAGGGGTGACACCCGATCGGTTTACGGATCTGTTACGACCAACGTCAGTGACCGACCAATGTTAGTGCCGTTATGTTCAGCTTGTGGATTGTTGGATCACGACAGAGGCTGTTTAGTACGCTCTAGGTTGTCTTCCCTAGGTCGCCGTGCTCGTGTTGGACGAGCGTTTGAGGAAATATGCGGTTTGCTGGGGTGGCAGAGCATGGTTTTTGTTACCTCTTGTGACCCCCCCGCCCTTGTGATCTTATTGTACTTTTCTTTTCATTTTCGAGCTCAATGATAATGTAGAACTAGTAATTAATTAACTTCCCCACTCGGTGCTCCTCTCCCTAGGGTTTAAGGACTAGTTAACGACTAAAGCTTTGGTTTCCTAGAAAAGCTGTGCCGTAATATTACGATAGAAAATTTCCCTTTTAAATCAAACTATAGTTGCCTAGAGAGCGGTAAACAGACAGCGGCACGTCATTTTACAAGTTTCGTGACTGTAGATTCCGGTCGTGTCACAATAATTGTACTCCCCATAGTCCGTGCTGTGGTCATTGGTGATTCAGTCATGTGTCAGTCATTCAGTATACTATAACAATTTTTTTTTAATTTTTTTTTTTAGGTAAACTTCGTTCTTAAGCTTGTGTTAGTCAAGAAGCACTCCTTTGCGTACAACCAAGTCCAGTCTAGGTCGAGTCAAGATGAATTCACGTGTTCGAGAAAGCAGGAGAGTGAAGGGACCCCACGAGCTTTTCCAAGCTGGTTCTTACAAATCTAAAAGAATCAATATATCTGAGCCCCCCCCCCCACAAAATTGGGTGACAAATAAATTAATTTCTTCGTTGACGATGGTATTTTAGTACTATAACACTTTTCCTACTAGTACATACCCTGATGCCAAAGCAATGAAATGGGAGTCATAACCACTAAAATATGTGAATAATTACTGGGACAAAACTAGATGTCTTACTACACACTTTCACCAAGTTTGAAATTCTTCCATCGTCGGACGTGATAATGAAAACGAGGGAACTTGATGCACCTGAGGTAAATTTATATTTTGCGCCCAAAGAACCATCTTTTTTTTTCTCATTACTCCCAGTGTCAAGAGACGTGACTATTTTACTCTGTTTGTAGTTTAATTCAATAAATAATTGTATATTTGCGCTTATTCGGCAACCACTATTATCACATTTGCCAATGAGGTAAACTGTAGGGCAACGGAGATGATGAGCGCGCACTTCGGCGTCTATGGGAACCTTCAAGTATTGATGCTGCGGACCACCATATATGGACTCTTCAATTTGAGTGATATGGGGAGCAAAAATGTCAGTATGTGGAATTATTTTGGATTCGGCGCGAAAAAACTTATCATTTGTCAATGGCCAGCGAGAAAAGTCATACCAGACAAGTCATTTTGCTGTAAAATTCAAGGGGCGTAGTGCAGACCCATGAAGTAATTCTTCTCGAAGAAATACAAATTCAGGAGAAATTTCCCACGCCCGTTGTAAACGGGAAATTCTTCAAGAAGTTGAGTTTTGAAGCGCGAGTCAGTCGGTCGGTTTTTAAATAATTGTCGCATGAATCTAATGAGTTTCTGTAGTTTAATCAAGAAGATCCCCTATTTCATTTTAATTAGTTTTCGGAGTACTAAGAAGCTTCCCCTTTTATTTTGCATTGGCAGTCTTTTTTTTTTTTTTCCTGACGAGTCCGTTTGATTTAGTTTCCGTTGTAGGAGGAATTTCGGCAGTAAAGCGAGATATCTTCTAACATTTCCATGAAATGAGAGGGACACGGCCGTTGCGCCCAACAACTTTCAAAAAATAAATATAGGTTCTACAGTCCATTATTTTTCTGACAAGACAGACGTACTTAGTGCACGAACTGCCTGTCAAGACCAAAGAAATTCCAGAATAAGCGAGGACAACAGCGTGGTTTATCAAGCAAGTTTTCTTATGGCTCGAATTAGTATCGTCAAGGAATAGGAAAAACTCGTATAAATAAAGATTCAAAACGAGTAAATTTTTAGTTTTTTCATAAATATGGCCAAGGCCTTCGCATTGATGGCGACGGGGGGTAGCCATTAAATTCTGGCCTCATCTTGGCATCGCTGACCCTATGCGCGAAGTCTCGAACTTCGGGAAGGGCTTTCATTCCTCAGAAGTGGGATTGTTCACCGGGATATAGCTCCACGAGCACCACGATATAACTCGTGGTTTCTGGTGGTAAAGTAAAATGTCACAAGTGCGGTAAAATGGGGCACATCTCCCGAAACTTGAGGATGGAAATCACTCAGGTTCTGATATGTTCGAGCTTGGCTTGACTACTCCATCTCCCTAATCTCCCTGGCGCAAAGAACCAGCTACAAAAAAAAGTAAGTCCTCGCTCTCACAGAGAATTGCGGATAGTTACCTCGAGCACATGAAAGATACGCCGAGGGAATTCAAATTGAAAATCACTCCGTCTGCTGCTTTCATAGCGAAACACAGGACTCCGTTTCCCACACACACACACCCACATCGTTGCCGTCGTCATCGAAAAGTCGGCCAACATCGCAGTAATACATATACGTGGAACAGGAAACAGGACATACTTGTTTCTCCAAAGTAATATCTTCTTTTTCAATCTTGAGCTCATCATCGAGCTGCTATTCACGCGCCCATTTAACACCTGAAAAGATGTCAAACTCGTTAACATCCGTCGTTTGCTCATCCATAGCGGTTGCCCTATAGTTCTCTTATTCTCCCTTCTTGGAGTACCTCCTGGCGAGTTCCTAATCCGGAGAACCAAAAAAAATTGGGTTGAGAAGTTCTCGCGCATTTGGATGATCACATCTCTCCGTGCTTAATAAGCATCATCGTCTAAACGCTTCCCGCTTTATTCACCTTTTAAAAGTCTTTTAAATATTCTTTCTTTCTTCTTCTTTTCGTTTTGTCATTTTAAAACATGGCCGAACGTCAGCAAAAGGGCTACTACGGTCACCCTGACCGTCAGTTGAACCCTCGAGCTCCAAACCTTTTCTGAGGCGACCGTCTCCAAACCTGGACCTGCAGCAGCATGGGTACGTGCGTAGGAATCCTCCACCGCGGATGCCTCCCGCTCAACACATTTCGAACAATCCCACACCTCCCCGCGAAGAGTCTATGAAAGACTTGTCCCTGTTCGCCATCAATCAAGGAATTACAGAGGTCGTTCCAAATATACGTTTCACGCCGACAGCAATGGACCTAATCGAGGTTTCGCGTGATGTACATCGTTAGTATGCAGCTAAGGAACCTTCCTTGACTAGCGCACTCACTCCAGAAGTGCTGGAGGGTGATTCTGTAACTCCGATAGTAAGTTACGTGTCGTAAGTTGAGGGTATGAATTGGAGATTCTCGGTAAGATACTAACCCTCCAAACAAGTGTTATCGGACACGGAATCTCATCTTCAAGAATAGCATTCTAATTTGTGTTTTTGTGAGAGCATCTTTATTCAGTCCTTCCGTTTGTTTAATTATTATAACTGCTTGAATATCTCCGAGGCATCTGGTAAGGATTTTCTTATGTTGTTTTACATGAGATACTTATAAGTGCTATTTACGAACTTATTGTGCTGCTCCTTTTTCGGTAAAATAATAATATTGCGTTCCCTCAATTGTTCCAGTTGCAATGGCATTTTTACATGAGTACGTACAAGCCATAGAAAATATCGAGGCGCAGGAGACGGCTGAGAGCCTCCGACTCTCAAGAAGGATTTTAAGGAACGTAAATGATCCATTTACTCTAGATGATTGGCATTTTATTCGTAATTTTCGACTGAGTAAAGACGCCGCTGCTTATTTGCTTCGCCAAATTGACCCCTTCTTGCATATGCCTGCTAGAAGTACGTGGATCCCGAACGCCATGAAGGTATTCCTTTTTTATACACGATTTACCATGAAGAGTATGGTTCGTTTTGTAAAACAGAGGCTTCTCTGTCATTTTAGTACGTACGCTTTGTTGGTTATGCCACTTTGACTTATTGTTAGTGCTCGAGGCGGTACTGCTTTCTTGAACCATAGAACCAATTGTCCTGCACTTGACTATGCTTGTGTATTTCAGGTGTGTGCTACTCTGGCTTTCCTCGGGAGTGGCAGTTATCAGAGGCCAATAGGCCGAAGCGTCTCAAATCTACTAAGCCAGCCGAGCGTCAGCAGATTTGATATTTTGGGGGAATCTACAATTTGAAAAACACGTTGAAAATACCTCTTAGAAACTAACAAAAAACCGAACCTGATTCATTATCTACTACTGAAAAATTGGCTAACAATACATTTGTGAATCTTAGTTCTTCAAAAGCCGGGCGGAAAAAATCATGGCCCTGGTCCCAAAGCCAGCGTTGCCCTCGGATACAGAATCAGATGGAGAGGACGAAGAAACCGAGCTCGCTAAGTTACCAGAATTCCTGACTGAAGGCGTCGAGTGGACAGAAGAAGACCTTATTGAGCAATGTGACCAGTTCTTTGAATTTATTTCCCGAGAGAGAGATGAAGGCTTGTGCCCTGAAACCGACGACCCTCGCGAAATTGAAGGCGTGCCACTTGATGGAATACCGATCGATATGGAAATAACGATGGATGTCGTTCCAGATGTTGCCGTTGAAACGGCCCCGGAGCCAGTTTCGAACCTGAAAACAAGGCCGAGCGCTTTGCAAAACCGGCTAACCAAATTCAAAAAGTCTGCGAAAAAAAACCCTAAAAGAAAAAAGAAAGTTTACAACTTCAGGTGAAAGCTAAATTACAATGATTCTTTTTTTGTGTACCTAACTTCTTGTCAATTCATAGATGGAAAAGTGTACCATTCGATAGGGGAGTCGACGTCGAAAACTCACTTGTCGCTCCTATGATGGGACAACTCAAAAAATATAAATTTTGGGTTATCTTCACTTCTTAGTTACAAAATGCATAAATTTTATCCTGGGAAGTCTGAGATATGTATAGCTCATTCTTTAGAGCTGTAGTGGCAGATGGCGGTCAGTGGGGATGAGCCCATTCCGTCCCAGGAACACTGAGACTTTTCAGTCTTGTCTCAGCCGTTGGACAAATAGAGTGTGTGTTTGAGTTAGCCCGTTCTTTCTTGGACAAGTGAGTAAGTTTTTCTTAATTGTCCCATTCTTCTCTGAACAGCTAGGGGCCATTTCATTTTTACATTAGTCCTAACTATTTTGATTTTTAATCATTTTACCGTTTATTTGCAGCACGACGGCCTCTAGGAGCCAAAAAATTCTTGAACTAGCGCTGAAAAATCTCGACAACATCCAGCGTTCGCCGTACGCAATCCAACAACGGACCGAGAGAAATTTTCTATTCAAGCCAACAAAGAAGGGGAAGTTTGGAATCCCTCAGCTAACGAGCATGATTGCTACCACAATGTAATTCAGACGGAAGAAATCAATAAAATAAAAGCCGAGCTACTTAATGTCAGAACAACAGATTCAGCGGAAGAACTTCCAAATTTTTATCCAATTGACAGTGGCGACACAGATCTGGACCCCAATTTAGAAATCGAAGGTGACGAAGAATGCTCCTCGGACCCAAATCCACCTAAAGGTCGCAAACGCAAACCTCATCCAGAGAAATGGAGATCAAACGAAGCAAAGAAATTGAGGAACCTTGGAAAGCCTTAGGATCCTAAAAGCAGAAGCATGAAAAAGAAGTTGGTTGCTGGAAAGAAAGTTCGACCTCCTTGCGATAATTGCTCCCATAATTGTTCTTCAAAAGTTCCAGAGAGTGAACGTATTTTCTTGTTCAGGAAGTTTTGGAGTTTGGGATGCATCGATAAACAACGGGAGTTCATCAACCGGAATGTTTTGGAAATCAACCCGAAGTACCGCTACCCCAAGGAAAATAGCAACAGAAAACAGAACTTATAGCGTTTTCCATTCGGGAGTGAGGAATACACTGTTGTGGTGCAAGTGACGTCACTGCCCAAGTAGCACAATCAGGTCGTCGCGACGTCGGGAGAGGTCGCATGGCGCGTGCCGACGTCGCACTGACATTGTCATAGCCAAAATGCGACCAAAACGGTGGTGCAAGAGATGGTCGTGGCGACGTCGGCTGGCGACCAGGACTCGTTAAAGGTTATTTTTCTTGTAGTTCAACTGTACTACAATATATTGTACTACAATATTTTCTAGTACAACTGCATTACAAATATTTGTAATACAATCATCTGTAATACAAATGTAGTTTTCTGTAAATGAAGCGACTTTTATTACGCATTTAGTATATTTTTGTCCACTGGAACCGTACATCTTGTTGCCACTGATAGACAATGCGGAAACCACTAGAGGTAAAGTAAAATGAAGTCACAGTGGGGATCACAAGCCATAAGGCTTAAGAACATATTTCACTATCAATTTTACTTCTCCGTTCGGACTAAAAATTCGGGTACCATTGAAATTTCATCGTGCAGAATTTAATTCTGGCCCTCAAAAATAAGTTCCCCTCTGAAAGGAGTTAATTTAGGAGGGAAAAATAATTTAGAATGAGGCAAGCCGAAAATTAAAAACAGTCAAACCTTCATGTGGACCAAAGATGTACTGGGCAATTGCCCTTTTAGGCTCTAGAACGGTATTTTCAGTATAAATATAGTGTTATTAAGCCACGTGGAGCTGTAATGACTCATTCGTAGAAATTTGGGTTTATTGCGAAGCAAGCGAATATTTAATGGAAAATGGCGGAGTCGTATTTTTATACCAATGATGTTCTGCTTCCGACCATGGGTCGCTTTAGAGGTAGTATCGCATACACGTAACCAGGATTGTGCCTTCTTCCCGCCCTGGCTTGATGCCTTGAAAGGCATATGACCAGGAAAAAGCCTGTGACATGACGGCCGGGAAGTGACCCGGCACGTGCAAGTCCTGGTTATCCTCGCTCCACTCCCCGTCAGCCACACCAGCTGGTCAAGGATGGTGCGTTACCGGTGTGGACCGCTTGGCGGTGGGGAGTTTTACAGGTGGTAAAGGAGGGGCGAGGAGAGATACCCGTGAACTGAGCGCATGGGGCTACCGGCGAGCTGTTCTTTGTTGAAAGCGTTGGAGAGCGTCGTTCAATGTGGTTGTTCGCGGGGATTCAGTCGTCGGTAGTCTGGGTATCCAGTTGCGCTTGATTGTGGCCGATGTTTGGGCCTGTTCCCCGCTGACTGCACCACGCGTTGGCGAAGCACAGTAAGCGGCGGGCCGAGGTTTTGTTAGCGACAAGATTCCTGAGATCATTGGGGATTTGCCACCGATCTCGTTGACGTTGGTATAGCGGACAGCGGAGAATTACATGTTCCGCTGTTTCCACCTCGCCCCCGCATGGGCAGTCAGGGCTGTCTCGTCGGCGGTGGAAGTGGAGCTTTCCGTTGAAGGAGCCGTGACCCGAGAGAAGCTGCACGGCAGGGTAGCTCAGAAAGCACCACTTCCAGCGCAAGCGTTCCTTCACGTCGGGGATGATTGCGTAGGTGTGGCGTCCTGTCGTCGCGGCTGACTATTCGCGTTGCCATTCCTGGATGGCGGCGTGATGGCAGGCTTTCCGGTAGTCCGCATCCTCGAGCGTTGCCGGGATGGGCTGTAGCCATGATGGTAACGGGTGGTTTGTGCCAAGTTTTCGGGCGCGCAGGGCCGCCAGCACGTCGAGCTCGATGTCAAGTGGGAGGACTCCAGCGATGACATGGAGTGTTAAGTGCGCCGTGGTCGAGTAGGCGCGGAGTGCTGCGATTAGGATCCGGCGTTGTATGCTGCGCAGTTGTTGGCGTTGGGCTCGACGTGCCCGCGGCCACCACAGGGCACACGCGTAGGCCACTCGCGGGACGAACACTGCTTTGTAATATAGGAGCCTTTTTTGGAATGTGAGCCCAGTAGGGTAAAAAAGCTGGTTCTGTCCTCACTTTTCGGGGGCAGTGCCCCCCCTTGAGTTTTTCTTTGATGAAATGAGAGTAGTTAGGGTTGGGTGGACGGGGGGTAATATCGGGTTGATGGGTAGTGAGGTAAGCGGGGGTCCCCCCCCCGTCCATATAATTTTTTCTTTGTTTATGGAAAGTATGAGACGGGTTGCTGGGGGGGGAGGGGAATTGTACTCAGATTGACGCTCCCCGTTCCCCTCACTATCTGCAAAAGGTGTTGGGAAAAGAGACAGTTTCATATTTCGCATTCTTCAATGAATGAGATCTTACAAGGTGAGGAAGAGGAAGAGATGATTCTGAAGTTGATAGTTAGCCATCCCGTCCCAGCTCTTAATTCCCCCCCCCCCTCAATTAAATTTTTTCGTTGTTCTATGGAAAGTGTGTGACGGGTTTGGTGGCGATGGGGAGGGGGGGGGATTTGTTCTCAGATTGACGTCCCGTCCCCCTCATATTTTGGGAGAAATGATAACTAGATGAGTCTAAGAGATTTCTCCCTTCATTGTTCATTGGTTGGTTTACAATGTTTAATCATTTGTGAATTTGATACAAGGATTGATTGAGGATTCACCAACGGCTCAAAATACTAAAAGAGGTTCTCACCGTGTACGAAATGGTTCGAGCTTGAAACTAACGTTGAATATACGATCGGCGAGGTCCACGTTTAACTTGACGGGCTATTAGCCTAGTGACAATATATAATTGAATTTAACAAAAATTATTTTATTCGAGTTTTCATTTAATTTATCTATACCCAATAAGTCTGCGCAGTCGAATCAAACCACCAACGTACCCATCTCACCCCTCCCCACTCTATCATAGTGTCACTGTGTGGTGGTGGTGGTGGTGGTGGGACTGTGTTCTGCATTAAAAAACATCGCGTATATTCAACAGCCTTCATGAAAATCGTCATTGCTCAACAATCATCTCAGGCAGTGCCTAGAGTACTAATTTGGAAATGGGTGATCCAAGAAAATACGCTCATTTGGACAATGAGATCACGACAAATCCAACTTTTGTCTACAATCTATACTATTTGGGTGGCTCTATGGTTATAATATTAAAATACTACCAGCATTATTCGATATAAAGAGAATCACCATGATGTAACATGGACGTTTGGTTTTGTTTATTTAAATTTTTGGTTGATTTAAACCATCAGCTGCGATTACATCACACTGTAAGAAACTGCTTTCAACGAAAGATTGACCTAATAAATTACTCGATAATTTTTAAAACTTTAGCGATCTAATCTTAATATTTCTCAATTTTAATTTTGTAATGAATTCAAATTACGATTCAACTTCTTATACTTTGTTGATGCTAGACTCGCCGACCGACTTGCTAAACTGACGATCATAATATGTTCCTCCAAGCAAACATTGGGGGAAATGCAATAGATAAATTATTACAATATCTGCGGTAGACCTCTGACATAGGAAAATAGACTGTATAGTATTCAGTCCCTTTTTAAAACGTGTATGTTTTTGACTAAAGCATCAAAAATGGCTGCTCAATAAATTATCGGCTCTTGGCTGAAGTTGTCTATTTGCAATAAGATTTGGGTCCATTTTCACCAACAAAATTGATTTCCGTGCCGGAAGGGGGGGGGGGGGCAACCCTCCTACCCATGGGTGTTGTTTCAAAAAAAAAAAAAAAAAATTGATCTCGTTTAACGTTGATCGCGATTAGTTGCCAATAACGACCCATATGAATTCTGGGGGCCTGTTCTGCAAAATTTCATAGTGTTCCTAGGAATATCCTTTCCACCCGTCCGACCGAATTAAATCACATGTTGATGGGGAGAACGGGTGGAAAGAGACAGTGATAGTGACAGTCAAAAGTTATAGAACAGGCCCCCTGATATAAGTGTTTTCATTGGGTCCGCTGTATATTGCGATTAATCCTTCCCTCTTATTTTACATGTGTTGAAAACAAAACATCATCAAGTGCTGAGCAATTTTTTTGAGTTTTGATGACTCAGATTTCTATCCATGCAAACTTTTTCTCATAACGGCTGTATCCGTCTCTCCACTACAAGCATGTAAATTTCAAGCGTCACCGTCTACAAAACGGGCTGTTCCGTCCGATTGGTCCGATTGAACGCAGTTCTAAAAAACAAAACAAAAAAACAAAAATGTGATGATGCACGGTCCTAAACAAAAAATGCGAGTAAGAGGGCTGAAATTATACCGGACCCATAATTATTACAACGCCATTTACGGCTGATCTTATGAACGGTCTTATCTAAGAACAACTACATATGACCGTCTGTTATCTAAGAACAACTACATATGACCGTCTGTTAGACCAGCCAAAACGAACGGTTTGGGTAAGATGGTTGACATTATACCCCGCCTGTGAATTCCACCGTACTTATCTGATCAAATAAACGGTCCACCAAATCAACCGAGACGTCCATTAAAATGCATCATCAATTTGCCAATAACCGTGAATCTGGAATTTTATAGAGGAAGAGGACGGTAAGGGGATAAAATATTAGAAAAAATAAACCGTGTAAAAGACGCCTTACTTCTGAACCACTAAAACAAAATTACAGAAGTTATAACTTAGTTACAGAAACAATTAGTTTCATTCAAATTATTTTTTTTCTGTTGTAATTCATATCCTGCGCATGAGTGACCGCAACTGACATACAAAATGTTCATAAAATGGTGTCTGAAGATGATTGGAAGGGAAAGTGGCTAATCAATTATAGCCAATACTTTACTATGAAAGGTTCTGGTGAGGGCGTTAGATGATAATTAACAAGGAACTATGATTTTCCGGAAATGTTTCGGGTCCAAGAACCACGAGGTTGTTCTGATGACGACCCCCCTTCATCACCCATTTTTTTCTTATGCGGTGCAAAATGGCGTTTTTTTTTTTATCCCTTTTTATTGTATCCCAAACCAATCGTGAAAACAAATCCAATTTAAACTTTCATACGTCTATTGAAAGCTTACAAGATTGGTCTGTTCTTACATCCAGTTAACGCCCGAACTAGAATGGGAAGAGCGAAAATCATCACTGAAAGAATAGATATGTTCATTCGTTTCGCTACTGCTACACTATAGTGCAGAAAAGCAAGTAATTTATTCAATCAATCCAAATTATTTTTATACATAAGTGCGTAGCACTCACGAATCAAAAGGATCAGACTTAGGTAGGTAAAAACAAAATATTTAATGTCACGCTTCCTAGTTTCTTTTATTTTATTTTATTTTTAAGGACTAAACTGTAGTCGGTATGTGATGACAAATTTGACATTTGTCACTCACCCCCCCCCCCCAATTCACCGACGAGAGAACACCGAAAACGTAGGAGCTCCAACGGTTAAGATTTCGTGCATACTTGCTCATATTCATATTCATGATAATAAAAACAAATTAAAATCACATAGTTGTATTTTATTCATTCGATGACTAATGGTGGATTTCACCACCGAGAGTTAAGGTTTGAGTTACGTTAACTCAGAATTAACTGAAAAAAGGCGTCACTATTTATGTAAACAATGTTAGAGTTAGGTAACTCCAACCTAACTCCCGGTGGTGAAATTGGCTCTTAGAAAACATATAGAAAAATGGTGTTTTTATTTTATCCAATTCCATTAAATTTTTATTAATGACCTCTCTTAACTCAAGCAACTTGAGAATTTCTCTTCGTTGAAAAGATACGGTTGTTTTTGGGAGATTATCATCCTTCCAAAATTCATCTGGGATCGTTGATGGAGGGATGAGAGTAACGGTGCGTCGGCGGTTTTTGTCTTTCTTTAGGATCACACGTAGTCCCGAGCACTCGATTTCAGATGGTTGACATTCACCGCGACGATTAACAAACGATTTGATTTTATCGTTGTTCTGAACGAAGCACTCCCATTCTAGAGGAGATAAGAAAATGCTGCGCAAGCGAGTGCAGATTTCCAAGGTTGGAAGACTAGCGATCAGGACAACTCTGATCTTCGTGCTGCGATGAGTGGTGAGAGTATGCTAGGTGGAAAATTGAAGTGCCATCCTCCTCGTTGATGAATCTTGGAATGAATACTCTTAATTTTTACTCCTCGTCTCTAGGGATGAAATTGCTTGCACCCCCCCCCCCACCCTCGGAGCGCTTTCCATCCCTTCTTCGTCGTCGTCTTCTGCTTCTTCTTCCGATTCGTCTGAAGAAACTTGGGTTCGTCAACATAATTTTCGTCGTATAGATTTTCGAGCATAGCCGTTAAGTTTTGACACATATTCTCTATAATCGGGCATTTCTTCGTGTTGATGCATTTTGGCTGATACTTGCACTTATTTCCACAACACTTCAAGATTTTCTTATTCAGTTCCTCCAGAAGCACACATATTCCTACACTCACGGGGTTATTTACTATTTCTGGTCGTTTGTCATTCTTAAACTTTTTGTACAAAGGGGAGATTTTAAAACTGGAATAATGGTTCATGATTTCGTGCCAGATCAACTCTTTGTGAGAAGCGCTTCACCCCCTAACAGTGGGCGAGGGGGGGGGGTAAAATTAGATTCCCCTTCTTTTCCTCGAGTCTTTAAAATTTTGTCTACTAAATACACATTTTTATGTTTAACCTTCGAGATTTCCTCTCCATAAAACAATCCTTGAATTATTTTTGAGTCTTCATCCTCAAGAATGTATGCGGGGGGGGGGGGGGGGGGCACAGTTTTTCGAACTTTAATAATTTTGAAAATTTCAGTACTCCAAGACGGGGTGTATCCTTTAGCGAATATAGTATTATACTTTGAAATTCTCACATAATCCCCAACTTGATACCGCGGTCCCCTCATGACGTGAATCCGATTTTTCGATGCCAGTAACCGAATGAGCCTTTTTTCATCTTCCTTGGTATAACTTCTGAAGGTTTCATTTCTATAGCGTGATGATAAGTAACATTATATTTGTCTAAGAGTTCCGGAAGTTTTAAAACCCATGCATATGATCCTTGTAAGCTGAATGTTTTCCAGGTGGCATTTTTTTAGAGTTCTTATGACTCGTTCAGCTATGGCAGCTTTCTTGATGCTTGCAGTTGAATAATGCTTAATAGAGTGCTTCTTTAACAAACCTCTTACGGAAGAATTATAAAATTCTTTCCCGTTGTCAGTAAGAATTTGTGTAAACTTTTTCGAACATTCGTACGACGGGGATTGTCGTGGCAAACCCAATACAATGAAATCAGAAGAAGGGATGGAACGTATTAGTGGGGTGGTAATGTGAGCGATTTCGCCCAAAAGGCGAGTAGATTTGAAGATAAGAGTATTCATTCGAAGACGCATCAATGAAGAGGATGGTACTCAGATGTTCCACAAAGCACACTCTCACCAATCATCGCAGAACGAAGTTCATAGTTGGGCTGATGGATAATCTTCCAACCGTAGAAATCTGCACACGATTACACAGCAACTCGATTTAACGCGAGTTTATAACACATGAATTCGTCTATGAATTATTGGTAAGGCCCAAATGCATGGGTTTACGTCAATATAGTTCTCGTAGTGCCAAAGCTTGATGAACAATGACGCTCTTCCTCGAATTTTTCATAGTTTGGCGATTTCACAACGTCTTCCCATTTGCTAGCTGTTGTTGTTAAGGGGACTGACGAGAATCAATCAAAACAAATAAGCTGTTCAGGTTTTTAAATAGAAACGAGGAAATAATTGTGTTGCCTCTATCTTACGCATCATTCAGCGAGATTAAATTCAATTGTTCAATCACTTTGGATTCCCAGTAAGCGAAGCTGCGACAGTGACACCATTCACCCCTTCCACGAACTGGCAGTTCGTTCTCTTTCATCTTGCCGCATAAGCATAATGCATATGGTGATGAGAATTTTTCTTTTCTCCACTAACATATAATTTTGCATGGTAACGTCGCATATCTTCAGCGAATTTAACGAAATCAATGTACATACTAGTGTTGCAAATTGGACTTCTAGGCCAAATAGGTTTGGAATCTGCCGAATCCATGGTCTCTTGAAGTTCAGCTATAGATGCACTGTTCATGCTGGTAACAACCAAACTGAAAATGTCATATCTATACACTCTGAACCTTCAAGACTTCGTGTTTATTCCTGAGACAGAAAACCTTTCAAAATCATAGTGATACCAGGGTGAGAATACTTTGAAGTATAAACTATAATCGCTAAAGTTTACCCCCCCCCCCCAACGTCAAGGACTTGTCAGCTCAAAAATGAAAAAAAAAAAAAAAATCTAAAAACGATGCTTCCCTCTCTCGCCATTTAATCGGGATGACGATGATTCTAAAAGAAGTCAAGGAGGGGGGGGGGGGCGTTCTTTGACGAGGACATCTTAAAGGTTAAACATAAATTCAAATACATGAGGATCAAAAGTATTAGCGAAACGTTTACGTTGTCCTTTGACCAAAGTATCTTATAGAGAAGAGGAAGAATCTACATTGGAACCCACATAAAGGTAGGTATCAATGTGCTTTCACGTTGAGTTGGTCAACATGAATTCAGGAACCATGATTATTTCAGTTTAAAAAAATTGTCATCTTTGTATATGAACTTTAAGCGTGATAAGTGAACTGATGTAATTATTGATGACCGTTTTAAGTGAAGGAATTTATTATACACTTCTGGAGGAACTGAAAATACATTATTTTTAGTGATATGGTAATACAGCAAAACATCAGTCAAGATGCATATACACAAAGAAATGCCGATTATTAAGAATTTGTGTAAACATTTTCGAACATTGGTACGACGGGGATTGTCGTAGCAAACCCAATACAATGAAATCATAAGAAGGGATGGAACGTATTAGTGGGTTGGTAATGTGAGCGATTTCGCCCAAAAGGCGAGTAGATTTGAAGATAAGAGTATTCATTCGAAGACGCATCAATGAAGAGGATGGTACTCAGATGTTCCACAAAGCACACTCTCACCAATCATCGCAGAACGAAGTTCATAGTTGGGCTGATGGATAATCTTCCAACCGTAGAAATCTGCACACGATTACACAGCATTTTCATTTCTCATCCAGAATGGGAATCCTTCATTGAAAACAGTGATAAAATAAAATTATTTGTTGACGCTAAAGTAACCGATTATAAACCAACTAAAAGCGACCGCTTGGGGCTTCGTGTCCAAAAAGATAAAAATCGAAGACGTACAGTAACACTCGTGCCTCCACAAACGATTCTCGATGAATTTTGGAAAAACGATAAGCTCCCAAAAACATCCGTCTCTTTTCAACTTCTCAAGGTGCTAGATTTGAGAGAGATTATTAATAAAAATCTAATGAAATTGGAAAAAATGAAAACTACATTTTTCTATATTCTTCCTGAATCATCGAAGAAATAAAAAACACTGTAATTTGTCTATTTTTTGTTGATCATGTTAGTATGACTCGTATTATGAACATATCTTGAATTTTTTTCATCAATTTACTTGATCCTTAATCGATTACGTTTTCTCACATCTCTCGAGTACCACGCAATTCTCCGACTAAAGATAGGGTTTCCAATAAAATTAAACTTACGAAGTTGGAACCCTATAATTTCACTATCATTCGACTATAGGAAAATAGCAAGAGTCGAGGGAATACGAGACTGTTCCTCCATCTAGACGATAACGGTACCGTACTTTCATCCCGACGATGAGAAACGCCTCGTGCTAAGTAAATTGATGAAAAAAATTCAAGATATGTTCATAATACGAGTCATACTAACATGATCAACAAAAAATAGACAAATTACAGTGTTTTTTATTTCTTCGATGATTCAGGAAGAATATAGAAAAATGTAGTTTTCATTTTTTCCAATTTCATTAGATTTTTATTAATAATCTCTCTCAAATCTAGCACCTTGAGAAGTTGAAAAGAGACGGATGTTTTTGGGAGCTTATCGTTTTTCCAAAATTCATCGAGAATCGTTTGTGGAGGCACGAGTGTTACTGTACGTCTTCGATTTTTATCTTTTTGGACACGAAGCCCCAAGCGGTCGCTTTTAGTTGGTTTATAATCGGTTACTTTAGCGTCAACAAATAATTTTATTTTATCACTGTTTTCAATGAAGGATTCCCATTCTGGATGAGAAATGAAAATGCTGTGTAATCGTGTGCAGATTTCTACGGTTGGAAGATTATCCATCAGCCCAACTATGAACTTCGTTCTGCGATGATTGGTGAGAGTGTGCTTTGTGGAACATCTGAGTACCATCCTCTTCATTGATGCGTCTTCGAATGAATACTCTTATCTTCAAATCTACTCGCCTTTTGGGCGAAATCGCTCACATTACCAACCCACTAATACGTTCCATCCCTTCTTATGATTTCATTGTATTGGGTTTGCTACGACAATCCCCGTCGTACGAATGTTCGAAAATGTTTACACAAATTCTTAATAATCGGCATTTCTTTGTGTATATGCATCTTGACTGATGTTTTGCTGTATTACCATATCACTAAAAATAATGTATTTTCAGTTCCTCCAGAAGTGTATAATAAATTCCTTCACTTAAAACGGTCATCAATAATTACATCAGTTCACTTATCACGCTTAAAGTTCATATACAAAGATGACAATTTTTTTAAACTGAAATAATCATGGTTCCTGAATTCATGTTGACCAACTCAACGTGAAAGCACATTGATACCTACCTTTATGTGGGTTCCAATGTAGATTCTTCCTCTTCTCTATAAGATACTTTGGTCAAAGGACAACGTAAACGTTTCGCTAATACTTTTGATCCTCATGTATTTGAATTTATGTTTAACCTTTAAGATGTCCTCGTCAAAGAACGCCCCCCCCCCCTCCTTGACTTCTTTTAGAATCATCGTCATCCCGATTAAATGGCGAGAGAGGGAAGCATCGTTTTTAGATTTTTTTTTTTTTTTTTCATTTTTGAGCTGACAAGTCCTTGACGTTGGGGGGGGGGGGGGTAAACTTTAGCGATTATAGTTTATACTTCAAAGTATTCTCACCCTGGTATCACTATGATTTTGAAAGGTTTTCTGTCTCAGGAATAAACACGAAGTCTTGAAGGTTCAGAGTGTATAGATATGACATTTTCAGTTTGGTTGTTACCAGCATGAACAGTGCATCTATAGCTGAACTTCAAGAGACCATGGATTCGGCAGATTCCAAACCTATTTGGCCTAGAAGTCCAATTTGCAACACTAGTATGTACATTGATTTCGTTAAATTCGCTGAAGATATGCGACGTTACCATGCAAAATTATATGTTAGTGGAGAAAAGAAAAATTCTCATCACCATATGCATTATGCTTATGCGGCAAGATGAAAGAGAACGAACTGCCAGTTCGTGGAAGGGGTGAATGGTGTCACTGTCGCAGCTTCGCTTACTGGGAATCCAAAGTGATTGAACAATTGAATTTAATCTCGCTGAATGATGCGTAAGATAGAGGCAACACAATTATTTCCTCGTTTCTATTTAAAAACCTGAACAGCTTATTTGTTTTGATTGATTCTCGTCAGTCCCCTTAACAACAACAGCTAGCAAATGGGAAGACGTTGTGAAATCGCCAAACTATGAAAAATTCGAGGAAGAGCGTCATTGTTCATCAAGCTTTGGCACTACGAGAACTATATTGACGTAAACCCATGCATTTGGGCCTTACCAATAATTCATAGACGAATTCATGTGTTATAAACTCGCGTTAAATCGAGTTGCTGTGTAATCGTGTGCAGATTTCTACGGTTGGAAGATTATCCATCAGCCCAACTATGAACTTCGTTCTGCGATGATTGGTGAGAGTGTGCTTAGTGGAACATCTGAGTACCATCCTCTTCATTGATGCGTCTTCGAATGAATACTCTTATCTTCAAATCTACTCGCCTTTTGGGCGAAATCGCTCACATTACCACCCCACTAATACGTTCCATCCCTTCTTCTGATTTCATTGTATTGGGTTTGCCACGACAATCCCCGTCGTACGAATGTTCGAAAATGTTTACACAAATTCTTACTGACAACGGGAAAGAATTTTATAATTCTTCCGTAAGAGGTTTGTTAAAGAAGCACTCTATTAAGCATTATTCAACTGCAAGCATCAAGAAAGCTGCCATAGCTGAACGTGTCATAAGAACTCTAAAAAATGCCACCTGGAAAACATTCAGCTTACAAGGATCATATGCATGGGTTTTAAAACTTCCTGAACTCTTAGACAAATATAATGTTACTTATCATCACGCTATAGAAATGAAACCTTCAGAAGTTATACCAAGGAAGATGAAAAAAGGCTCATTCGGTTACTGGCATCGAAAAATCGGATTCACGTCATGAGGGGACCGCGGTATCAAGTTGGGGATTATGTGAGAATTTCAAAGTATAATACTATATTCGCTAAAGGATACACCCCGTCTTGGAGTACTGAAATTTTCAAAATTATTAAAGTTCGAAAAACTGTGCCCCCCCCCCCGCATACATTCTTGAGGATGAAGACTCAAAAATAATTCAAGGATTGTTTTATGGAGAGGAAATCTCGAAGGTTAAACATAAAAATGTGTATTTAGTAGACAAAATTTTAAAGACTCGAGGAAAAGAAGGGGAATCTAATTTTACCCCCCCCCCCGCCCAGTGTTAGGGGGTGAAGCGCTTCTCACAAAGAGTTGATCTGGCACGAAATCATGAACCATTATTCCAGTTTTAAAATCTCCCCTTTGTACAAAAAGTTTAAGAATGACAAACGACCAGAAATAGTAAATAACCCCGTGAGTGTAGGAATATGTGTGCTTCTGGAGGAACTGAATAAGAAAATCTTGAAGTGTTGTGGAAATAAGTGCAAGTATCAGCCAAAATGCATCAACACGAAGAAATGCCCGATTATAGAGAATATGTGTCAAAACTTAACGGCTATGCTCGAAAATCTATACGACGAAAATTATGTTGACGAACCCAAGTTTCTTCAGACGAATCGGAAGAAGAAGCAGAAGACGACGACGAAGAAGGGATGGAAAGCGCTCCGAGGGGGGGGGGGGTGCAAGCAATTTTATCCCTAGAGACGAGGAGTAAAAATTAAGAGTATTCATTCCAAGATTCATCAACGAGGAGGATGGCACTTCAATTTTCCACCTAGCATACTCTCACCACTCATCGCAGCACGAAGATCAGAGTTGGCCTGATCGCTAGTCTTCCAACCTTGGAAATCTGCACTCGCTTGCGCAGCATTTTCTTATCTCCTCTAGAATGGGAGTGCTTCGTTCAGAACAACGATAAAATCAAATCGTTTGTTAATCGTCGCGGTGAATGTCAACCATCTGAAATCGAGTGCTCGGGACTACGTGTGATCCTAAAGAAAGACAAAAACCGCCGACGCACCGTTACTCTCATTCCTCCATCAACGATCCCAGATGAATTTTGGAAGGATGATAATCTCCCAAAAACAACCGTATCTTTTCAACGAAGAGAAATTCTCAAGTTGCTTGAGTTAAGAGAGGTCATTAATAAAAATTTAATGGAATTGGATAAAATAAAAACACCATTTTTCTATATGTTTTCTAAGAGCCAATTTCACCACCGGGAGTTAGGTTGGAGTTACCTAACTCTAACATTGTTTACATAAATAGTGACGCCTTTTTTCAGTTAATTCTGAGTTAACGTAACTCAAACCTTAACTCTCGGTGGTGAAATCCACCATTAGTCATCGAATGAATAAAATACAACTATGTGATTTTAATTTGTTTTTATTATCATGAATATGATGAATATGAATATGAGCAAGTATGCACGAAATCTTAACCGTTGGAGCTCCTACGTTTTCGGTGTTCTCTCGTCGGTGAATTGGGGTGGGGGGGGGTGAGTGACAAATGTCAAATTTGTCATCACATACCGACTACAGTTTAGTCCTTAAAAATAAAATGAAATAAAAGAAACTAGGAAGCGTGACATTAAATATTTTGTTTTTACCTACCTAAGTCTGATCCTTTTGATTCGTGAGTGCTACGCACTTATGTATAAAAATAATTTGGATTGATTGAATAAATTACTTGCTTTTCTGCACTATAGTGTAGCAGTAGCGAAACGAATGAACATATCTATTCTTTCAGTGATGATTTTCGCTCTTCCCATTCTAGTTCGGGCGTTAACTGAATGTAAGAACAGACCAATCTTGTAAGCTTTCAATAGACGTATGAAAGTTTAAATTGGTTTTGTTTTCACGATTGGTTTGGGATACAATAAAAAGGGATAAAAAAAAAACGCCATTTTGCACCGCATAAGAAAAAAATGGGTGATGAAGGGGGGTCGTCATCAGAACAACCTCGTGGTTCTTGGACCCGAAACATTTCCGGAAAATCATAGTTCCTTGTTAATTATCATCTAACGCCCTCACCAGAACCTTTCATAGTAAAGTATTGGCTATAATTGATTAGCCACTTTCCCTTCCAATCATCTTCAGACACCATTTTATGAACATTTTGTATGTCAGTTGCGGTCACTCATGCGCAGGATATGAATTACAACAGAAAAAAAATAATTTGAATGAAACTAATTGTTTCTGTAACTAAGTTATAACTTCTGTAATTTTGTTTTAGTGGTTCAGAAGTAAGGCGTCTTTTACACGGTTTATTTTTTCTAATATTTTATCCCCTTACCGTCCTCTTCCTCTATAAAATTCCAGATTCACGGTTATTGGCAAATTGATGATGCATTTTAATGGACGTCTCGGTTGATTTGGTGGACCGTTTATTTGATCAGATAGGTACGGTGGAATTCACAGGCGGGGTATAATGTCAACCATCTTACCCAAACCGTTCGTTTTGGCTGGTCTAACAGACGGTCATATGTAGTTGTTCTTAGATAAGACCGTTCATAAGATCAGCCGTAAATGGCGTTGTAATAATTATGGGTCCGGTATAATTTCAGCCCTCTTACTCGCATTTTTTGTTTAGGACCGTGCATCATCACATTTTTGTTTTTTTGTTTTGTTTTTTAGAACTGCGTTCAATCGGACGGAACAGCCCGTTTTGTAGACGGTGACGCTTGAAATTTACATGCTTGTAGTGGAGAGACGGATACAGCCGTTATGAGAAAAAGTTTGCATGGATAGAAATCTGAGTCATCAAAACTCAAAAAAATTGCTCAGCACTTGATGATGTTTTGTTTTCAACACATGTAAAATAAGAGGGAAGGATTAATCGCAATATACAGCGGACCCAATGAAAACACTTATATCAGGGGGCCTGTTCTATAACTTTTGACTGTCACTATCACTGTCTCTTTCCACCCGTTCTCCCCATCAACATGTGATTTAATTCGGTCGGACGGGTGGAAAGGATATTCCTAGGAACACTATGAAATTTTGCAGAACAGGCCCCCAGAATTCATATGGGTCGTTATTGGCAACTAATCGCGATCAACGTTAAACGAGATCAATTTTTTTTTTTTTTGAAACAACACCCATGGGTAGGAGGGTTGCCCCCCCCCCTTCCGGCACGGAAATCAATTTTGTTGGTGAAAATGGACCCAAATCTTATTGCAAACAGACAACTTCAGCCAAGAGCCGATAATTTATTGAGCAGCCATTTTTGATGCTTTAGTCAAAAACATACACGTTTTAAAAAGGGACTGAATACTATACAGTCTATTTTCCTATGTCAGAGGTCTACCGCAGATATTGTAATAATTTATCTATTGCATTTCCCCCAATGTTTGCTTGGAGGAACATATTATGATCGTCAGTTTAGCAAGTCGGTCGGCGAGTCTAGCATCAACAAAGTATAAGAAGTTGAATCGTAATTTGAATTCATTACAAAATTAAAATTGAGAAATATTAAGATTAGATCGCTAAAGTTTTAAAAATTATCGAGTAATTTATTAGGTCAATCTTTCGTTGAAAGCAGTTTCTTACAGTGTGATGTAATCGCAGCTGATGGTTTAAATCAACCAAAAATTTAAATAAACAAAACCAAACGTCCATGTTACATCATGGTGATTCTCTTTATATCGAATAATGCTGGTAGTATTTTAATATTATAACCATAGAGCCACCCAAATAGTATAGATTGTAGACAAAAGTTGGATTTGCCGTGATCTCATTGTCCAAATGAGCGTATTTTCTTGGATCACCCATTTCCAAATTAGTACTCTAGGCACTGCCTGAGATGATTGTTGAGCAATGACGATTTTCATGAAGGCTGTTGAATATACGCGATGTTTTTTAATGCAGAACACAGTCCCACCACCACCACCACCACCACACAGTGACACTATGATAGAGTGGGGAGGGGTGAGATGGGTACGTTGGTGGTTTGATTCGACTGCGCAGACTTATTGGGTATAGATAAATTAAATGAAAACTCGAATAAAATAATTTTTGTTAAATTCAATTATTTATTGTCACTAGGCTAATAGCCCGTCAAGTTAAACGTGGACCTCGCCGATCGTATATTCAACGTTAGTTTCAAGCTCGAACCATTTCGTACATGGTGAGAACCTCTTTTAGTATTTTGAGCCGTTGGTGAATCCTCAATCAATCCTTGTATCAAATTCACAAATGATTAAACATTGTAAACCAACCAATGAACAATGAAGGGAGAAATCTCTTAGACTCATCTAGTTATCATTTCTCCCAAAATATGAGGGGGACGGGACGTCAATCTGAGAACAAATCCCCCCCCCTCCCCATCGCCACCAAACCCGTCACACACTTTCCATAGAACAACGAAAAAATTTAATTGAGGGGGGGGGGGAATTAAGAGCTGGGACGGGATGGCTAACTATCAACTTCAGAATCATCTCTTCCTCTTCCTCACCTTGTAAGATCTCATTCACTGAAGAATGCGAAATATGAAACTGTCTCTTTTCCCAACACCTTTTGCAGTTAGTGAGGGGAACGGGGAGCGTCAATCTGAGTACAATTCCCCTCCCCCCCCCCAGCAACCCGTCTCATACTTTCCATAAACAAAGAAAAAATTATATGGACGGGGGGGGGGACCCCCCGCTTACCTCACTACCCATCAACCCGATATTACCCCCGTCCACCCAACCCTAACTACTCTCATTTCATCAAAGAAAAACTCAAGGGGGGGCACTGCCCCCGAAAAGTGAGGACAGAACCAGCTTTTTTACCCTACTGAGCCCCCATCCACAGCTGGAGATTCCTCGTAAGAAGTCACAGGTGGGGGTTGTGGTGCTTGCCAGGTGCGCGATATGCAGGGTTGGCAGTCCTGAGCGCATTATGGTTACTCCCAGGTAATGCATGGATGTTGTCAGTGGCATCATTTGGTTGCGGAGCGTAATGAGGTGATGCTGTGCTGGGAAGAGCTGTGTTCCGCGGAAGATGGTGGTTGACGACTTGGCATAGTTAATTTTCAAGCGACGGGTGTCGCACCAGGATGTAACAAGTTCGTCGATGCGGCGGAATTCCTGCCGGAATCGATGATGATCCGGGGCAGAGACGACTATAGCCAAGTCGTCAACGAACGCGGTGGCTGCCAATCCTGCCGCCTCAAGATCGCGAAGGAGAGGTGCAAAGCCTAGAGCCCAAAGGAGGCATGCGGGAACCGCTCCTTGCGGGCACCCGCACGTGATTTCTCGCTCGGCAGTGACACCACCGTGGATGAGCCTGACGTGGCGGTTGTTGAGATAGCTCCGGAGGAATAGGTAGATGTTTCGCGGTACGGAGGCTGCGCGTATCTCCGCGAGTAGAGCTG
>CM075938.1:166924-376320 GCA_038030265.1 Corythucha ciliata
ATTGTTTCCACTGCACGCGCATCATGTTCTCAAACGTTTGCAAACACTGTTCGCGAACAATGCACGCTCAGTGGAAACAAGTATTTACACGATTTAAGTGTTTGCGAACAATGCGCGGCGCGAATGATTGTTTCCACTGCAAGCGCATCATGTTGGCAAACGTTTGCAAACCCTGTTCGCGAACAATGCGCGTTCAGTGGACACTCGGCTTTATAATGTGGTTATTGTCACCACGAGGAAAATGAGTATGCTGATCGAATCTTTCTGATTGGTTAATGCTGTGCACACGCAAGGGAACAATATTAACCAAATATTGATCGACAATGGAAGTATTATTTCAACATTGATCGGCAGGTGTTTAGCCGCTTTGGGAGTATTTTAGTTGAGCTTTAAAGGTGATCGCGTCTGCGGGGGGATTCCCTATCATCACTGTTGTGACTTCGCGCCAAAACTTTGTGTATATATATATGTAGATAGTTTTTACAGTTTTAAGAAAGTTTGCATTTAAGCATTAGTATAAATTATAAATTACTTTATTTTTCAATATTGTCTTTAGTTTCCTCTATAATAAGAATAGCTAGATAATTTAAGCTAGCGCCCAATGCAACCATGTGTTCCCCCTTCCAATCCTACCCTATATTGTGGCGAGGTAAAAAGGAGCGGACACTGATAACATCACTTCTTCTCCATGCGTTGGCTCTCTCTCTCTGCGGAACTCCTTAAGATATGGCCAGTACCTAGACCTTTTTGCAGGCCTTTACCTGGCCTGTACCCCATCTTTGGCCCGGATACCGCAACAGAGTCGGTCCCATCGCTCAGCTCAACCCGTTAGCCACGGCTGCTGGCCAGCCAGCCGCACCCGAGAGAGACCACGCGGAGGTGGGTCTTTTGAGCTGAGGATGCTGGCTTCCGCCATGGACCGAAACCGGACAGGGAAGAGAACCCTGCCCGGGTTGCCCGAGTAGGGAACCCTACTCAAGCATGGCCGGTCCCAGCCCTCTTCGCTCCAGCCAGGAGCGGGAGAAGGCCAGGAGGCGGCCATACGCGCGCCGGTCTCGGACAAGAGCCGAGTCTTCCGGTGGGCCTCCACTCCCCCCATGTCGCCCACCGCAGATCCCCGTGGAGGCTGCAGCGACGAAGCACATGGTCGGCGGTCTCCTCCTCGACACCACAAGGGCATGTTGGAGAGTCCCGCCGCCGGAAGAACCAAAACTTGGCGTTTAAACGAGCCGTGTCCAGTCAGGATTTGCATGGCAGCGTGCTCAAGGGTGAACCACTTTGCCGCTGCCAGTCTCGTCCGAACGTCGGGCACGAACCCGAATGTACGCCTACCGGTTGAACTGTAAGTCCAACGCGCCTGCCAAGCCTCAACGACTAGGTCGTCAAGGAGGCGGAGGCCCCATGCGGCCCCGCACTCCTCGGCCAAGAGACCGAGGCGCTCTGCCCAATCTTCGCGGCACCGTACCCGGTCCAAGTTTCCCTGAACCAGGCGGCGCCCGTGAACCCATGCGTCGAGCAGGAGGTCCGCAGGAGGTATCCCCGCCAGCACCTGAAGCGCGTCGGAACTGACAGTCCGGTACGCCATGGTCACCCTTACCAAGGCCTGCCGCTGCAAGCTGAGGACCTTCGCCCTCTGAGCTTTCGTGGGCCGGTGCCACCACCACGTTGCACCGTACAGCAGGGTAGGTATGAATACCGCCCTGAAGTAACGAGCTCGGCAGTGGAAGTTCGTGCCCCATACGTTGCCCCCCACCGACCTAAAGAGGGCAAAGGTCCTCTCCAGCTTCCCCGCAACCGCCTCTAGCTGCGGGGTCGCTGTCCTCCCCGGGTTAATCTCGACCCCTAGGTAGCGGCCCTGCCGTTCCCCCATAAGGCGTGATCCCCGATAGCGCACCACCAGGGGGCTACCCTGCGAGAGACGACCCCGCATTAGGACCATTTGGGTCTTCGGCACCGCGAGAGCCAGTTTGACCGCCCCGCACCATTCGTCCACGACTCGCAACAGCCGATCGATCTCCCGACCGGCCTCGTCCCGGGAGCGCGCCGCGACAACAACCGCAAGGTCGTCCACGTACGCCACTCCCTCGAAACCCTCCCCCTGCAAAAGCCACAAAAGGGCGGCAAAGAGAAGGTTCCACAAAGCAGCCGAGAGAACCGACCCCTGCGGGCAACCTCTGGTGAGAGGTTCCCCCACCTCCTCACTACCGTAGCGGAGCCGCACCTCCCTCGACTCGAAGTACGAGGCGATCACCCTAAAGATGTCGTTTGGGACACCAGCATCTCGCAGCGCCATCAAGACCCCGGGCCACGACACTGAGTCGAAGGCCCCCTGCACATCCAGCAGGACCGCCACCTTGTACTTCCCGTAGGGGGCATCGACGAGGGTCTGCACCGCGTCCAGTGCCGCGTCCGTCGAGCCCCCTCTTACCCCCCCAAACTGGCGCGGATGGAGCGCCTCCTTGATGAAGGGCTCCAACCGGCCAAGGAGGAGCCGCTCCAGGACCTTGCTCTCGCAGGGCAGGAGGCTAATCGGCCTATAGCTACCGGGAGACGCCGGGTCGCGGTCGGGTGACTTCAGAAGAAGTATCACCACAGCGACCCGCCATCTCACCGGGAAGTACCCCGCCACAAGACATCGATTGTAGAGCCCCAAAAAGGACTCCACCGCCGAGTCCGGGAGATGCTTAAGCATCTCAGGGCACACCCCGGTGAACCCCGTTGCCCTGCCCGACGCCAACCCACCAAGGGCGTCCCGAAGCTCCTCCTCCGTGAAGAGCTCACTGCCTGCCGTTTGTGGGACCACCGCCGCTTCCGCTCTTGATTCGCGATCCGCAGCAGAGTCCTCCCCGGGTTCGTCCCGCGGGAGATACGTCGGATGAAGTTCCTCAGCGTATCCTCCACAGTCCCCCCACCACGCGACGCTTCCAGAAACGGGAGGACGCTCGGAAACCTGATCTTCCCCACGGCGACTCTGTAGGGAATGCCCCAAGGGTTCGCCGAGAGACCATCCTCAACGAACGTCCTCCACGCGGCCCGCCTGGACCGCCGAAGAGCCTTTTTTAGGTCCCCCCTCGCGAGCGCATAACGCCCGCCTGCAGCCTCGCGACCCGGGCCTCGAGTCCTTTGATAGGCCCGGCGCAGCCTACGAGCCCGCGAGGAAAGACCCGCAACCTCGGCATTCCACCACGGAACTATCCCGCCACGTGATTGGTGAACACGTGGGACTGTATCGTCAGCGGAGCCCATGACGATGGCCTCCATCGCCTCCACGGCCTCGTCCACGAGCTCCAATCCCGACGCCCCCGGAGGAGGGCCCGCGAGGTCGGCCTCGAAGAGGAGGCGATCCGCCTGGCACCTGTACGCGCCCCATCGGGCACGCCTGAAGTCAAACCGGCCCGATCCCGAACCTCCCACGCCACGGCCACTGACACCTGTGACGATGCCAAATGACACGAGGCAGTGGTCGGCCGAGGTGTCCATGCCTAACTCCCACGAACACAACCGAGGGAGTGGTTGACCACCCAGAAGGGTTAAGTCAATGTACGACTCCCCCGACGGCCCGCGGAAGGTGGGTCCGCACTCGGACCGGTTCGCGAGCACAAGTCCCCACCCAGACATGAGATCGCGCACCTGCGCGCCCCTCCGGCTTCCCCTCCTCGAGCCCCACGCGACGTCCCACGCATTAAAATCCCCCCCTATGACCACTGGGATGCCCCTCAGGCATTCCAGGGCGTTCTCCAGAGCAGCGAAAAACTCCGCCCCATCCACCAGGGAGGGGGGCCAGTAGCAGGATATTAGTCCAAGCTGCTGACCCCCCACCGTAACAATCACCGCTGCCACCCAGCGGGTCGGCCGGGAGACGACCGCGCACACGGTAAGTCGCCCATCTAGGACGACCACCGAGGCTAACGGCCCGAGCCCCTCTCGAAACCCCCCCCCCCCCGAAACGGTTGGCTAGTGAGTTTAGATGCACCACGTTTCCCTGTTTTTTGTTTGAAGTTATAGTAAGTCTGAGCGTTGGCTCGTCATTCTAGATAAGACCCCGAAATTGTCGTTACGTCGTACTTCGAAAAATAGTCAGTAGACCGCTGCCGCCCTCTCGGAGGAGAACCTAGACGTCGCGTGGAGAACTCTACTCAAGGCATACGACAACAAGAGACTTATTGCCACTAAATATTGGAGGTCAATCACTGGTCACCCCCCCCCCCCCGTGGGAAAGTCTTGAACGCTCTCGCAACTTTTCTCGAACGTAATGACTAACGTGGACGCCCTAAAAGCGCTCGAATACCCGGTGGAGGGATGGAGCCTGCCTTTAGTCGACACAATACTTTCCAAAGTCGACCCCACCACCCGGGAAATGTTCGAAAACTCCCTAGGCCTAAACGATCCGACGTACGAAGATCTCTTTTTCTTCCTTGAAAAGCGAGCAAGGAGTATCGAATCATCCGAGGTGTATGTTCCAAAATGCAGTCCCAAGGTTGTGCCCACCAGGGCTTCGGCGACAACAAGGAGCGTCTTTTTGGCGTCTTCAAATACAGTCTGCCCCGTATGCCGAAGGGATCATGAGGTGACTTCGTGTAAACGCCTCCTAGCCATGCGTCCTCGAGAGCGGTTCAATACTGCGAAAAAGGTTCGATTGTGTGTAGTCTGTCTTTCAGGGACCACAAATCATCCGAGTGCAAAGAGCCAAAAATGTGTCGCTCGTGCAATGGCCGCCACCACACCATGCTTCATTTCGTGGAAGCGTCGCAATGCCGCACTGAAGTCACTCCGGAAGCCCACCCGAAGGAGACAACTGACGCTGGAGCTGTCCTTCAGGTCACCCGGATCTCGGTGGGGGGTCACCCCCCTCCCACACTTGTGCTTCTGTCAACGGCGCTAGTCTGCGTAAAGAACATAAATGGTCTTCCGGTGCTTGTACGTGCCATCCTGGACTCAGGTAGTCAAAGTACCCTCGTAACCACTGACCTTGTCAGAAGGTTGGGTTTGAGAACTACCCCTTCAAAAATTCCGATCCGAGGCATCACTAACGCCCTTTGTCATGTCAATTACGAGGTCGATGTTTCTTTGTCGCCAGCTGGAAGAGAACGACCATCCTACGTCATGACCGCTCTTTGCGTCGATCAAATCACAGGGAATGTCCCTTCGACTTCTTTTGCGGCTCCCAACTGGGATCACATTTTAGACCTTGATTTGGCCGACCCAACGTTTTCAAACGCCCAATCCGTGGATATTCTCCTCGGAGCCGACATCTATTCAAGATTATTGAAATCGGGATTGCGTAAAGGAGCGGTTAATACTCCGATAGCTATTGAAACCACGCTCGGATGGGTTTTGATGGGGCCAGCTCAACCCATAGTCGCTCATCGAAACTCGAAATCGTCTGTGAATTCCGCGTCAGAGGTCTCTACGCTATTTGTGACGTTAGACGAAATGGTGCACACGTTTTGGGAGATCGAAAAGGTCCCGGAAAATACGTTAATTTCTGCAGAGGACGAGTACCTGTGATCGTTTGTTCCATCGTTCGCACAGTCGGACGGAAGAGGGGCGTTATGTCGTCCCGTCACTAATCAGGAAGGGCGAGCCTGTCCTTGGTTTATCCCACGAAAGAGCCCTTCATCGGTTTCTCAGTCTTGAAAGGCGCTTCTCTTCGGACCCAAACTTCAGAGATTCGTATAACAAAGAGATAAATGGCATGCTCGATAACGGTCATCTCGCCATCTGCGGCGATTCGTCTGACAGAGAAGGGCTTTTTAGCCGTGGCTAAAAAGGAAGCAAAAGGCGAGAGTCTGAGAATCGTTTTCGACGCCTCAGCTCGGACCACGAACGGCCGCTGCTTGAATGACTGTCTTGCTTCAGGTCCCAAGTTACAGCGAAACATCGTCGATGTTCTTTTGGGCTTCCGAGCTTTTGGTGCTTTGGTCGGCGATATAAAAAAGATGTTCCTCCAGGTGAGGCTACAGCCTGCAGATGCGGTCTACCAAAGAATATTGTGGAGGTTCGACCAGTCCAAGCCCATTGAGGAGAATTTTCTGCCCACTGTCACCTTCGGAGTCTCGTGCTCTCCTCCCTACCTAGCGATGCGTGCAGTACACCAACTCGTCAAGGATGAAGGCACAGAATTTCCATCGGCGTCCGCAGCACTTCTCAACCAGGTTTATGTCGACGATCTGCTAGTCTCTTGCCCAAACGTGGAGTCCGCTCAGTGCCTAAGACTCGAATTGTCCTCTCTGTTAAAGAAGGGCGGGTTCGAAATGCGAAAATGGGCTTCGAACATGGAAAAAGCGTTAGAGGGAGTGGAAGAAGCTGATAGACGTCAGGGCCGGACAAATTTCGATTCCGAAGTACCCTTCCTGAAAGTCCTCGGCCTGGTGTGGAACCCTCAATCCGATGTTTTCACCTATGAAATTCAAGACTTAAGTAGTCCCGCAACGAAGAGAGGTATACTGTCGGACTTGGCCCGTTTGTTCGATCCGCTTGGTTGGTTGACCCCCCTCATCCTTATCGGCAAACTCATCATAAAGGAGTTGTGGATCCTGGGAATCGGATGGGACGACCCCCAGTGCCCGATCAGTTTGTAAGTCAATGGACAGCCTTTAAAGAACAGCTGAACGCCTGCGCAAAGATCGCGCTCCCGAGACCCATCCAGTCTGCTGGTGAAACCCCCCGATTTGTCGTTCATGGGTTCTCTGACGCTTCGTCGAAAGCATACGGAGCCTGTATCTATCTCGTTTCGACCAGGGAACCCCCCCAGTTCTCTACGTCCACGCTTCTCGTGAGTAAGAGCCGTCTCGCCCCCGTAAATAGAAAAATAACCATTCCGAGGCTCGAGCTGTTAGCGGCTCATCTCTTGTCGCAGCTCATTTCCGCTGTACTTCCGTCGTTAAAGCGGTTCTTAAAAATCGATGAATGCGTCTGTTGAACTGATTCGACCGTCGTCCTTTACTGGTTGAGATCATCGCCTGAAAGATGGGAAGTTTTCGTTGGAAATCGAATCGACGCTATCCAACAATGTACTTCCGTGTCTTGGTGGAGACACGTGCCTACGTTTGACAACCCGGCGGACCACGCTTCCAGAGGCTTGATGCCACTCGAGGTTGTGACGTCGGATTTATGGTGGAGGGGGCCACCGTGGATAACTTCCCCCCCCCCCCCGGAGGAGTGGCCAAGCAGCAATTTCGAAGTGGTGCCACCACCGGTACGTGTTGGAGAGGAAGAAAGAAGGGGCAAGACGGTGTTAGTCGTCGTCGAGTCACCATTTGACGAACTCCTAGCCCGTGCGTCATCGCTTCTAAGACTGCAGCGGATCACCGCATACTGTTTTCGGATGTGCACACCGAAGATGCGCGGGAAAAGGGGCCCCTAAAAACTCGTGAGCTTCAGCGAGCGCTCGTCTTTTGGATAAGACGCACGCAGAACTTCGAATATCACGACGAAATAAAAAGAATGGATTCGGGGAAGCTGTTACCCAAAACATTTGGTAGACTCAATCCCGTCAAAGACGCCGAGGGACTTCTTCGTGTCGGAGGAAGACTCGGGTATTCGGAGTTAGAAGAGGACACGAAACGGCCAATAATCGTACCGGGTAAGTCGCGGTTGGCGTTTCTGCTCGTGGACTTCTATCATCGTGAATTTGGACACCTCGGACCAACAGCGCTAAAAGCTTTGCTCGGTAGACGTTATTGGGTTACCTCCACTCGACGAGTCGTTCGCAGCGTTATCTTCCGTTGTCTCGAGTGCTTCAAGCAACGGCCAAGTCTGCACAGCCCACTGATGGGGGAACTACCCGCTGTAAGGGTGAGACCAGCCCGCCCGTTCTCCAATGTCGGCGTAGATTTTGCGGGACCCATTATGGTTAAATCTTCCAAATTGAAGCGAGCGCCCCAACTCAAGACTTACGTAGCCGTTTTCGTTTGCATGGTGACCCGACCTGTTCATCTCGAAGCAGTCTCAGACCTCAGTTCGGACGCGTTCTTGGCGGTACTAAACCGCTTTACGTCGAGGCGAGGCTTGCCAAAGAACATTTACTCTGACAACGGCACTAACTTTGTCGGGGCTGACCGGCCTAAAATCGGACAAGGTCTCGGATACGTCGGCCACGAGAGGAATCACGTGGCACTTCAATCCCCCTCAAGCACCGCATTTTGGCGGGTTATGGGAGGCGGCAGTAAAGTCTATGAAAATCCATTTAAATAAAATTATGGGCAACTCAAACCTGACGTTCGAAGAACTTTCGATGGTGCTGGCTCGTACCGAGGCATGCTTGAACTCACGCCCGTTGTCACCTATGAACGATGATCCAGACAATTTCGACGTTTTGACGCCGGGACACTTCCTGACCTTCGCCCCCCTTTTGTCCCTACCAGAGGAAGACCTGACGCCTCTTCCAACCGACAGGGTCAAACGATGGAGACTAGTACAGCAACTCAACCAGCATTTCTGGAGGAGATGGCAACGCGAATACCTGACGGCACTCCAAAACCGTCCCGAGTGGCATCAACCACAAAAGCCTCTCCAACCAGGTATGATGGTGCTCATAAAGGAAGAAACGCCACCTCTTCAGTGGAGACTGGGACGAGTCTCCGAGATATTTCCGGCAGCAGACGGACGCGTAAGAGTGGCAACGGTTTCGAACCGCAGTGCCAGAAAACGGCAAGGCAACCGTCAAACAATTCAAACGCCCGGCTGTCAAACTCATTCCCCTTCCTTTCGAGCGTTCCTGAAGCTAGTCGCTTCAGTGTGGGGCGGGATGTTGTGACTTCGCGCCAACACTTTGTATATATATATGTAGATAGTTTTTACAGTTTAGTATAAATTATAAATTACTTTTTTTTTCAATATTGTCTTTAGTTTTCTCTATAATAAGAATAGCTAGATAATTTAAGCTAGCGCCCAATGCAACCATGTGTTCCCCCTTCCAATCCTACCCTATATTGTGGCGAGGTAAAAAGGAGCGGACGCTGATAACATCACTTCTCCTCCATGCGCTGGCTAGTGAGTTTAGATGCACCACGTTTCCCTGTTTTTTGTTTGAAGTTATAGTAAGTCTGAGCGTTGGCTCATCATTCTAGATAAGACCCCGAAATTGTAGTTACGTCGTACTTCGAAAAATAGTCAGTAGACCGCTGCCGCCCTCGTTAGAAGCTTTCCGGTCGCCCTCGTTAGAGGCTTCCCCGTCGCCCTCGATAGAGGCTTCCCTACGACCGTCACACTCGCAGTAAGTACCTCGCCGTCCTCCCGAAAAAACCCCGACTTCCTTCCCTTCTTTCTCAAAACGATTTTCGAAACCCTCTAGGTTGCATTGGGTACCGAAACCAGCGTTAGCAATTCGTCTATAATTAAAAAATATTGTTTTTAATTAAACCACAATACAGTCCACCGTTCAACTTTTTGAATATTTCCCGAATTTACCCCCCCGACGAGTGCTTTGGGCTACCATACCCCAACAATCTCCACGTCCATCAATGTCGCCACGAGATGCCTCGAAATATAACAATATTAACCCGCAAAGAGTGGAATCCTATTTAGTGAATATTTTACCCCAATGCCCTTTCAAGTGCCCTTGATCCAAGGCTAACACCTGTTTTTGAAATTAATTAACTTTTCTGCCCCGTCAAAAACAAAACCCTTCACTCCCTCTGACGCCCCCACGCGGATTACAGAGTCACGGTAAATAGGTAAATATCTAGAAAGGAGGTGAAATTGGTTAAAAGCTGAAAGGAGGGGAACGTACCTTGTTTCGGCCTAATCCGATTTCAGTAATTAATAAAAGCCGTTCGGGAACTGGGTGATGGTGAGTAGACGGTGGGGTTGCTTGGGCTGGGTGCAAGATGCTGAGTAAAATGAGGAAGTAGGTTTAGGAAATATAAGGGATGGTGGGGGATGAATGAGATAAATTAAAATCTCTTGCCTTCTAATTTGCCTGAAATTAACTTTGCAAAAGATAATTTTTGAGTTTTTTTTTTTTAAAGCCCCACCCATCCCCTCCCATCTTATCTCGTAAAAGAATCACATTTCAGAGAGCCCGGTTATTTCAAACAACTATGAAAAATGGGGGAACGGAAATAATTCGCCCTCTTCGAGTAATGGAACGCTCCCTCGAAGCTACATTAACCCCCTCTACCCCTTCATTCAAAAGCCACCTTACCCTTTGCACCAATCCTCAATTTTGCTTCTTTATACTAAACAAGAAGAAGTTACGGGATCGCAAAAAAAAGGATTCAGTGGATAGGGAAAAGAGGGATGAGATTGAAAATATCGCCTTTCCTTTGCCCTCCCAACTGATTCCTCTGTCCTTTTTTTTTTTATGTTTTCCCTTTTATCAAAGGCGCGATACTTTCCGTTTATTTGCCTCATTTTTTTTTGCCTCATTTTTTTTCATCTTCGAAAAGTTGAAATTTTTTAAAAGTTTTGGAACGTTCAAAAGTTGTGGGCAAGATGCCAAGGAGGGGAGGGGTAGTGGAGGGATTTAAAGAAACTTTCTCTTCACGAACCTTCGGTCCCAAAGTTACTGAAACGGCGTCAGCAATTTTTTCCGCCCCCTGCAATAAGAGTGTTTTAGCTTCGACGCCGAATTTGACTTGCTTGGCGTAGCCCCTACGGACTTCCTAAAAAAAAAAAAAAAAAAAAGTAAATCCCCCCAGAGTGGGAGGGATGATTATTAATAGATTTCATTACGCGAAAAATGAGGGGGGGGGGGTTAAGTGCAATTTTTATACCTTGGCAAACTTGAGCAGCTTCATTTTCAATTCCTTAAGGCTTTCCTCTTTCAAAAAAAAAAACAATGAAGGAATAAGTTGAACAATATTTCACCTCTGTTCTCTTTCTAAATTTAAATCCCTCCCCATAGAAAGCTAAAAGTAGTTTTTTTTTTTTTTCTCACTGTAGTGACCGTTCTCATATTTTAATATTTTTTAAAAGCAGCTCAACTTGAAATTATGTAGTTTAGTAGGGGAAGAACAAAAACTTGTCCCTCAAGGGGGCGAGAAAAGTTTTATCCTACAAAGAACAGAGTATGAAAACAGAGGGAGAAGTTTGAACAGGATATTGAGTACTCCCTAGCGAAAAATATAACGGAATCGAACAGTTGCGACGTGTTGTATGTGGTTGGGAGTGAGCAAGAAGATACGTCTTTCGATTGTGTTCGATTTAGTGGGTGACAAGAAATTGGGGGGGGTGGGGGTACAAGTGGGTTTATGCAGGATGGATGGCTTCCTGGCCCCCGCATCGTCAGGCCTTGTTGTATAGCTGGGAACTTGGGAAGCGATAACCGTCAAACGGGATGTTTAGAACTCTCAAGCCCTCCTCAATGCCCTACAATGGTATATATATTATATTTACTCAACTCGAGACGATGCGATCAATATTTGTAAGCTCGTCGCATTTTCCAGAACGATTTGAAAGCCTGCTCCGTGAGATATGGCTGATGAAGAGTCCCAGAGACCTACAATGCAACTTTTTTACCGAGTAGATTGAAACCAAAGAGGACGCAGTGGTTGGCCGGAAACTGTTAGCTTATGGGACTAAGTGTTTGTAAGACCGTGGTGTCGTGCTCTCTCTGTAGGGTGATCAGACGTCCTACATTCCTCGGACATGTCCTCTCTTTTAGGGCGCCCACAGAGATGACCGGGCTCATTTTTCAGGTGTCCCCCTCGGTGCCCCTTTCAGGTATGCCCTCTTTTTTTTGCCCTACTTTTCGCTCTCTACTTATTGTAACGTCTGATATAGGGGTCACGGGGCGCAAGAGGACAAAACCTAAATGCGGGACGGGACTTTCCGCGCGGTTGTCCCGCGGGAAATCGTGTTTTTGTTTTGTTTTTTTACGAAAAACCGAGATGAACGAGAGAAACAAAATAATCCGTTTGCCTTCTTTCAATCACTGTAACAGAAAATTCATGTTATTGGCCCCATAAAATTTCCATTTTCAACACATCGAATACCTCTCAATCTTTAATAAACTCGCTTGTAAAATTGAGAAAAACGGCTGATTCGCGGCTGAAATTAAGAACAATTGATGAAATATTGAGAAAAGGCGCTAATTCACTGCTGACATTGAGACGACGCATAATCGTGAATTGTTTGGGGGGGGGGGCTAAATCGGGAATGAAATTAGGAAAAAGCGCTAATTAAAGCAGCTAAAACTGAGAAAATCGCTAATTCGAAGCTGAAAAAGAGAAAAACGCGAATTCGCGTCTAAAAAAAACAAGAAACACGCTAATTCACAGCAAAAATTGTGATAAAGTGCTACGATTTACCATTTTTTAAAATTGAGAAAAAGCGCAAATTCACAGCTAAAAGAGAGAAACGCCAGTTCATGGATTCGAGGGGCAACATTGGGACTAAAATTTAAAAAAGCGCTAATTCACGGGTAAAACAGACAAAAACGTGAATTCGCGTCCAAATAAAAGTGGAGGAAAACTCAGCTAAGGTAAGAAAAATTACGATAGAGATCTACGCCTCTCGTCTCCCTTCCCCCTTTTAACCCCGGCCGCCACGGAGAGAAGCTGGCCCGTGACATTTTGGTGGAGGCGCCGGGTAGATTCCTATGTTCGTGCCGCGAAAAAAGTAACGGCCACGGGAGGTCACTCGGTACCGGAGAGAAAAAGTCGGGAGTGAAATTGAAATGACCACCGTGCGATGCCGGTGACGAGAAGCCAACGGAACATAGACTACTTCGGGGGGAACCGAACGCCGGAGGAAGACGACGAAACCCTCGCTGACGAGGAAGAGGACGTCCGGATCAAAGAAGAGGAGACGTCACGACGCGAACGTCGCAAAGTTAAGGCAAGTTCATCCCTAACAATGGACAAATTTTCTGGGAGAGACGGGGAGGACGTCGCACGTTTCCTACGGCTTTTTAACCGAAAGGCGAGAGTGGAAGAGTGGACCAACGACGAAAAAGCTGCTCACCTTCCAGAGTATCTGTCGGGCGCCGCCCTGAGTTGGTTCGACGCCGTGGAAGACGAGGGGCTCGGTTGGGAAGAGCTTCAAAATCGGTTAAAAGGCACGTTCGAGCCCCTGCACTCCGCAGAAGAGCTACGGTTACGTCTCCTCACCCGACGGCGAGCTCCAGGGGAGGACCTGTGGAACTTCTTCCACGAGATGGTGGCCCTTTGCCAGCAGGTCGACCCCGAAATGAGCGAGGAGGCCAAATGTCGGGCCATTATTCGAGTCCTAGACGACCACACTGCGAGCTGGGTGGCCACCCAAACGAACGGCACCGTGGCCGATCTAAGGACCAGCCTTCGCCGATTCCGAGAGGTCACCGCCCGGAGAGAAGAGGACCATCGTCCGATTTCGGCTCCGCCGGCCCCGGACCTGAGACAAGAGGTGGAGATGCTCCGCCGACGTCTCGACCAACTCGCTCGATCAGGTGGGTCGCACCCAAGTTTTGACCATTATAGGTATAATAATAGAAACCTGGGAGGAGCGAGAAGAGCCCCAATAAATTGTGAACGAAATTCTACCCGACCCTCGAGGACGGAAGATGGAAGACCAATTTGTTTTAATTGCCGCAAAGTGGGGCACGTAGCTCGCTCCTGTCCGGAAAATGCCTTCCGGAGGTAAAGAGACCCCTCACCTCTCGACCTCCGGTAGACAGTAACATTAAATTTAACAATAAATTTAAGTCTAGATTCGTAAGTGGATTGAATAATTTTAAGCCTTATGGGAGTACTTGTTTTTATTGTGGGAAGCTTGGCCATGTTAGGTGATTTTTTCGGAAAAGGCCTAATTATCGCGTGAAGTTTGCAAAAAATAAAATAGAAAAAGGAAAAGCGATAAACCGGATCGAGACGGATCATAATCCTACGTCATACACCGGAATAGTTAGAGGGCAGGAAGTAAATGTGATAATTGACACCGGGTCCGCTATCAGCATCGTCGCTGAACGGTTAGTAGGGCGACAAACCCTAGAAAGAGTGCCGTTTCTCAGAGTGAGGGCTGCGAACGGCACAAATTTACACATTAAAGGCCAGACGGCAGTAGAGATTAAGGTTGTAGGGTTAGAGTTAACTTGTAAGTGTATCGTTATTAAGGACCTAAAAGCGGACATTTTGCTGGGAAACGATTTCCTAGAGGCGTATCGCGCCACCATTAATTTTGAAGAAAGAATTGTTGAACTCAAGGCGCTCGGCTTGTGTTTCAAAATCCCCCTGCACTCACTCTTGAAAGCTTCCAACTTAGAACGAACGACAATAGAAAAAGAAATTATGAATCATCCCCTTCGGTCAACGAGAACGGTTTCGATCCCCGCAAAATCCTTTGGTAAAATCCCAGTGAATCAAATCACCCTCGATCCCGAAAAAACCTACATTTTTGAGAATGAATGTACCCTCCCTCAATCGGACCAGCTAAATTTTCCCCCTCTTGCATTTAAAGAAGAAAAAGAAATCGTAGAAATCCCGTGTTTTAATCTTTCCCATCATGAAATAATAGTAAGCGAGAATTCTCGTCTCGGAAGCGTTGAGGAGGTGACTCACCCTAACCCCGCCCCACCATCTCCTTCATGCACTCCCGAGAAAAAATACGAAAGAATGAATTACCCTTTTCCTAGTGACCCAAAGAAAAAATCCTTTGAGGAATTAATTAACGTAAACTCAAAATTATCACTGGAGGATCAAACTACCATAAAATCATTAATCTCAGAGTACCGCGACGTATTCGCGATGAACATGCGGGAACTAGGTCAAACTGACATTTGTGAGCACAGGATCCCTTTAATTGAGGGCGCCAAGCCGAAAAACCAACCACCGTACCGAGTCAGTCACCGGGAGAGAACCATAATTAACGATCAGGTGAAGGAAATGCTAGACAACGGGATAGTAAGTGAGTCACGATCGGCGTGGGCCAGTCCGGTTGTACTAGTACGCAAGAAAAATGGTCAAGTACGTTTTTGCGTGGATTACAGGAAGCTCAATGCCCTCACCGTAGAGGACCGCTACCCCCTGCCACTCATTGATGACCTTTTCTCCTACCTTCAAAAGAACCAAATGTATAGCGCGTTAGACTTGGCCAGTGGATACTGGCAGGTGAAAGTAAATGAGATGGACAGGCCGAAGACTGCCTTCACAACACCGGAAGGGCTTTACGAATTTAATTTTTTACCTTTCGGATTATCCGGGGCACCCAGCTGCTTCTCCCGTTGCATGGACAAAGCATCAGCCGGGCTAAAGTGGTTACATTGTTTAATTTACCTCGATGACGTCCTCGTGATGTCGGAGAAAGACGTGAATCGTCATTGCAACAGTTTGAAAGCCTCAACCCAGAAAAGTGTAAATTTGGCTACTCCGAGGTTAAATTGTTAGGTCACGTCATTAGCGACGAGGGAATAAGACCCGATCCGGAAAAACTAACCGCAGTTGATAACTTACCCCGACCGAAAAACGTTAAAGGGATTCAAGCTTTCTTAGGCCTGTGCAATTTTTACAGAAAATTTATTGCCCGATTTTCCGACATAGCGAGCCCGTTGACGAAATTGACAAAAAATAACGAACCTTTTAATTGGACCCAAGACCAGCAGACAGCCTTTGATCGGTTAAAACAGGCCCTGACCCACGCACCCATTCTAAAAAATTTCAATAACGAGGCAGAAACAGAAATTCGATGCGACGCGTCAAACCTGTGAGTGGGAGGCGTCCTGCTTCAAAAATTTGACGGCAACTTTCACCCTATAGCGTACAGCTCTCGGCGTTTATCGGCCGCTGAAAAAAACTACGACACCAGTCAGAAAGAATTGCTAGCTATTATCTACGCCACCCAAAAATGGAGGAGTTTCCTATGGGGCCGGAAATTTCGAATCGTCACCGATCATCACGCCTTGTGTTATCTGAGAAACAACAAGGACCCCGCGGGTAGGTTGGCCAGGTGGGCGTTAAAACTAGAAGAGTTTAATTACGAAATAATTCACAAATCGGGAGCGAAGCACCGTGACGCCGACTGCCTCTCTCGTTACCCTGTCGATGACCCCGAAGAAAATGCAGAACAACTTGACATAATGGTGTATCAATTGGACACATTAGACGTGGCTAATTTACAACTAGGAGATCCCGACTTAAAATTGATCATTGATGCGCTCACCGACCCTTCCTTAGCGAATAGTAAAATTCTCAAAAAATCAAGAAGCTTCACGATGACTAACGGACGATTATACAAAAAACAATTTATCAAAGGTCAAGTAATCCATATACTCGTTATCCCGAGAAGCTTGGTACAAGAGGTTCTCGAAAGCTGTCAAACCGACCCCCTCGGAGGAAGCCACCTAGGAATCGCTCGCACAGTACACAAAATTAAAACCCGGTATTATTGGGACACCCTTTATAAAGACACAGAAGAATACGTACGAACGTGCCCTGACTGTCAATCAAAAAAGTCCCCCCAGACAAGAAAACCCGGGCTGCTCCAACCGATTACCACTACTGCCAACCCCTTTGAAAAAATTTCTATAGATTTACTAGGGCCCTTTCGAAAGTCGCTGAATGGCAACACCATGATCGTGGTAGTGACCGACTTTGCCACTCGATACTTCGTTACCGACGCACTGCTAGACGGAACCGCTTCGAGCGTAGCCAAATTTCTTATCAAAGACATTATCTGTAAGCACGGGTGCCCAAAAGAAATTTTGTCGGACCGCGGAGCATGCTTCCGCTCAAATCTGGTTAAAAACCTCCTACTCGGAATGGGCTCTACTCCCAAGTATACAACTAGCTTCCACCCCCAGACCAACGGGTTATGTGAAAGGCAGAATAAAACCATTGCGACAATGCTTAGTATGTACACGAATGCGATCCAAAACGATTGGGACGAGTTTTTGCCTATGGTAACATTCAGTTACAACACCAGTCTTCAGGAAACTTTGCAGTGTACCCCCTTCGAACTCATATACGGCCGTCAAGCAGTACTCCCGGTAGACACAGCCCTCCAACCTTTCAAAGTTGAAAGCGAACCAGCCACCCAATTCTTAGAAAGAATGAAAACCGTTCGGGAAAATGCTCGGAGAAAAATAGCAGAGGCACAAAAGAAACAAAAGAAGCGTTACGACAAATTCCACCGTGAAGTGAACTTCACTGTGGGTGATAAAGTACTCGTCTACACTCCTCGCCGAAAAGTAGGCAAATCGGATAAACTCTTGCACTTCTGGTATGGACCCTACACAATCAAACGTCGAGTCTCCCCACTTAATTACGAAATCTCTAGAGATAACAAAAAGAAAAAACCCTTCGTCGATGTGGTCCACGTGTCTAGAATGAAACGCTATCATTCGAGAAAATGAATAAAAATCCAAATTTAATCAGATAGTTGTCCTTCTTCCCTTCGTAAATTTACCATTTTATCTTCCTTTTTTCTCTCCGATGTTCCCCACGTTATTCTTTCTAACCCCATTCCCACCAGAAATGCGATACGTACCCAATATTTCCTGTGATTTGAATTGTAACTTGTAAAATGAATTATTCCAAGCCGATTTTAACAAAAGAGAGAGAAAAAACAAAACGTAAGCAGACCTCTGCCCAGACGAAAACGACACTCGCCAAAATTTTAGCAAACTCCTGCCGAAGGAACCGATCAAAAAATGAAAGGGGAAAAGAGAAATAGGAGAGAGAGAGAAGGAAAAGTTTTCAACAATTCCCACGAAAGAAAAAATGTAACATCAAAAGGAAAAAGGAAAAGAAAAACTACAACCTTGCAATAAATTTTCCCCTGGAACCCTTCCCTAAGAACATGGCGCGTGGAAAAATACGCGACACCAAGATACTGACCCGTGTTTGGAAATCAAATGTAGAAAACTGCCACCCCGCCGCTGGATGAGGTAGTCGGTGCCCCTCGGCCTCCGCCCGCTGAAGAAATTAACCCGTAAGCAAGCAAGGGTCCCGTCCTTAATAACGATACGCATTTAGATTTAGCAAACCTATCAAAATATTTTTCGATTTTTCGTATGGTTCTAGAGTTAGTCCTAATAACGATGCCCCATAGCTAAGCCCTAGGTAAGAGATTTCTAGTTTTATTATCATTAGTTCTTATTCATTAGACTACGATTGGACCTGCCCATTTTCCCATTGTTTCTTATGTTTGCTACCTTAAAGTTTTAATTGATGGGGCCTCCCCCGTTAGAAAAAAAACGGTCATTACGAAAAGACGCAAGGCATGCGTCAGAGCCATGAGATGCTGCGTGAAAAAAAAAAAAAAAAAAAGAGATTCCTTGGAGTCAAACCAAGATGCGAGATCTCTTCCTCCCACTCTTCATCCAAATTTCCTCTACTGGACCAGTGCCCGATATTCGAAATCGGAAGGAAAATTGGGGCCCAGCCGGCAGTCCAAGCCGAGGCACAGAAGAAAGTCAAGTCAAGGATGTGACACATCTAGGTCACCAAGGACAGAGGAAACGAAGAGAGTCAGATAGCCTAGGTCAATTACCCTCAGGAAAGTTAAAGAGAAAAAGGGGATTTAAAACTATACGCGCGTAATCTGTAGGAAAGAAATAAGGAGCTCCCCGGCTCATGTAACCCGAGCCGTTTACTTCTCGACAGACGATGATTTCCCCCCCCCCCCAGCTTTGTATTGTATAAATTCTTTCTATTTCGCCGCTTGCCCCAGTTTCTAATTAAAAAAGTTTTGTTCCGACAGCAGCCTGTCGGGAAAAGTGCATTTCATTCATGCGACAATCGAGTCAAACCTCATAAGTTAGAACGATATCAATCAACTATGAATGACATTTAGGCCGTGGTATAGAAAGTCAAAATCATAAAATCGTGTTTCTTTTTACCGCAGGCCCCTTTTTTGGCACCAACTGAGGGGGAACAAAATGATGAAAATGAAACAGAGTCGGTTTGGTTGCCTATACGATATGGGAAGGTGGACTCTTCTTAGAGGAGTTATTTGCAATTAAAATCTTTATCCCGGCCTAAATTTCATTCATAATTGATTGATATCGTTCTACTAACTTATGAGGTTTGACTCGATTGTCGCATGAATGAAATGCACTTTTCCCGACAGGCTGCTGTCGGAACAAAACTTTTTTCAGGTTACGTTAATTTTCAGATCAGTTAAATTAGGTTAAATGGCATGTCACAATTTCACGATTGCGAAATGCGGAGTGCCTGGGTTCGAATCCTAAACAATTTTTTTAATTTTTTTTTTTTTCCTCCCTTTTTGGCCCACCTCAGGATTTTTTGCTCAATATTTATTAGGCTGTAGGCAAATCAAATAAAAGAGACGGCTCAAAATTCAGTGTCAATGAAATTTTTTGGTAATTGGGTGGTCCAGTAAGGCATAGCGTTAATTTAATAGCTCCCCTCCGCCGAGAACTCCCCTGCCATATCAACGGATTTGGTTCACAAGGGTCTCATACGAAAGCGCGTTCATTTCTCATTACTCGTGTCAATTTTGGGGGCAATTGCAGCAACAGCCGTGCGGTAGCGAATTTTCAACTAATTCAAACCCCTCTTTCACACCGTTCCCGTGGACCGATTCTTCTGGATCACGAACTCGTCCGAGATATTCACGCTATTGATTTTTAGACCAAATTTGGTTGCCCTAAGTCAAAAATTGCGACCGTGATCGTGCTAACAAGCGAGGGGCCATAAATATATAAATATGTATATATATAGCAAATCGAACCGACCTCGGATTCGTGTTCTAGGGGTCCTGAAACGTGAAAAAAAAGTATCACAACCCATATGTGCGACCATCAGGGCGAGACCAATAGTGCATTTTTTGAATGAAATGCACTAAAAAATCGTAGGTTAAAAATAATAATAGTAATAATAATCATAATGAAATAACCAACACGGGTAGCTTAAGGATAGATTTTAAGGTTTATTGTTAGCATAAGAGGGGTTTGCCAGTGATTTTCCCGTTCAATTTTTGTTTCAGACTTCGTTGTAAACCACCGCCCCACATGATGCACTTCGACACCCGCCTCTAACCATACACCCCGCACCGGCCGCCGTCCGAGAGGGGAATGAGAAAAAGGACTCTAATTGGAAGGTCTAAAAAGCAATGATTCGGAACTCTCGTGAGTGTCTTCACTGGGGCTCGGTCATAGTGAATGTTTAATAAATAATTGAATAAAAAACTAATGTGGGGCGGTGGGACGTATGAATTAATAAGTAAATAAACGATAAATGTGAAATAGAGATCTACGCCTCTCGTCTCCCTTCCCCCTTTTAACCCCGTCCGTCTCGGAGAAAAATAGCAGAGGCACAAAAGAAACAAAAGAAGCGTTACGACAAATTCCACCGTGAAGTGAACTTCACTGTGGGTGATAAAGTACTCGTCTACACTCCTCGCCGAAAAGTAGGCAAATCGGATAAACTCTTGCACTTCTGGTATGGACCCTACACAATCAAACGTCGAGTCTCCCCACTTAATTACGAAATCTCTAGAGATAACAAAAAGAAAAAACCCTTCGTCGATGTGGTCCACGTGTCTAGAATGAAACGCTATCATTCGAGAAAATGAATAAAAATCCAAATTTAATCAGATAGTTGTCCTTCTTCCCTTCGTAAATTTACCATTTTATCTTCCTTTTTTCTCTCCGATGTTCCCCACGTTATTCTTTCTAACCCCATTCCCACCAGAAATGCGATACGTACCCAATATTTCCTGTGATTTGAATTGTAACTTGTAAAATGAATTATTCCAAGCCGATTTTAACAAAAGAGAGAGAAAAAACAAAACGTAAGCAGACCTCTGCCCAGACGAAAACGACACTCGCCAAAATTTTAGCAAACTCCTGCCGAAGGAACCGATCAAAAAATGAAAGGGGAAAAGAGAAATAGGAGAGAGAGAGAAGGAAAAGTTTTCAACAATTCCCACGAAAGAAAAAATGTAACATCAAAAGGAAAAAGGAAAAGAAAAACTACAACCTTGCAATAAATTTTCCCCTGGAACCCTTCCCTAAGAACATGGCGCGTGGAAAAATACGCGACACCAAGATACTGACCCGTGTTTGGAAATCAAATGTAGAAAACTGCCACCCCGCCGCTGGATGAGGTAGTCGGTGCCCCCCGGCCTCCGCCCGCTGAAGAAATTAACCCGTAAGCAAGCAAGGGTCCCGTCCTTAATAACGATACGCATTTAGATTTAGCAAACCTATCAAAATATTTTTCGATTTTTCGTATGGTTCTAGAGTTAGTCCTAATAACGATGCCCCATAGCTAAGCCCTAGGTAAGAGATTTCTAGTTTTATTATCATTAGTTCTTATTCATTAGACTACGATTGGACCTGCCCATTTTCCCATTGTTTCTTATGTTTGCTACCTTAAAGTTTTAATTGATGGGGCCTCCCCCGTTATAAAAAAAACGGTCATTACGAAAAGACGCAAGGCATGCGTCAGAGCCATGAGATGCTGCGTTAAAAAAAAAAAAAAAAAAGAGATTCCTTGGAGTCAAACCAAGATGCGAGATCTCTTCCTCCCACTCTTCATCCAAATTTCCTCTACTGGACCAGTGCCCGATATTCGAAATCGGAAGGAAAATTGGGGCCCAGCCGGCAGTCCAAGCCGAGGCACAGAAGAAAGTCAAGTCAAGGATGTGACACATCTAGGTCACCAAGGACAGAGGAAACGAAGAGAGTCAGATAGCCTAGGTCAATTACCCTCAGGAAAGTTAAAGAGAAAAAGGGGATTTAAAACTATACGCGCGTAATCTGTAGGAAAGAAATAAGGAGCTCCCCGGCTCATGTAACCCGAGCCGTTTACTTCTCGACAGACGATGATTTCCCCCCCCCCCCCAGCTTTGTATTGTATAAATTCTTTCTATTTCGCCGCTTGCCCCAGTTTCTAATTAAAAAAGTTTTGTTCCGACAGCAGCCTGTCGGGAAAAGTGCATTTCATTCATGCGACAATCGAGTCAAACCTCATAAGTTAGAACGATATCAATCAACTATGAATGACATTTAGGCCGTGGTATAGAAAGTCAAAATCATAAAATCGTGTTTCTTTTTACCGCAGGCCCCTTTTTTGGCACCAACTGAGGGGGAACAAAATGATGAAAATGAAACAGAGTCGGTTTGGTTGCCTATACGATATGGGAAGGTGGACTCTTCTTAGAGGAGTTATTTGCAATTAAAATCTTTATCCCGGCCTAAATTTCATTCATAATTGATTGATATCGTTCTAACTAACTTATGAGGTTTGACTCGATTGTCGCATGAATGAAATGCACTTTTCCCGACAGGCTGCTGTCGGAACAAAACTTTTTTCAGGTTACGTTAATTTTCAGATCAGTTAAATTAGGTTAAATGGCATGTCACAATTTCACGATTGCGCAATGCGGAGTGCCTGGGTTCGAATCCGAAACAATTTTTTTAAATTTTTTTTTTTTCCTCCCTTTTTGGCCCACCTCAGGATTTTTTGCTCAATATTTATTAGGCTGTAGGCAAATCAAATAAAAGAGACGGCTCAAAATTCTGTGTCAATGAAATTTTTTGGTAATTGGGTGGTCCATTAAGGCATAGCGTTAATTTAATAGCTCCCCTCCGCCGAGAACTCCCCTGCCATATCAACGGATTTGGTTCACAAGGGTCTCATACGAAAGCGCGTTCATTTCTCATTACTCGTGTCAATTTTGGGGGCAATTGCAGCAACAGCCGTGCGGTAGCGAATTTTCAACTAATTCAAACCCCTCTTTCACACCGTTCCCGTGGACCGATTCTTCTGGATCACGAACTCGTCCGAGATATTCACGCTATTGATTTTTAGACCAAAATTGGTTTCCCTAAGTCAAAAATTGCGACCGTGATCGTGCTAACAAGCGAGGGGCCATAAATATATAAATATGTATATATATAGCAAATCGAACCGACCTCGGATTCGTGTTCTAGGGGTCCTGAAACGTGAAAAAAAAAGTATCACAACCCATATGTGCGACCATCAGGGCGAGACCAATAGTGCATTTTTTGAATGAAATGCACTAAAAAATCGTAGGTTAAAAATAATAATAGTAATAATAATCATAATGAAATAACCAACACGGGTAGCTTAAGGATAGATTTTAAGGTTTATTGTTAGCATAAGAGGGGTTTGCCAGTGATTTTCCCGTTCAATTTTTGTTTCAGACTTCGTTGTAAACCACCGCCCCACATGATGCACTTCGACACCCGCCTCTAACCATACACCCCGCACCGGCCGCCGTCCGAGAGGAGAATGAGAAAAAGGACTCTAATTGGAAGGTCTAAAAAGCAATGATTCGGAACTCTCGTGAGTGTCTTCACTGGGGCTCGGTCATAGTGAATGTTTAATAAATAATTGAATAAAAAACTAATGTGGGGCGGTGGGACGTATGAATTAATAAGTAAATAAACGATAAATGTGAAATAGAGATCTACGCCTCTCGTCTCCCTTCCCCCTTTTAACCCCGTCCGTCACGGAGAGAAGCTGGCCCGTGACAGTATCAAAACCCTGATGGGTGAGTCTCAAGAATTCCGTCGAACCAGTTCAAAACGTTTCCAGTCCTTACGGAATAAATTTGCTTACTCCGGCATCGCCTCAAATCGTCGAGTTATTCGGGATAGGCTCAGATTCCGACAAATATATGATCTCCGTTTCGATAAATAATCGCTCTCAGCGTTTTGAGGTCGATTCTGGCGCAAAATTCTCGATGCTGAATGAAGCCGATTTTCAGCGCTTAAACTTGCCACTTAAACTTCAAACTCCAAATATAGCATTCCGATCATATTCTGGCGATATTATTCAACCAATCGGTAAAGTTCAAGTTCAAGTTTCGTTTAAAAACAAGACTATTACAGGTGATTTATACATCGTACCTAATGGTCACTCTGCTCTCCTTGGCCGCTAAGGATCAGGAGTCTTAAAATCAACCTACACGAAATCGATTCTGAAAATCTCTTAATTTCCTCTGCAAACAGTATTTCGCCTGTTGATCTCATTCATAAGATTTATCAAGAATTTGCCCCCATCTTCGAGGAAAAAATTGGTTGCACTCCAAATTTCGAAGTCAATCTCCAGTTAAGAGAGGGAGTCAAGCCAATTTTCACAAAAGAACGCAATGTTCCATATTCTTTGCGCCAAAAAGTTGAGAAGGAACTCGATTCCCTTAAATCCAGTGGCATTATTACACCTGTTACAACAAATGATTGGGGATCTCCTATTGTCGTCATTCCTAAAGCAGACGGAGGAGTAAGGATATGCGTCGACTATAAATGTGGCGTAAATGAGCGTCTTGTTAAAGCAAGTCACCCCATCCATCGAGTCGAAGACGTATTGAACAATCTGCGTGATTCCCGTTATTTTTGTAAGTTAGACTTATATAAAGCTTACACATCAAAGTGGACCACGAAAGTCCCCTCATTCAAACCATCACAACGCACAGAGGAACATACAGAATGAATCGTCTCAGTTTTGGTGTAAAAACCGCACCTTCTGAGTTCAACAGAATATTATCACAAATTTTACAAGGACTTAGAAAAACAGAGCATTATTTCGACGACATCATCGTCCATGGTGCATCACTTCAAGAGTGCCATGAGAATATTCGAGCGTGTTTGAAGCGACTGTCACAATTCGATCTCCATCTCAATAAAAACAAATGCCAATTTTTCGAACAAAAAATCGAGTATTTAGGCCATATAATCGAGTTCAATAAAATTAGAACAAATCCAAACAAGGTGCGTGCTGTTAACGAAATGCCTCGACCTCGCAACGTTCAAGATATTCGACGTTTTCTTGGGCTTGTCACTTATTACTCGCGTTTTATTCCGCATTTCTCTTCAGTTTCGGCTCCACTTCGGCGTCTTCTAGAAAAAAATCATCGATGGCATTGGTCAACTTCATGCGAATCTGCCTACCTTCGTCTGAAAAAGGAACTTTCGAGCGATACTGTATTGACGCCGTACAACCCTGATTTACCTCTTATTCTCACTTCCGACGCTAGTCCGGATGGAATCGCTGCTGTCATCAGTCACAAAGTTCAAGGAGTGGAACGGCCAATAGCTTATGCTTCACCATCTCTGACCCCTTCTGAGAAAAATTACAGCCAGCTTGACCGAGAAGCCCTGGCCATCATACTTGCAGTTAATCGTTTTTATAATTACGTTTATGGACGACATTTTTTCCTAGTTACCGATAATGAACCGCTGACTCGAATTTTTCATCAAAATAAAGCCTTACCACAAATGACGTCATCAAGGCTTCTTCGGTACGCGTCTTTTCTTTCTGGTTTTGACTATACCGTTCAATTTAAAAAAGGCGTCGACAGTAAAAATGTTGATTGTTTATCTCGGACAACGCAATTACAATCGGCAGACGCTACAGACGATCTGGGTCTAGAGGTAAACCAGTTGTTTACTGACACAATTTTCCATATTTCCAGCCCAAAAATTACCTACGATTCTATCAAAACGGAAACAGAAGGATGTCGAATTAAACGCGATAATTATTAAACTGATGTCCCATCCAGCCGATTCGGAATATACGCTTCACAACTCACAACGGCGTACTTTTTCGAGGTGATCGAATCATTAAACCTTCGTCCTTGAGAACACAAATATTTCAAGAACTTCACGAGACCCACATGGGTATTATGAGGACGAAACAGTTGGCTCGCCGGTACGTTTTTTGGACAGGCATCGACAGCGACATTGAGCGCATGATCAAGAGCTGTACAGAATGTGCTCGCACCCGTTCAAATCCACCGATTGCTCCTGTTCACCCTTGGGAGGAAGCCAACAGCAATTGGGAACGCGTCCACATGGACTATGCGGGACCTTTCCAGGGCCATTTTTTCCTAATTTGCCTAGATGCCAGGTCAAAATGGGCCGAAATTCGAGCTATTAAAACTGCTCCAACCAGCTCAATTACGATTTCTCTGCTTCAAGACATATTTTCCTTCCACGGTTTTCCAAATTTTCTCGTATCAGACAACGCATCAATATTCATCAGCGACGAATTCAAGAGTTATTGTTGCAATAACGGCATCTTCCAAAAATTGATCGCCCCTCAACATCCATCCACGAATGGGCTTGCGGAGCGATATGTACAGACGCTAAAACATTGGCTTCGTGCCTCAGCTTATGACTCTACCCCCATGCAAGACAAAGTACGCTCTATCCTCCAACTCCACTTTCTTCCGGAAAGACACCAGCAGAAATTTACTTTAACCGACCAATGCGCATTCGACTCGACGCAATTTTTCCATCCCCACTAAAAACATCTCGGAAACAAATTTCTAGCCGCACGCGTCAATTTCAAAAGGGGGAGAGGATTCAAATAAGAGTTTTCGTAAATAACAAAGAAACTTGGGAATTCGGTGTAATTAAAGAGAAGCTTGGCCAACGTCATTATCTAGTAATGCTTGACTCTGGAAGAGTATTAAAACGTCACATCGACCAGTTGAGATCGACTCTTGTACCAAAACCAAAGAAGAAAGTCAGCTTCGATCTTCTCGCCTCTGCTAAACCTCGCCTCAACGTCCCCAGATTGTCGACTCCTGCTGTCTCAAACCCTCCTGCTATGGTAGGACTTCCATCTCCCAGTATTCAAGACAGTTCTACTTCAGAGCGACAACAACATCTTCAACAACCCGCCTCTGATCAAGTGACCCCTAGACTCCAGATTCGACGATCATCCCGGCAAAGACGAATACCTGCCCGATTTCAGGACTATCAATTATAATTTTTGTAGCGATTGTTATGTCCTATTGTCCCCATCCATGTTCTAATATAAGTGGGGGAGACTGTCATGATCGTACTCATGCCTCACTCCAACTCCACATAGACGCCCCTCTGATTGTCACTCTACACATGCAATTGTTTCCTTTTAAACCATATGTGTCTCTTTCCTTTTTATCCCTTAGTTCCTTTTTGATGATTCAAGTATATGATATAGAAACTATTCAAAACTCGTGTCTCCGTGTTTTATCCCTCATTTAATACACAATAAAAATAGAGAAAAAGCGCTATTATGATAAAGTGTTACAATTTGGCAGCTTTAAAAATTGAAGAAAAACAAAAAAACAAAAACAAAACAAAACAAAAACGCGAATTCACAGAAAAAGCCAACTCACGGATCCTCTGAGCAGGGACTGAAGTTGAGAAAAAGCGCTGTGTTGGATATTTCTTCCTTCCAATTTGATAATTAGTTTTCTTTATTTTTCTTGATTTTTTAATTTATTGCAAATCACTATTAATTTATAAAATTTGTTATTATCTTATGTCCCCTCTCAAGTCCCTGATTAATTCAATTTTGTAAAGAGCATGGGAACTTATTTTGAATTTTGTACTCGGTCTGGTACACCCGGTGACCTCCCTGCAGCGCCACCTATCGGTAAAACTATACAAGAAAGTGCGGGAGTGTGTAAAAAAAAAAAAAAAGTTTCTTCGTTGATGTTCGTTGTCCGTGAAGTCGTACCTCCTTTCGGTTAAAAAATAATTAATAATTTCGGTCTGATCGACACCTCCGTCGCCGTCGTTAAGAAGTTTCTTGTCGCTTGAGCATACTAAAAAAAAAGGACCTAAAACAAGGTAAAGACTCAGATTCCCCTACATAGTTTGGAACGTAACCGGCGTAAAATTTAATATTCCCATGCTCTCGTGGCCATAGAGAATTATCTCTCGCCCAATGTTCGGGATATTCTTATTTACGGGATTTATTCGATTATTCCACAACTAAAATTTGGTCCTCCGGGACGGATTTGGTTCAAATTTGGTTTTATTCCCGTGGGGTTTTATTTTCACTTTTATCCTTGTAATAGGTTTAAAGTCGAAATGGCTAGTTTCAAAAAAGACTATTCGAAAGTCAAGTTCCTCTATTCGAGGGCTGAATTCCGAAGTGCTGTTTTGAACTTAGAGGATCACGTCGCAATTGAAATAAAAGAGCTCGTCTGCAACAAAAACCAAATTCAAGACCTGTACCTCGATCTCATATCCCGAGAGGATAAAGAGAATGTAACGGACGAGATTTTATTCACCGAGTTCAACGCATATTTAAACATGCTGTACAAACTCGAAGCAAAAATTAGCAAGGGTTTTCGTGCCTCAGCGGGTAACTCAAGTTCCAATGCCCCCGCAGTGGGGCGGGAAGCGACAGGTACCCCCGCGACAAAAGTTCGGCGGGCAGTGATATCGATAACGTTTCCGTCGCATCACTTGATAAAGGTCAGGTCATCGAACGCAAAGCTACCGTGGTGCCTAAGTCTGAGTACAGCATAGATGGATGCAACGTAAAGCTCCCGGTAATCGATTTACCAAGTTTTGGGCGTTCTAATACGGACAATTGGCCAAATTTCAAAGCACTCTTTAAGTCTTTAATTTTAGACAATAAAAATATTTCTTGCTTGATGAAACTGCATTACTTACGAAGTTACGAAGTTGCTTGGGAGGAGAACCTCTTTTAAAAATTCAACATCTTGCTCTTTCCGAAGAAAATTTGGGCGTAGCCTGGAGAACCCTCTTAAAAGCTTACGACAATTAACGAATAATTGATACTTGATAATTGGTCAGCCGTGGAATTTACCACACCCTGTCATCCATCGTGCTCCTATCGACGGCACTTGTCCCCGTGCTAGTTCGAGCGGTCCTGGATTCAGGCAGCCAGTGTACGCTAATTTCCACCGATTTGGTGAAACGGTTGAACTTGAAGCATACTCCGTCGAAAACTCCTTTGAGAGGCATATCCAACGCCCTTTGTCAGGTTAAAAGCGTAGTCAACCTCTCACTGTCGCCCGCCGGTAGGCAACGACCAACTTATCACCTGATGGCGTTCTGTGTTGACGAGATAACCGGTAACGTCCCATCTATCTCGTTTACGCCGCCTACATGGGACCACATACTCCTGTAAACGCTCGTCAGAGGGTCGATACATCGTACCGTTGCTCTTTAAGAAGGGAGAACCGGTTTTGGGGTCGTCGCGGGAGAGAGCCTTAAGCCGCCTGACAGGGCTGGAAAAACGATTTAAGGGGGATCCTAACTTCAGGTCACTCTATCAGAATGAGATCAGGTCGATGCTCAACAATGGCCACCTCAAAAAAGTCGAGAATGCGGACCCCAATACTTCGCCAAACCAAGAATACTACCTGCCTCACCACGCAGTCGTGAAAAGAGATTTGGCCGAAGAAAGCATCAGAGTTGTTTTCGACGCCTCGGCACGTTCGACCAACGGCCGTTCCCTAAATAATTGTATCTCCCCTGGACCCCGGCTCCAAAGGAACATAGTGGACGTTCTTATGGGGTTCCGAGCATATGGCATCGCGCTGGTCGGCGACATAAAGAAAATGTTCTTGCAGGTCATGCTACACCCGGCTCACTCTGAATTTCAGAAGATTTTGTGGAGGTTCGACGAAACCCAGCCGGTAGACACCTATGTACTGCCCACTGTCACGTTTGGAGTGGCCTGCTCTCTTTTTTTGGCCATTCGCACTCTGCAACAACTAGTCAAGGACGAAGGGAATGGTTTTCCCATGGCATCCCCTGCTCTCCTCAATCTACGTCTACGTCTCAAGTCTACGTCGACGACCTACTTACGTCGTGCCCCAGTGTAGAGGCTGCTCGGCAACTTAAAACCGAATTGATAGCTTTGCTGGGAAAGGCACGCTTCGAGATGAGGAAATGGGCGTCAAATATTGAAGAGATACTCGAAGGAACCGATCCCTCAGACTCCGTCGTCCGATCCGTCAGGAACCCGCTCGTGACGTTTTCTCGTACGCTGTTCAAGTCTCAAATTCGCCAGTCACCAAACGGGGTATCCTTTCCGACGTGGCACGTCTATTCGACCCCCTTGGTTGGGTGTCGCCTATAATTTTGGTGGGCAAACTAATCATAAAAGAATTATGGAATTTACAGTTGGACTGGAATGATGACGTACACGATAGGCTCAAGGATCAGTGGTACAAATTTAAAGAGCAGCTGCCTCTCTGCTCTAAAATTCAACTGCCTCGGCCAGTACAGTTGATTGACGAAACTCCCTATTTCATAATTCACGGCTTCTCCGATGCCTCCTCACGAGCGTATGGTGCGTGTGTCTATCTCGTAACTATGAGACAATTTCAACCGGCGAGTTCGACGTTACTTATCGCCAAAAGCCGACTGGCTCCAGCTAACAGAAAAATCACTATTCCGCGACTGGAATTGTTAGGAGCTCATCTCCTCTCAGTGTTGATAAAATCCACACTTTCTTCCCTAAAGTCCATTCTCTCTGTCGACGCTTGTTATTGTTGGACTGATTCGACTGTCGTCTTGTATTGGTTGAGGTCATACCCGGAACGTTGGCAGACCTTCGTAGGCAACAGAATAGACGCGGTACAACAGAATACTGAGGTTTCACTGTGGAGACACGTTTCGACAGAGGACAACCCAGCAGACTGTGTGCTCCGACCGACCTGGTCTCGTCTCAGCTGTGGTGGAATGGACCCACGTGGCTGACTTCACCACAAAATGAGTGGCCATCTTCGCCAATAGAAGTCGATATATCCCAGCACAACATGGAGGATGAGATGAGGCGAACTAAGGCAGTCTTAATAGTTACGGTGCATTCATCTTACGACTTGGTTAATAGAGTTTCATCGTTGTTGCGCCTCCAACGGGTTACCGCCCTGTGCTATCGTTTTTGCACCCCGTCGAGTCAACGCGCGAAAGGCCCCATACTCACACATGAACTTCAAAGGGCTCTCGAAGTTTGGATTCGATGGACACAGGAGCTTTTTTGGGGGCAGGAAATGGAAAGATTGAAAAAGGGAGAACCAGTCTCAAATTTGTTGGCCCGCCTCGCCCCCTTTGTCGATGAGCGTGGTCTCGTGAGAGTCAGCGGACGTATTAAAAACTCCCAACTGCCAGCTGAGCAAAAGTGTCCGATCCTACTTCCAGGAAAGGCACCATTAATGTAGTTGCTTATTACGTTCTACCATGAACAGTTCGGTCATCTCGGTGCAACAGCACTTCAAGCGGCAATATCTCGTCGCTTATTGGATTTTATCGGCTAGACGGGCCATCAAGTCAATAATCTTTAAATGTCTTCCATGTTTCAGACAAATACCTCGAATTAATGGGAGACTTACCTTCAGTCAGGGTTAACCAAGTCCGACCATTCCGAAACGTTGGTGTTGATCTAGCCGGGCCCATCCTCACTAAAACGTCCACCCTCCGTAAGGCCCCGCTACAAAAATCTTACATTGTGGTAGTTGTATGTATGGCGACCAAAGCCGCTCATGTCGATGTAGTTTCGGACCAGTCTACGGAGGCATTTTTAGCCGCTTTAAGAACGGTAAGAGTTTCGTCGGCGCTAACAGGGAATTGCGTTCCCTAATTTCGTCGCTTTCGTCCTCCGAGAAGATTTCCGACATTTCATCGTCAAAAAACATAAAATGGCACTTTTCACCTCCCTACTCTCCTCATTTCTGTGGTATTTGGGAGACACTTGTAAAATAAACCAAGTCTCTACTCATGCGGTTGACTCAGGGAAGATTGCTGTCATTCGAAGAATTATCTACGGTCCTAACTCGAGTTGAGGCATGCTTAAACTCGCGACCCGTCACGCCCCTGAGCAACGACCCGAATGATTTTGAGGCCTTAACGCCCGGTCATTTTCTGATTGGAGAGTCTCTGATATCGTTGCCCGAACATGACTACACCGAACAGGCCCTAAACCACGTTCGGAGATGGAGACTGATTCAACAGATCTACCAGAGCTTCTGGAAAAGATGGCACCAGGAGTACTTGACTTGTCTACAGAATCGTCCCAAATGGATACTCAAACGCTACCTCTACTTTCGCGGATTCATGGCTAATTCACGCCTAGGAGTTCATAATAAGCACCGATTTGCAGCTGAAAATGAGTAAATGTGCTAAATCGCTGCTAAAATTGAGAGAAAAACGCTAATTCACAGCTGGTATTGATAAAACGCCAACTCGGTGATTCCTGGGGCAATTATTTGGGCTAATTCGCGGGTAATAAATAGAGGAATCCCTCAATTGGTGTTTAAAATGGTGAAAAGTGCCAATTCACAGCTTAAATTCTTCACTCTGCCAAAACAAAAGTTTCGGATTTGACCCCTTCAAAATCCAAATTCACAGATTCTTGCTATTTCGAGCCCCGCAATTTCGTCAATTTTATATCTATTAAATATCAAATTACGTGGTTTTAGCTCTTATTGAAATCAGTTTTTTACAGGTTTGGCTCATTCAGAAAAGTTATTTCGCTCTTCTCAAACCCAAATTCCTGAATTTGGCTCATTTCAAACCCAAATACAAATGCCTCCAGTTCTGCATATTTGCAGTCTTCAAAACGTAATTTCGTGACTTTGGCTCCTTCAAGCACTCTCAGATGTTTGCTATATAAAAACCAGACTGTTCGGCCAATTATAAAAACTAAATTGTCGAAAAACGGAAAAACGAATTTCGTGATTTTGGCGCCCGACCATATTTTCGCTCTTCTACAACAAAATGTCACCGATTTCTAATTTCGTGAAATCCTAATTTCGCGTATTTTCATTATTTAGACAAATTCACCCACAAGCACCAACATTAGACCAACAAACCCGACAATTTGGCTCAAACAGCCAAATTCAAAAACAATCATGCGCGTTTGGCACTTTCAAAAACAAAATCTCGTCATTTTGACTCTTACAAACACCAGCTTCGAGGAGTTTCCCTGTTCCAAAACTAAATTTGTCGGATTAGTCTCGTTCAAATTCCTATTTCAGAAGTTTTTCTCTTTAACAAACCAAATTTCGTGAAATTTGCTCTTTAAAAAACCCCCAATTTCGTGAGTTGTGCACTTTCAAAAACCAATTTTACAGACTTTTGTTCCTTCAGAACCCAACTTCATGGACTTTCCTACTTTAAAACCCTATTTCGAAGATTCTGGCCTTGAAATACCAAATTTTGTGGCTTTATACCTCTTTAGAGAAATACGTTTTGCGGGTTTTGTTCAATCCAAAAAACCTAAATTAGGGGAAAACAAACGACGAAAAAACAAATTTCGTGATTCTCGGGGTTTCAAACCACAATTGTTTTGGCGATTTTCCGTAACCAAATGTTTCACATTTGGAACTATTGGCTACCTCGTGGTTGCCACAGCTAAAATATTTTTTAAAAAACTGATAATTTGCTGCTAATATTGAGAAAAACAATAATTAGCCCGGCTAAAATTAAGAAAAAAGGTAATTTTCTGCATAATTTGTGAAAAAGTGATAATCGCAACTAAAAAGTGAAAAAATCGTCCACTTACAGTCAAAATCGTAAAACGCTGCTAAAATTAAGAAAAATCGCTAATCCGCGGCTAAACTCGAGAGAATAGCTAATGCATAGCGTATAATGAACAACAAATTATACTTTGTGGGAAAAATGTAGAAAACCCCGCTGTTTTGCGGGTTATATTCAGGAAGACATTGAAGAAAAACGCTAATTTTCAGCTTTAACTGAGAAAAGACCTGATTGACTGCTGAAAAATTGAAAAAAATCACTATTTAGCTGTTAAAGTGGAGAACAGGAGGGACCGCTAATCTGCAGCTGTAATTGAGAAAAAAAAGTTACACGCGGACAAAATTGAGAAAAGCGCTAATTTGGGGGGTAAAGTTGACAAAAAGCATTCAGTGCTAATTGGCGGGTAGGGAATGGAAATAGCGTTAATTTGTGGTTAAATATAAGGAAAATGTTATGGTTTAACGTTATTATATGGAAATTATATTTTGAGTAATTGAGCTTTAGAGATGACCCTATCTACGGACATTTAGTGGATTACTCCCCTCCTCACCGCACCACCCTAGTCACAACTGTGAATTCGAGGGAGTGGGGAGGCTGAAAATAAGGAAATGAATCTTTAAATTAAATACTTACTTCTTTACTTGTATTGAGTTCCGAGAAAAAATTGCTCCCCAGGTGGGATTTGAACCCACGACCTCCTTGTTTCGCGCCAGGTTCTCTAACCAACTGAGCTATCCCGGGAGTCCACGCAAAGAGCGAATCCGGTGCATGTCTGCCAGTGTTTGGAGCTAGTTAGGAGTTTTGGTAAGGTTGACGCTTAGCTGTTGTGGCTTGAAGCTTTGCTGTGGTTAGCATATTGGCTGTGGTTTGGTGCTTTTTTGTGGTCTGCAGCTCTACAGTGGTTTGGAGCTTCGCTGTGGTTGAAGTTTTTTGTTGGGGTTTGGAGCTTTGTTGTGGTTTGGAGCTTTGTTGTGGTTTGGAGCTTTGTTTTTGTTTGGAGTTTTGCTATGGTTACGAGCTTTGTTGTGATTGTGATCTTTGCTTGGCCGTCTTGGGGCCTTGTTTGTGGTTTAACGTGTATACAAAAAATTAGCTTTATTGATATGATATCAGGTTTAACTTGGACAATAATTTTCAAATACTGTGTTAATTACTTTGAGGAAGAGCGAAGACAGGAGAGCATGAGCGACGTCGGCTGGTGGTTGCAGGTGGGACTGGTGGGAAGGGGGTTCCTCATTTGCTAATAAAAAAGCCTGCACGCCGCGCAAAAGAGTCAGTCAGTCCTCGGTTTGTGAATAGCCTCGGGAGAAGTACCGAAAAGTGTTTGTGCCCTAGGCGTTCAGTTTGATTGCGCCACCTGCGGGCCTGCGGCAATAGTTCACAATGTTTGCCCCAACTGCGGTCAGGATCTTATCAGTCACACTCAAGCCCCAAGTTTGACGCAGGAGCGTCCATTCTTCATACGTCCAAATCCCAACGCACCAGCGTTCATTCATCGTTCGCCACCATTCACGTCCCAAGTCCGACGCAGAAGCGTCCCAGGTCCGCAGTGATGCACCAATACCGCAGTGATGCACCGAGACCAAGTCTCGGTTTCGAGACCGATACCGAGACGAGACTTATTATTGAGAGGGTGAGACCGAGACCAAGATTCCAGGTATCCTACCGAGACCGAGACGATACCACAATTGCGTCTCGGTATCGGAAGGGAGGGAGAGAGGAGGAAGAGAGAAGAACACACACACACACACACATGATATAACCTGCATGTGCCTTAACCCGCTTCCCCATAGACGAATCTAGGGGGGGGGGGAGACATCAGAATTAATCAAGCTGGAAATCGCTCTAAACATAGGGCTGATGGTGAGGGCGTTTTGTGGAAAGGGGTGGGGTTTTAATCACCCCCCTCCCCCAAAGAGGGGTACCCACCAGATCCACCGTTGCCCCCCTTTCCATATCGAGGTGTCCTCAACCCCATTTCCCCCTCTAGCATTTCATTATCTTCCTTTGTTTATTATTTTATGAAGAAAACCCCTAAAATCAAATAATTATAACCGTAGGCTGTGGGCAGAAATCTCCAATTGAATTAGTACGCACTATTGCGTTCAATCATGTCATTTTATCAATTGCGGGCACCAATTTGTCTTCAAAAACCGCAAATTCTGGCGTTTTCTCAATACAATTCGTGAATTAGGAGTTTTCTCAATTTTTGCTGCGAAGTTGTCTCTAGAAACCACGAATAGGCGTTTTTTCAATTCCAGCTACGAACGTTCGCTCTCTCTCTCAATTTTAGCCGCTGATTAGCACTTTTTTACCCATTTTAGCCGTGAATTTTCTCTTTTTATCCATTTTAGCCTCAAACGAACACTTTTTCGCAATTTTAGATACACTAACATTATTAGCACTTTGTCTGAAAGTTTATGCGCGGACTTCTTGTCCAACCAGTTACCAAGAATCTGAGAGCCCAAGAGCAATTCTCAACACAATCGATTCTATTCGATTGTTTTGTCCCCCCCCCCCCGGTTAATATATCCTACAGACTCCATCACAGTTGACTGTGTATTTCCTAGATAGTTACACTAAAATTTTGCATACGAAACCCTCAGATCGTTTTGTTTTTCGAGATACCGATACCGAGACGTTGGAGACCGAGACTTACGAGACCGATACCGATATCAACTTTTCAGAACCGAGACCACTCAAGTCTCTCGTATCAGTATCGGTCTCGTGAAACACTACGAGGTCCGTCACAATCACGCCCGCGGGTTCGCTCACATTCGTGGCTACGACATCACGACGTCGCGACTGCCTTTTTTCCTCGAATGAATGACCTCAACACCCAGAAACTCCCAGGAGGGGAAGGATGACTCGTCGCTTTTATGTGCAGGGAGCACGACCGGCCAGCTAGGTTTTGACACGATGTTCCTGAATTGAATGGACTGTATTAAAAGTAAATGAAAATGGTGAAAAATGCGAAAAATAAAGGATGCTCGCAAAAACTAGAAAACAATTAAACAAAAAAAATGTTAAAGGGACAAAGAATAGGAAAGGGATAGCTCACCGTTAAGGCAAACGGCCACGATGAAAGAATCCGTAAAACACAAAGCCGAGAATTATTCAAACTTTTTAAAATAACCGTTTCACAATGCACGACAACTCGGTTTGATTTCGGCAGGCAGAATGTGGTGTATTAGGGAGGGTAAAAGTGGGCTAAAGTGGGAAGCAAAAACGCGGGAAAAAACATGGACGAAGGGATAGGAAAAGGAAAACCTGTTATGGCTGAGCCAACAAATGAATTAATTAAGTTAATAAATGAATTAATATAAACGAAGAAAATCGAAACTTTAAACAAAAAAAATAAATAAATAAAAATAAAAACCAGCAACAGATCATCTTTGACACACAAAATTTATATATAAGTTACATCCCCCAAATCAGCTTAGATCAGGAATTCATCAGACGCTGTATCATCGAATTTCCTTTTCCCACAGCTTTTCCTTTTAATCTTCATTTTCCCTTTCCTTTTTTCTTCTACTCAGTCTAAGCTCGAGCGGTCCGTTGTAAACTTCTAAACCACCACTGAACTTGTGTAATTTTCCTTCCAATAAAAACTTTGTAATTTTTTAAAAACGAATTTGGTCAATCTCCAAATTTAAGTGGCGCAGTCGGTAGGACCCCTGAAGAAATTCGTGTATAAAATTTCGTCGATTTTAATCGTTAGTCAGGGGTGAACTTAAGGAAAACCAAGTTCGAGCCGCGAGTAATCTGTGAGAGCATATCACGAAGTTGCCGCGACGTGTGTGTGTTTGAAGGGTTGAAAAAAGACACTCGGAACAATCCGAATCAATATTCGGAACTCGTAAAGATTCTGGCAAGAGCATATTGTTAGAATCCAGAGATGAGCATAAGACTGTAAGTTATAGTATTAAAATAACGAACAATTTAAGTTAATGAACAATTTTAAGCCATAAAATAGAATATAGTAAATTTAGACAATCAATTTCATTTCTTTCTTTCACCCTCATTCAAAATTCTTATAACTATAATTAATAAATTAAATTAAAAATGGCTAACGAATTAAAAAGAGAGCATATTGATATGATCCCCGAATTCCATGGAGAACAGGAATTGTTACCTAGATTTTTAGATATTAGTACTAAGGTCATGAACCAATTTTTCAACCGCAATGAACCTAACAATTTCCAAAATGAATTTCTTGTATCTAGTATTCTTGCAAAAATCAAAGGCCCGGCGGCCGACATTTTGCACAACTCACATTTCATTACTTGGGAAGATGTGAAAGAAATCTTAATTAAAAGTTATGCGGATAGGAGAGACTGTTACACTCTAAATTTGCAATTATCAGAATTGAAGCAAGAACACAACAAATACCCTTTCCAATTCTACGATAGAATTCAAAGCTATTTAAACCTTCAAATTTCATATTTTAAAACTAGGGAGGATGACGCAATTAAAATACAAATTCTTTCTGAATATGTTCGTAACCTTGCCTTGCGCGTTCTCCTGAGAGGCTTGAGAGACCCTCTGGGTACTTTAATGCGAACGAAAAATCCCACACATCTTAATGAAGCCCTAAATATGCTCACGAATGATTTTCAAATTGAATCATCCTCATCTTTTAAGTCCTCAATGGTAATGGTCAAGAGAGCATTCCAAAAACACAATTTTCCACAGCAAAAACTTCACCAAAACGAAAAACCTCGACAAATATTCCAACAAAATAATTCTCAAAACACACAATCAAATTACTGGCAACCCCATCAGAATCGATACCAGACTAACCAACAGAACTTTCCGAACCAACAACAGTATATTCGACCCTACCAACAAAATTATCGCTCTCAATTCCCAACACCTATGAGTGTATCCATACAAAATTCTAATCGTCCTGGCCCATCTCGAAATGGACCTCAATTTAACCAATAGGAGTTCGTTTTTTGAAAGGTTAAATAAGTTCATTACGTAACCCTGGGTTGGTGAGGCCGGCATCCTCTAAAAAATAATCGGCCGAAGATTGAAAGTAATTTACATTTCCCTCGTCTATTGTGCTCTCAGCTTGATTTACCATTGGATGCTCATTAGAGCAGACACAGAAACGTCTCAAGAAATAGATGTCCGCTCTAATGAGCATCCAATGGTAAATCAAGCTGAGAGCACAATAGACGAGGGAAATGTAAATTACTTTCAATCTTCGGCCGATTATTTTTTAGAGGATGCCGGCCTCACCAACCCAGGGTTCACGTAATGAACTTATTTAACCTTTCAAAAAACGAACTACCATTCATTGTTGATGCGAAGACGAATTTCAAAATTTTACTCGACACAGGTAGTACAAGATCATTTGTGACGCCTAGCCTGGTCTCAGAATATTTTAAAACCAATTTAATTAAAAATCCTTTTGAAGTAGCCAGTGTACTGGCATTTCCAAGGAAAACTTCAGCACTTATCTCGATTCCTTGTCATTTCTAGGAGGTAAGAAAAATCTAAAGTTAGAATTCTTTCTTTTCCATTTTCATAATGAATTTGATTTACTGTTAGGGTTAGATAATCTTAAATTATTAAATGCTACGATTGATTTTGTAAGGAATAAACTATACTTGTTAGGCAAAGAATACGCTATAAATTACCTAGAATTAGATGGGAAAAGAGAAAAGGAAAACACAGAGAAAAAGGGGAATAGCTCTGCGGTAGACAAAACAACAACACTCAATCCAAGAACGGAGAGTGTAATAAAAGTAAAGGTATCAAACTTAAAGGAAGGCACGGGTATACTGCCTTACTTTAATTACAAAGGAGCAGAAATTCCTCAATCTCTTGTTAAGGTCAATAACTTTGAAACGTTTTGTAGAATTACGAACTCTCAATTACAAGCAATTGAATTTCCAGGAAATCTTTCTTTTTCAGTGAACCCTATCGATGAAAATTTGATCGAGAAACCCATTGAAAATGTAAAAGAAATTCCCCAAAATATTAATATGTTTAACTATAACAAAATCAAATTTGATATCTCAAAAATTCGAACTGAACACATGAACTCTGAAGAAAGAGCTGAAATTATTAAGTTAGTTAATGAATATTCAGATATCTTCCACATCGAGAATACTACCCTCACCTTTAGCAATCAGGTGAAACATGTAATTCGAACTACAGATGAAATACCAATCTATACCAGAAATTATAGATACCCAGAAGCTCTTAAGGGAGAAGTCGAAAATCAAATCAATGATATGTTGAAACAAAATATTATTCGGCCTTCTCATTCCCCGTGGAACTCCCCAATTTGGATAGTTTCTAAAAAGCTAGACGCATCCTGAAAGAAAAAATGGAGGGTCGTGATAGATTTTAGAGCCCTCAATTTAAAAACTATAGGAGACTGATATCCCCTTCCGAACATTACTGACCTTTTGGACAAATTAGGAAAGTCCCAATATTTTTCCACCCTCGACCTCGCATCAGGTTTTCACCAAATTGAAATGGATGAAGAAAGCATTCCCAAAACTGCCTTCAGTACAGAACAGGGGCATTTTGAATTTTTAAGAATGGCATTTGGCTTAAAAAATAGCCCACCGACTTTTCAAAGAGTGATGAATAACATCCTTAGGGGTATCCAAAACGAAAAAGTCCTTGTTTATTTAGATGATCTTATCATATTTAGTACAAGTTTGAAAGAGCACATGAGTAGGTTGAGGGAGGTATTTGAAAGACTCCGGAAAGCTAATTTTAAAATTCAACTTGACAAGACCGAATTTTTGCGTAAGGAAGTAGCATACCTAGGTCACATAGTTACCCCAGAAGGCGTCAAACCAAACCCCGATAAAATTATTGCAATAAAAAACTTTCCAATTCCAAAAACTACAAAACAGATAAAAGGATTCTTAGGATTATTAGGATATTATCGTAAATTTATCAAACATTTTGCTGAACTGACTAAACCTCTTACCAAATGTTTAAAGAAAAATTCTACAATCAATCCAGAAAACCCTGAATATTTAGAGTGCTTCGAAACGTGAAAAAATTTATTAATTAACGACCCAATTTTACAATACCCTGATTTTTCCAAGACATTCAACTTAACTACAGATGCAAGCAATGTTGCAATAGGAGCAGTTCTCAGTCAAAATAATAACGGAGCTGATTTGCCTATAGCCTATGCAAGTAGAACTCTTAATGAAACTGAATCAAAATTATCCACTATAGAAAGAGAGCTCTTAGCCATAGTCTGGGCAACCAAATATTTCCGTCCCTATCTTTTCGGAAAACCGTTCAAAATCTATCCGGACCATAGGCCTCTTCAGTGGCTTTTCTCACTTAAAGAACCGAATTCAAAACTCCTGAGGTGGAGATTGAAACTTGAAGAATTTGATTACGAAATTGTGTACATAAAAGGATCCTTAAATAGTAACTCCGACGCGTTATCCAGGGCCTGTGTTCTATAAAATTAGCAACAGTTGATACCAACAGTCAATCACCTGATTTCATTCAATTTCGTCGATTTAATTAATGAAAGCATATGACTTACTGTCGTTAACTACTGTTGTTAAAGTTATAGAAAAAGCCCTCAGGATAGAAATTAATATGAACCAGGGATGCAACTCAAACACGAATGAAGGAAGAGAGGAAACCGCAGAAGAAATAATTTCTGAGTTAGTAGGTCAATTTTTCCAAGACAACCCTGACCTTGACGTTGAAGAAGCGTCTATGATAGTTCATTCCCCAGAAGTTCAAAACCCTGACTCGGTGGAGATGGTAGAGGAGGAAGAGAACAGCACAGTACACTCTAATTACGAAGACAATACTTCAGCCAAAATTCCCATAGTTGAAGGCCCAATAAATTTTAGTAATAACCAGATTATTTTATCTTTAGTAAAATTCAATCCAATCAAACCTAAAATTACCAAATTATTCGAAACAAAAACAAGAATACGTGTGAAAATATCAGAAACAAACTTTGAAAATGATATAGTTCAATTCATTAAGGAATACGTCACTCCAAAAACAAAATACGGAATATATTTTGAACAGAATTTTTATGAGAAATTCACAGTTGTCGTCACGTTTTGCTTTAAAACATCCCAACCAAATTTATTCAGGTTTACACAAAAACTAGAGGACATCGAGGAGCCAACTCAAATGGAAAAAATTGTAGAAAATTATCATATACATAGGTAAAACCAATCATCGTGGTATTGAAGAAACCCACTGCCAGATTAAAGAAAATACTATTGGCCTAATATGAGAGGATACATACAAAACTACATTAATACTTGTGACCTGTGCCTTAAAACTAAATACGATAGAAACCCTTTAAAATTAGAACTTAACCATACCCCGACAGCTTCCAAACCCCTAGAAATCGTCCACATGGACGTTATCACTTTAGATGGTACTAAATTTCTCACTGTTACCGATTCATTCTCAAAATTTGCCCAAATGTTTAGATTACGTAGCGCTCAAAGCGTTGAAGTAGCGGATAAGCTAATAAAATTCTTCTCCCAATTTGGCATCGCCGGAAAAATTATCTCTGATAACGGATTAGAATTCAATAATACGGTCGTTAAAGAATTGCTTAAATTTCATAAAGTAGAATTACATTTTATTAGTTCACAAAACCCGAATTCTAATGGTGTAGCAGAAAGATTCCACTCAACCATAATTGAACATATTCGCCTATTAAATTGTCGCGAAGAATTTAAAAATGAAAGCATAGAAAGCAAGGTAAATTACGCTATCATTGCCTATAACAATAGCATACACTCTGTAACTAAATTAACACCCATCGAAGTTTTATTCGGTCACATTGGAAGTGGTTCGTTCTTTGAAGTGGAAGTTGAACAAGCACTTCGAAGTGATTATGTTTCCCAGCATAGAGACAGAACGAAACTTTTGTACGAAGAAATTAAAGAACTTAATGAAACAGCGAAAAATAAAGCCTTAGCCTGAATAAACCCGTCCAGGATACCTGTTCCCAGCATCCCCGACACAATTTACGTAAAGAATAAACAAAAAATGTCCAAAACAAAACCAAAATTTCAGAAAGAAACACTTCAATCTATATGCAAACAAACGAAAACAGCTGAAATAGCACCCGGACACCGTAACACACAGTCGAAAATTCATCTGAGCAACATTAAACGCCCAAGAAAAACCATCAATAAACCTCTTGATCCTGTTGCAGGGTCTTCTTCGTCTTGTTCGTCCACCTCGGCAGTGGATTCGAATTAAAGAATATCACTTTCAATGCTGGAATTCTCCCTATCAATTTAGGACCAGCCAGAATTGAATCCTCAAGCCATACTTTTGTACATTATTTTAATTTAGATAGACTCACGAGTCAACTTAATTCCATTGATAATCAATTTTATATTACTATTGGAAAGTGGGTTAAATACCAAGACAATACGGTTAAGGTAGATAATATCAGTACTAATTACTTAAACATTAGGAATTATGTTAGGATGTCAAATCATACGCGTAAATTGATTACAGAAAAATTTGAGTTAATGAAAACTTCGTATGTTAGGAATAGTAGTAAGCTTATAAGTAGATCGAAACGAGGGTTAGTAAATGGTGTAGGTTCTGTTCTAAAGTTTTTTACGGGAAATTTAGATGCTAATGATGAAGTTAAGTATGATAATATTCTGAAGGAAATACAATCGCATCAAAATAACTTGCAGCATCAATTACGTTCTCAATATTCACTTAGTTTAGATTTAATCTCCGAATTTAATAATACTGTACAGCTCATTCATAGCAATCAACTTGAAATAAGGCAAAAATTGATAGAAGTGAACAATAACGTCAACGAGCTCATATCTCTCTCTAACTTACGCGAAGCATTTCATCAATTCCATATTCTCTATACTATGATCCTTACCTTAATGCAAGATATCGAAAATTCAATCACTTTTTGTAAACTAGGTACCTTACGTCCAAGTATTATCTCTCCTATGGAATTATTCAAAGAAGTTGAAAAAATAGCTGAATTTTATAACGATCAAATGCCCATACCAATTAGTTCTAACAACATTCTCCTACTCAAACGTTTAATAACTGTATCCTGTCAACTGTCACCTGAACAAATAATTTATTTTCTAGATCTTCCCCGTAGTAACCAAATTAAAATATGAACTGTACGAACTGTATTCTGTCCCTACTAAATATCAATCGTCATTTGTAACCATTCGTCCCCGTCTTAAATTCTTATTAAAATCTGTAACTCAGCCCTATCATATAGAACACTTATCTAGCGACTGTAAATCACTCACCTCCTTAGGATATTTTTGTTCATCTCAGTCATTAACCCACCCTTCTTCATGTGAAGACAAACTTCTCCGCTCCGGATCGCCCGCAAATTGTACGTCAGTGCCTCCAACTTCATCCAATTACGTGGGTGCCAACTCAGCCAATATCTGGTATTCTTTCCCACCGGTGATACGCTTCGAGGTCAAAACACTCCAAGGAATATTCCTCATCAAACCCAACGGTTATACGATTATTTATGGTAACAACAGTCTTCTGCATCAATCGACCCTCTCGGGTTATCCACACATTCTCACGGATACTGAACCTGTCATTCGAGACGATCAACAACCTAAAACTGTGGACCTTCACGACCTCAACTTAGTTGGGCTCCCGCATTCTCCGTTCCCTCCGCTGGACCAGGGGGCCTATTCTCTAACAACAAGCAACATTTTTTTCGCCAGCCATGTGTCTATTTCATTCATTTGTTTGAAGAAACTTAATGAAATAAACATATGACTGTGAAAAAGTTATTGCTTCGGAGGTAGAGAATAGGCCCCCTGCCCCCCTATTCTGTAACTCTTAACGCGTGCGTTAGCGAAAAAAACAAGGTGAATAATTGAAAATAATCAGCTGAGAAATTTCGCTATCGCACGCGTTATGAGTTACAGAATAGGGGGGCTGGACTCCGTTTTTTCGTCTTCATTATGGATCCTACCACCCTACGAATTATTTCTCATCGCTGCCGCAGCCCTTGCAGGGTGGCTTTATCTTCGACGTCAACCTTCATCTAACCAACCTGTTGCCACACCCGCTTGCGTCCAACCAACCACGTCGGGTTTCTTGTCGCCGCGGGATCCGGGGGTGGACGAGTTACATCCCCCAAATCAGCTTAGATCAGGAATTCATCAGACGCTGCATCATAGAATTTCCTTTTCCCACGGCTTTTCCTTTTAATCTTCATTTTCCCTTTCCTTCTTTTTTCTATTCAGTCTAAGCTCGACCGGTGCATTGAAAACTTCTAAACCACCACTGAACTTTTGTAATTTTCCTTCCAATAAAAACTTTGTAATTTTTAAAAAACGAATTTGGTCAATCTCCAAATTTAAGTTATATATATACAGGGTGGATCCGTATAAGTGTGACAAAAATTTTTGGGTAAAACTACGTTAAAAGTGGAGTAAAATGGTACCTTCGGAAGTGTCCTACGTCGATCCGTTTCGAAGTTATGATTTTTTTCGTGTTCAAAAAAGTAATCAATGCTTGCTTAAAAAAATCCGCAATTTCTCGGCTTATATCGCACGAAATCCAAAAAGTGGTGCCATTTTCAGAAACTACGGAACATTTCCTTTAGGATAGAGGCCATTTTATTGCTTGAAATAATCGTCAACACCCAGAAATCTGGCATTTTTTTCCATAAATTTACGTGTCCTCTAAAATTTGTCCGTTTTACGAAAAGTCGCTGTACCCAAACAGCTTTCTCAACAGATTTTCGGTGTATCACAAAAACTTCCCCGTCTTCTAAGCTTCCTTTTGGCGTGTTCACATTTCATGTTACCACTGACGTTTCTCACAAAAACGTCACGAGAATGCACAAAAACCGTGTTTTTACGAAACATGGGCCATTGTCTACGGTATTCGTGAAGGGTGCGGAGAGATCGGCAGTAAGTGAGAACAGGATATCTTACCATGGAGAAGATACCGCAGGCAAGAGACATTCAATTTGACCCCCCCCCCAATCAATTTCTGCCGATCTCTGAGCACCCTTCACGAATATTGTTGGCACCTGGCACATAGGCAATTGTCTATATTTTTCTGTCAAAATACTGTTTTAGAAAAGGAGGACAGAATTTTTTAGGAAGGAGAAGATATCGTAGGCAAACGGCATTCAATTATACCCCCTCCCCCTGAATGGCGACAATTTAATGAATCACTGGTGGGGGAAGGGGTCAAATCGAATGCCTCTTGCCTTCTCCATGGTAAGATATGCTGTTCTCACTTACCACCGATCTCCCTGCACCCTTCACGAATACCGTAGACAATGGTCCATGTTTCGTAAAAACACGGTCTTTGTGCATTCTCGTGACGTTTTTGTGAGAAACGTCAGTGGTAACATGAAATGTGAACACGCCAAAAGGAAACTTAGAAGACGGGGAAATTTTTGTGATATATCGAAAATCTGTTGAGAAAGCTGTTTGGGTACAGCGAGTTTTCGTAAAACGGACAAATTTTAGAGGACACGTAAATTTATGGGAAAAATGCCAGATTTCTAGGTGTTGACGATTATTTCAAGCAATAAAATGACCTCTATCCTAAAGGAAATGTTCCGTAGTTTCTGAAAATGGCATCACTTTTTGGATTTGGTGCGATGTAAGCCGAGAAATTGCGGCTTTTTTGAAGCAAGCATTGTTTACTTTTTTAAACACAAAAAAAATCATAACTCCGGAACGGATCGACGTAGGACACTTCCGAAGGTACCATTTTACTCCACTTTTAACGTAGTTTTACCCAAAAATTTTTGTCACACTTATACGGCTCCACCCTGTATTTAAAAAACCCAGATATTCCGAACACACGACAATACCGAAATTCAGACGACGTGTTCACCGCGCACCCCACCACTGCTTTTTGACCTCACTGGGTCACTCTGGAGCGGGGGAAACTGAAATTTCTCAACTTGCGGGTCATTTGAATGTGCTGAACCCGCGAAGTTGCTGTGTGTATGAGTCAACAGTCAACAACGTGAAATGTGTTTTTATTATTCAACGAAAATGGTTAGTGTGTTGAATAGGAATTTTTTCACTTTCGCGTTATTTTATTTATATGTTTTTTATTTTTTTATTAGCTATTAATAACGTTTCAAAAGGATGCTATTACTACGTGAAACTAAGGGGGCTCTAATCAAGCATATCACCAATTATAACATATTCGCATTGTTGTATAAAACGAGGGATTCATTTTCCTAGGTAAGGATTATTCTGCGGTGGAGAAACGAAATATCCTTTTAGGATTTCCATTGTAATCTGGAAGGGTGTTCCGTTATTAAATTATCCGTATAGATCTTGAATGGCATTCAACTTACTGAAATTCCGGTAAACCTCGTATATTGTATTTAGGAGAGTCATAAAATATTAGACAAAATGTATCCATTTATTTCGTACTTTGAGATGGAAAATATAACGTTTACAGTAAGCTATTCCAAAATTGTCACCCAGTTCTTTAAAATATTTACATAATGAAAAATATAACATTTTACATCACAATGAATCGAAAGTTTATACAGTTTGTCTACCGGGTGTCAGACTAAGACAATCCCACCTATTATTAACGAACAAATGTATCAGTCTTATCACAGTGACTTGAAAAATATTAATATAAATTTTTGTCAGAATTATCCAAATCCAGGCCACTCCTAGCCCGACAGCTTTCGGACTACCTCCAATTAAACAACAATATTTAACAATTTAGTTTTTGCTGCACAGCCGTTACAGTTCAAGATGAGCGACCTGAGAGCGTCAAATAATTGATGATAACTTGATAACCAACGACTATTTGAAACGGTTAAACAACGTTGAATGTTTCATTATGTCTATACAACAGCGATAAACTGAGCAAATAAAATTACAACGCTATTGAGAAATTTGACTTATTACGACATGTGTGACGCTCATACGAAGACATCTAGACTGCGGGAAAAACACTGAACAATAATCTTAATTGTCAAGCCAAATGAATATTAAGAGCGGTTCTAAAAAAAAATTATAATGACGGGTAAGAGACGGGAAGAGGGAAAACGAACGATCGCCGAGGAATGGAATTTTTAATTTAAAAAAATATTGACCTCGACAACACTACATAGTTTCGCTTTTTAAAACGAAGTCGTATCACGACAGTAGCTGTGCGTCGAATGAGTCGTTGACGAACCGGCCAGCGTGGAGACTCGAACCATTCGTGGTTGTCGTCGTTCGTCCGCCGAGCCGCAGGTTAGGAATCGGTGAAAGGCTCGACGGAAATTTGTCGACATGGCGTTGTACAGGATTGGATTTATGGCGCTGTAAACAACAAAAAAAAAAAGAGAGAGGACGTGAGAGTTTTTAGTTGAGAGAGTGCAAAGGTTGGATGCTTCATCCCGCCACACGTCTCGTGCTTGGCGGGTTGTTGCATATCGTGACAACAAGGAAAGCGGCGCTAACGCTTACCGTGCGTTTTCATTTCTATCTCCGTTTCTTCCCTCTTAAAACAATGAGTCCCGTTTATAGCGCACTTATAGCGTGAAATAGCCAAAATTTAAAATTGGACGCTACTTTTTACCAGCGGTTTTTTTTTTGGCTCCCCGGAAATTTCCCCGCGGACCATTGGGCCACGCCATCGAAAACTCTAAAGTTGAGGAAGAGGTTCGACGCAGGCCGACCTCTCTGGCTCACTAGAGTCTGGCACACGAACTGCGCCCAGTTTGAATCGAAACATTGCACAAAACACCGCTCACTGGATGATTTATGCAAAAATTTCACGAAACTACGTACTTTGGGTTTCGCGACACAGAAAATCTAGAAATTGAGACGTTTTCTTTCTCAGACGATTAGAATTATTATCTCAGACAGAATTATCTCTGACGAAAGGAATTATCTTTTGTCATTACAGTGTCAAAATCGCTAGTCATTACAGTGTCAAAATCGCTTCAAAATACGAGAAAAGGGGGCAGAATTCGTCGTTTTTACAAATACGAATGTGCTTGATGCTCTTTGACGGACGAATTTTTCGGAGTTCCCAGCCAATCATATTTCCCTCATACAAAAGACCAAAAATCGCCTCAAAACACGAGAAAATAGGGGCGAAGTACGTCGTTTTTGTCCAATTTCGGTCTGACCAGGAGAACAGAATGAGCTGGGAGCTCGTCGACGGAAGAATTTTGCAGCATACAGCAAATCATATTCTCCTGATACAAAAGACCGAAAATCACCTCAAATATGAGAAAAAATGTGTAAAATTCGTCGGTTTTGAAACGTTTTGGTCTCCATTGACCAGGAGAATAGAAGGTGCTGGGAGCTCTTCGACAAAGAAATTTTCGCAGTTTACAGCACGTCATATTCTTCTAAAATAAAAAGTCCGAAAATCACCTCATTTCACGTGGAAAAAGGTGCAAAATTGGTCGTTTTTGTACAATTTTGGTCTCGAATGACCAGGAGAGCAGAATGTGCTAGGAACTCTTTTACGAAGGAATTTTCGGAGCTCTCTGCCAATCGTATTCTCCTGGTACAGAAGACAGAAAATCACCTCAAAACACAAGAAAGAAGGGGCGAAATTAGTCGGTTTTGGCACGTTTTGGTCCTCAATGACCAGGAGAGTAGAATGTGCTAGTAACTCTTTTAAGGTGGAATTTTCGCAGCTTACAGCAAATCATATTCTCCTAATACAAAATACCAAAAATCGCTTCAAAACACGAGAAAAAAGGTGCTTAATTTGTCGTTTTTGACAAGGTTTGGTCACCAATGACCAGGAGAACAGAACGTGCTAACAACTCTTCGACAAAATGACTTTTCAGAGCTCCCAGCACATCGTATTCTCCTGTTACAAAATACCGAAAATCACCTCAAATATCGAGAAAAAAATCTACAAAAATTCGTCGGTTTTAAAAAGTTTTGGTCCTCAATGACCAGGAGAACGTGTGCTCGGAGCTTGTCGGCGGAGAAATTTTGGACGCTCCTAGCACACATCATATTCTCCTGTTACAAATGACCGAAAATCACCTAAAAATACGAGTAAAATCGCCGCGTTACACTTGGAAAAAAAAAAAGGCAAATACGTCGTTTTTGATATGATTTGGCCCCTAAAGACCAAAATTCATTTCCGAACGTGACAATGTCACTCGTTCGTGTTCGTTCGGATATAAAAATTCACGAAATTGAAAGTTTCTGGTTTAAAAAAAAAAAAAAAAAAGCAAAATAGCACGAATCTGGCCTTTACTTTCGCAAAATGGCAAGTTGCGGTTTCCTTTTTGTAGTGTGGGGGCGTGAAGTCTGGGCCTAGCCGTTCTCAAGAGTGCCTCAAACTTGATAAATAGCCACGGAATTACATCATTCTGTGGTAACTTCCCGCGAAATTGAGGAATTTGGGTTGGAATAGTCACAAAATTGTGGACTTAGGGTCGGAATATTCACGTAATTGTGAGCTTATGGTTTAAATATTCCCAAAATTGCAGGTCTCGGGCATTGAAATGCGCTTTAAGGCTAAAATAGAGAAATAGGGTTAATTCCTGGATAAAATTGAGAAAAAAAGGTGCTCATCGGCAGTTAAAATTGAGAAAAAGGCAATTCACCTGCCGCGAAATATAGCAAGTTTGAAGGATGAATGGCCGCGGAATTGCACAAGGTTGGAGGGGAGTGTTTTAGAATTGCCAGATTCCTCGCAAATTTGGCCTTGAGCGTATAATAGTATCAACAATTAATGCGACAGATAATGATGAGGAAGGAGGGGCAGCTTGAGCTTCATCAAGCTGAGGGCGCTGCCGTGGGAGGGGGGCTGGACTGGTCCAGTGCAGGTCGTCAGCCACTTAAAAAAAAAAAGGTCCTAAAATGTCGTTTATCCGAAATTAGGACTCGTCGAAACTTGCAATCACGTGGATACTCCGCCAGAAAACTCGTGGTTTTGGTAAAATTGGGACCTAGATTTGTCAAATCACAAATTTATCTTTAAATACTTCAATTACACGGCTATTCGTCAGGGTATTGTGGCACAGTGGGGGGCCATGTGACCGAATCTTCGGCCTTTTCGGGCTTTTGAGCCAAATTTTGCAATGAAGGAGTGGGAGGAGGGTCTTGTAAGCCTACGATACCGCGCGCACCGTCAGGCTAGCCCAAGGTCTGAGCCCACAAACAGTTGCAAGCTTCCAATTTTACGGTTTAGCCATGAAACTAGCAATTTATACGAAATTAAGACCAATAATTTCCAATTTTCTGACATTAGACCTGAAACTGAGGTTTTTTCGAAGAATTAAGACTCGAAAATTGCAATTTGCGGATGTTTAGCAAGGAAACTTGTAATTTCGTTGAATTTAGGACCCGAACGTGCAAAATTGATGCTTATTGTTGCAATTACACGCGCGGCTATTCGTAAAGCTAATGGGCACAGTCCGGGCTTACTAAGTAAACAACGGCCTCAAACCCTTTTAATTTCGCGTGAATTAAGCCGTGAAAGCCAGCATCCTAAAACGAAGAAGAAGAAAAAGAAGAAGAAAGAAAGGAAAAAAAAGAAAGAAAGAAAGAAAGAAAGAAAGAAAAAAAAGAAGATGAAGAAGAAGAGAGAGAAAAAAAAAAAAAAGTAAACTTCCAATTTCGTGGATTTTTGGCAAAAGTAGTCGAAACTTCCAAATTTGCGAAATCACAGACCAGAAACTCGCAATTTTGATGAAATAACGACCGGAAACTGTCAATTCCACGGATGTTTAGATCCGAAACTTGCAATTTCGTAGTTTTTGGCTCCGCTAGATGTAATTTCGTGGCTATATTTACCAGCCTTTGAGCGCACTGTCAGAGCTCCTGCCATCCACGGATACTCAAAATAAAATCCCAGAAACTTTAAAATTAACGATATATTGAGACGTGAAACGTGCAATATCGAGAATTTGAGACAGGAAGCTCTTAATTTCGCTTGATATTTGCCTTCAAAATGTTACAGTTTTGTGGTTTTTCGTTTTAGGGCGCTGTCGTGGGAGGCTAGTCCGGGCTCTACGATCACTTAGAAAAAAACAACAACTACTGAAACTTGCAAAATTCCCGGATATTTAAACCGGCAACTTCAAATTTTGCGGATAATATCGGATTATTTAGACCCAAAACTTACAATTTTGCAGATATTTAGCTCCTCATGATGTAGTTTTGTGGATATTTCTCTTAATTTTAGCTGCGAATGAGCGCGATGAGCTTTTTTCCTCTATTTCAGCTGTAAATTAGCCGAAGTAAATTAATTAACTGATTTTACCGGACACGGAAAGGCAAAGCCTAACACAATTCGAGCTTCGAGAAAAAATGGGCTCCCCGACGGGATTTTAACCCGTAACCGAGAGTTGGGTCCCGTGGTGAAAGGCGGGGAAATAATCTTGGACGATATTTTCGTTGTAAATGAGGCGACTATTGCTGTTAGTTCGGCCGATAAAAGTGACGATGGTGGTAAGAAGGCCAGCCCCCCTGTCCACGATGCGGTCGACTGTGTTTTGAAGGGGGAGAGGATTCGGTTCATGCGGGGGCTAGACGTCACGTGTTGATTTATTCGGATCACAATGGTAAAGGAGGCTCTCAGCGATTGGCAGGGAAAGTTCAGAGTAAAGGACAGACGGTCACCAAACCTTTCGCGAGGGCCAGTCAAATTCTCTCGTCGTTCCCTCGGGACGTTTCTCCAAACGATAATGTGTGTTTAATACTGGGATCCGTCGATGTGGCCTATAATGATGCCCTCGGTCTATTGAATGAAGTCATTGATTGCTTGCTGTTTTGTAAACCTGATCAGCCCCTCCCTCATAAGAAAAAAAGGAGCAATCGGTTTCCGGTATGGTTCAGCAAAAAGGCTGTAAACTTGATAAACCGGAAAAACAGGGCATATAGAAGATTCAAAAGGTTGAGTTGTGCCTCAAACTACACGGCTTTTTCCAATTTGAGAGCTCGTACCGAAAAAGTGCGTCGCGAGATGATACGACGATTTCGTTCGAGGCGCTGAGGTGAATTCGGCTTCTGGTGTGAAGGGTCTGTGGCAGTTTGTTCGCTCGAGGAGTAAAGAATCAGGGTACCCGGATAAAATGTGTTTGAATGGCATACATCTGTCTGGTCATGAGGTTATTGCTGAGTAATTTGCTCGAGTTTTTGCCAAGGTATTTCGGGCATCAGATAACGTGCCAGTTGACTTGGACGTCATAAGTGCATACGTCAATGAGATCTGTTCTATTGACTTGGACGAAACAACCATACTAAACAAATTGCGTGGCGTAGATCCTTCAAAAAGCGCAGGAGCTGATTTAATTAGTCCGGCATTCTTGAAAGTGTGTGCTTCTGTTCTTGCTAAGCCTTTGTGTGTGTTATTCAATAAATCCATGAAGGAAGGCTTCTTTCCTGCTGCATGGAAGGAGGTATTGGTCACTCCCATTCCCAAGAAAGGCGATAAGAGTGTTGTAACCAATTATCGGCCCTTTTGCAAGGTATCGTGCATCCCAAAGCTTATTGTGGCAGTTGTAACGGATATGTTGTCCTGGCATTTTAGAGACGATTATTGAAGAACAGCATGGGATTTTTTTCTGGGCGTTCGACGGTTACCAATTTGCTGCTGTATCGTCAGTATATTTCTAGCGCTATGGAGAGGATGGATGCCAGGTTGATGCGTGTTATACGGATTTGGCGAAGTCGTTTGACACCGTGGCCCATGCGCTTCTGTTGAAAAAAACTCGACTTTCTGGGTGTTGGAGGTTGTCTCCTTGTGTAACTTGCGCCGCATTTGGCCGGACGGGCGTTTAAAGTTGGGTTTAATGGAGCCTCATCCACAAACGTTATGAGATTGAGTCCGAGGTTCCTCAGGGATCGTACTTGAACCCGGTTTTATTTCTACTATTTGTGAACGATATCTCGTCGACTGTCAACAGTTATAAGTTTCTTCTCTTTGCGGATGACTTGAAAGTTTGCCTCGGGTGACGAAAAATTGTCTTTTAGAGATCACTTGTATGTGACCATCTCCAAAGCGTTTCAGATGCTTGGATTCATGAAGCGTGTCACTTCTGATTTTCGTGATGTGGTTGCCGTCCGCAGCATTTATGTTAGCCTTGTTTTGAGCCATCTAGAATATGCATCAGTTGTATGCTTTCCGTATAGTGCAACTGGTATTAATCGACTCGAGTGGGTACAGAGGAAAGCGGTCAAGTATTTCATGGCTAAGTCTGGTCTCCCGTGGGATGATTGGGAATATGAGGACCCTCGCAATTACTGCGGTTCAAGGTCTCTTGAGGATGGAAATGTCGTGAGTGGGCTCAAGGAAGATCTTCTTATTTCGTGCCTGAATTATTGAAGGAGTTTCGTTTATCTGTTCCGCTTCGTGTGACGAGACAAAAGACTGTTCTGCACGTTGAGCGACATAAGACTTATAGTATAGCGGTTTCAATAGATTAGATTGGTTGATTCAATGGCCGTGGCTTTGAACAGCCTTGTCGAAGTGGTCGATATTTTCGGCATGACTCTTACTAGGTATAGTAGTGCGCTAAAGTACAAATTTTCATAGGTTGTTTGGATTTTTTATGGGACGTTTACATACTACTTGGAATGTAAATTCCGTAGGCGTTATATAAAAAAAAAGTTTCGGGATTTTTTTTTTTTAGTGTCTAAGGAGTCCGGCCCTGCTTGCCCCCTAAAGCACCCAAATATTGATGAATATAACTGTTAAATCACGTCATTCTGAGCTAAATATCAATGAATTCGCAAGTTTCGGGGCTAAATATCCGCAGGATATGAGTACCAGCTGCTGGCCTCCCACCGTCACCGCCACCAGCGCACGCTACCCCCATCCACTCCCCCCGAGTTTGTCGTCTGTGGTAACCCTGATGCGAACTAACGCAGGTGAATGGTTTAAAACGTAAGTGTTTTTCCATTCCCCTCTCCCACTCACTCAACCCCATTTTCACTTCAACAAAATTACTAAATAGTTTTTCCTCTATACGAAGCGTCTTTCACGGTCTTTCATGGCCAGTCGTTAACAACCGAAAAGGCTCTTTTCCTTAGGTTTTTCTTTTGTTTTTTTCTTAACAGTCGCGCCTGCAAATTTGCTTCGTACCTGTTAATGTAAACGCAGGTTTTGGCAAACATCCAAAACCATAAATCTTTAAACGGCGGCCGACTGTAGAGCGGAGCGAATGAATTGTAGACGAGCATGCCTCGGTAGGGAAGCCAGAGGACGGCAAATACGACGACGACGACTCCCAACATTTTTACCACCTGTAAGCAGAAAGGAAAGAAAACGTTTTACTTTTTTTTTTCTTTTTTTTTTTGAGAGAGAATAAAATTAAGGCGTGATTGTACAAGTGAAGTGAAATGCTAAAACCTCTAATTAATGCTTAAAACGGAATTGGTTCCTCTGGAAAATTATAATAAGAGACGCTATCGATTTACTCCCCCTAACCCTTCACTCTAATGACGACACTACCTTCATCGTTTTCAATCAAAATAATTATTGGAACAGAGTTGGATGACACAGATTTCTTCCCTTAATACGATCGGTTTCTTTTCCAGACCTCTGGATGGAATTGTATGAAAGCCCAGAGATCATAAAAGACTCCGGTCCTACTCCTTCATTTCTCCCGAAAACAGCCGTGCAAGAGAAGAGACGTTATAATACGTGAGTAGATTTTGAAGCCAATCTTTAAAGCGTACCGAAAAGGCTTAAACCCTTCTTCTCATTCCTCCTTCTCTTTGACATATTTCAAAAGAAAAAGAACCTCGTTATTAGAAGTCTCATTAGGCACGTTGCAGATTTGACGACGGCTAAGAAATGACAGAATGGCACCTACACGTCCCTCGCAAACCTGCCCGTACAAGTTATACAATCAGTCCCACCTAGATGTTATAGGGACATGAAAAGAGATCTCGTCCTATAATCTTTTCTTTTTCAAGACGCCAATTTGAAGGCTGCGAGGAAAGACTTTATCGATAAAAAAAAAAAACGTCACGTTCTGACTTCAAATTAATCTCAAACTGGAACGACTCCAGTCTTTCCATTTTAATTCCAGTGGCTTTGCAATAAAAGTTTGAAGTTCAGACAGCTTATTGTGTGTACCAACCGACTGTTCTACAGAAATTGACGTCACACGACTTCCTTAAGTCGACCTTCCGGCACGACATTGTACATCAAATCCTCTTTATTTAAATAAAAAGTTTTACTTGAATATGCTGTGCACAATCGTGGCTTGAAGAAGAGTTTCGCAAATTTAATTAAAAACCCTAAGGGAATAAAAATAAACCTTTTTAGAGGAAATAAAAGGTTAAGGATGTAGAAAATTAGAAGAATGCCTTCACATTTTCGTGTGGGCTTGAATAGGTCACCTCCCTTCTCCATCCGTCTTTCTTAAAAATCACTGAGTTCCCTTTGAAAAAAAGAATGGTCTTGATCTCCATTTACGACCCATAGTATAGGCTGCTTCAATATCTTGTGTTCAGTTTCCTTACATTACAAATATTGCTCGAAATAAAATTTTCACTCTGCAATATAGCTTCCAGAAAACGATTGCCATTAGTTGATGGAAGGTGGGTGCGGGGGAGGGGTTTGAGGGTTGGAGGAGTAAATGAGCGCACTCTACACATTAGTGAAAACCATTTCAACGGTCGTTGAATTTTCATCGTTTCGAAGAACTCGCTAATTTCATTTCTAACAGACTGAAATCCTCTCTGGGGCTCTCTTTCTCTTCTCATAAATAACTCAATTACGCAGCTTTCCGTCAAGCTCATTTTGTACTATCAAGGCGGCAAAATAGGGGGGAAAAAAACGGACGATTTTCTGCTTAAAATTTTTCCAGAGCTTGGAAAACCTCTTTGTTTCTTCTTTTGTTCAAATACCCCTCCCACCTCCGCCACCACCTCACCACTGGCCACATTACTCTCAACATTCTCTCGCGCAAAATGCGAGGCGTAAAGGCAAGTAGAGGTTTTGTCTCTTAAACCCCCACTCCACCACTGACTCCTCCCGAAGCGGGAAAAATATGTCATGAAGTTTTTATCTTGCTTGGAAGAGAAACAAAACAGGTTGAGGGGGAGGGGGAGGGAAGAGAAAAACAGAGTAAACTGTTATGGGTTTCCATAAATAAGGGACCAAAAAATTAGAGAACTCTCAGTCGGTTGGTGGGAGAGGAGAAAGCGTGATGCATTGGAAGGGGGGGGGAAGTAACGTTAACTCTATTATTTTAAGCTTGATTTCATCGTGTTTGTTTGTCTTGTTCCCTCTTGCCGATCCTTGGGAAATATCTTTGTTCAAGCACGAAATCACAAGAACAACAATAAATATATTATAAATATATATTGCCCCCCCCCCACCACTACTACTAAAGATAAACGCTTCGTTGATCACTTGGCAAAAACCCAAAGACTCACGGCTCTTCCAAAACCATTTTATTTATTTATTTTTTTTTTTTTTATGTTCCCTAAGTATTCGTCGTCACGTACCATATCAATACAAATCTACAGAAGGGAAGGGCGGGGGGAGGGTCTTTCCAAAGCAAAGTGTCTCATAGGAACTGGTCTTTTAATATATATGTTCGAATGTTCGATGAGGCGATGTTGAGGGGATCGAGAAATCGATTGGGTCTAATAATTGTTAAGTTTTAAATGGTTCAAATTCTGCTCTCGCATTGGTTTTGGAAGCAATTTTGTGAGCTCATTTTATTTGTTTTCAACCCTTCAACCCCTGCTGTGGCGTGGCCATGGGAAGGGATTTGGGGGTCAGAACCCCTCCCAGAGTAATTCAGCCTAGCATAGTTAAGAAATAAAAATAAAACATAAATAAATAAAATAAAATGAATAAGTAAAAAAGTAAAAAAACAAACAAACAAATCAAACAACAAAAACCTGATTTGTATGACCTTAAAATATCGTTTTTTAGCAATTTAGCCCCGCTAAGTAACTATCCACGGCATAACGGTATTTATTCCACAGTCCAGGCCAGGCATGGATTTAGGATTTCGTCAAGAGAGAGAGAGAGGCTTGAGAAATGCTACTAAAGATGACTTGATAGCCATTCGCTGCCTAAAAATAACTCAATTAGCTATTCCCACCATGAAGAATCCTAGACTGTCTATACTACCGCCCCAAAATGACAAAACTGACTATTTGAGCCATAAAAATAGCCAAACAGACTTCACGCGTCCTGATAATTGCTAAAACAACGATTCGCGTGGCCCTCAAAATTCCTGAAAAATGGCTAAGCTGACCATTCACACCTTGAAATGGAGAAAACTGAAGAATTCTACCTTGAAAAAAACTAAACTGATTATTTGTGTGCTAAAAATAGACGAAATGCTCTAAAATTGTCAAAATTAGCTTTTTAAGAGTCCTAAAACTGGACCAACTGGCAATGGGTGCACTGAAAATGCCAGAACAGAAATGATTCCTGCTCCAAAAACAACCGCAAATCAACCACCCGCGCGCCAAAATTGGCCAAACTGACGGTTTTCGCGCCTTGACGTACTATTCACGCCTTATAAATGGCAAAAATGACTTCGCTCGACTGACTAAACATTGCTTGAAAGGACAGTAATTCACTACCGAAAAACTGTTAAACTGACTATAATCGAGCCCCAAAATGGCAAAACTGACGATTCTTGCATTGAAAATGTCTATTTGCGCCCTAAAAATTGGCATTTACTACTCTATAAAACCACCAAAATGTCTTCACGCGCCCTAAAAGTAGCCTAACTGGCGGTTCCTACTCTAAAATGGCCAAAATGACTCTACAGACGGCCTGGAAAAGCCTTAACAGATTATTCCTGACATGAAAGCGGCAAAATAGACCATTTGCGCGTCAAGCATGGTCAAAATAACAATTATATTGCCTAATTGGCTAGAAGGAACTAATTTGCATCCTATGCTGTTATGTTCAGACAAAGTATAACTGACGATTCGCGCCCTAAAAATGGCAAAATCGACGAGTCGCGCGCCAAAAATGCCCTAACTGACCATTATCGCCTTGGTTTGACGTTCCCATTCACGCCCTATAAATGTCAAACCTCTCATGGCTATGCGCCCTAAAATTGGTCGAACTGACTATTCCAAGCTATGAAATTGGCTAAACGGACGATTCCTGTCCTTAAATTGACCAAACTGACCATTAGCGCTTGGAAAAATATAAATTTCTCGCTCTAAAAACAGCAAAACTGACCATTTCGACTGGTAAAACTGATGATTCGAGCAGTGAAAATATCACACTGACTATTCATGCCTTAGAAATGTCTATACCAACAGTTTGCGCCGTAAAAATTGCCAAACTGGCGATTCACGTTCTAAAATTAGTATTACCAACCGACTGCGCCAAAATGTATTTATAAAAAATACTTTTTTAATTCAAACTCCAAAATCTAACTTTTTATTAAAATTTCACTTTAAAATCATACTGTTGCTTCAGTTGGGAATATGGGATCATTACACAACTCTAGTAACTTCAATAACCACGAAATTAGCGCTTCGAAAAGCTCCAAACGGATGTTTCATGTCCTGAAAATGGCAAAATCGACCATTGTCCAGCGTCAAAAATGGCCAAACTGAACCTTCGTGCCGCCAAAAATGTCCAAACTGACGATTCGTTTCCTAAAAATAGCAAAACTGGCTATTTAAGCCCTAAAAATGGCACACTCGTACCAGAAATTCACGGTCCAAAGATTAGCTAAACTGATCATTTGCACCTTATACAGAGGCTACATAGACGATTCGCGTCTTTTTAAAGTGGCTTTTAGTTAATTTAATTTAATTAATAATTATTTTTTCAACTTTTAGCCTTGGATTAGCGTTTTTTCCTCAATTTTAGCAGCAAAGCAGCGTTTTAATCTTATGAGTTAGCGTTTTTTCTCAATTTTGTCCAAAAAGTGGCGTATTCCTCGGAGATTTAGCAGCGACTTAACACTTTTCTCAATTTGAGCTTTTTACATTAGCGTTTTTCTTCATTTTAGCCACAAATAAATAGCCTCGAGAAGCCACGAAATGGCGCAATTTGAAATTGTTCTATATATCACTCGCGAATTAGAGCTAATACTATACACTTTAACCGCAAATTAGTTATTTTCCTTAATTTCAGCTACCTAGCAGTATATTTTTTCCTTCTTTAGCTACGGATTAGCGATTTTTCTCATTTGACCTGAAAATGAGCGTTTCTCTTGACTTTAGCCACGCTAACTAGTAATTTCCCAAAATTATCCGCATATTTGACGGAAATTTTACGCGTGTCACTTTTTAGCTATGGATTTTAGCAGGGAATTAGCTCGTTTTCTCAATTTGAACTGTAAATTAGCCATTTTTCTCAATTTTCACCACAAATTGGCGTTTTCCTCAACTTTTAGCCTCGCCCCTACCACGGTACGCTACAGTCCTTTGCTAATTCACTGCTAAAATGAAAAAAAAAGCGCTAACTCACATGGCTAAATGAATAAAATCGCACACTTGTGGCCAACATTAAGAAGAAGCGGTAATTTCACGGCTAAAAATGAGGAAAAGTGCTCATATCTAATGCTGGAATTGACAGAACGCCAATTAGCGATTTTTGGAGGCAGCTTAAAAGATTTAGAAGAAGCGCTAATTCGGATCTAAAATGAGAAATGTGCTAATTCATTGCTACATGTAAATACAACGTAACCAATTCGCTGTTAGTATGAACAAAAAGCGCTAATTTGCTGCTAATATAGAGAAAAATCGCTGATTCGTTGCTAAAATGGAGAAAAAGTGCTAATTAACGGCATGGTTGGAAATGATTTTAGAAAAGGTCTAATCCGCTGCTTAATTGGAGAAAAGCAATAATTTGCTGGGCATCCTAATTCACACCCAAAAATAAGGAAATACACGGTTTCAACGGCCAACTTTGCTGCTGAGATAAAGTGCTAAAGTGCAAAGCAAAAGAAATTGCTAATTCGCGGCTAAAATCTATTGTCGACTAAAATGTGTGAAAAGCGCTCATTCACAGCTAATGTTCAGGGCTTCACAGCTAATTCTCAGGGTATGGCGTAAGATCTTGCTTAAGAGCTTAGGCGCGCCAGCGGACTCGGTACATCCGAGTCCATACCCTCAAAAAAAAAAAAAAAATGTTAAGAAAACGCTAATCGCGGATAAAAATGATTAAAATACCTAATTCACGTCTAAAATTGAGGAAAAAACGCTAATTCATGGCTAAAAGAAAGAAAATTGCTAGTTCACGGCAGGGCGTAGCCAGCGTATGATTTTGGGCTGAGCACTGAGCAGTCTCTAATGAGAAAAAGTCACATGCATTCCAATGCCTAATGCAGGCTTATATTATTCGGGGATGAGTCCCCAGAAAGAGAACACTCTCAATTTTAATGCGTATAGTTGGTTTTCTCACATAGGCACGCGGTTCATCGTCATTTTCGCAGTGAATGAGCGCGTATTCCAACTTTTAGCTGTAAATCAGAGCGTTTTCCCATGACTTTAGCCGGGAATTAGTGATTCATTGCAGTTTTATTCATGCTAGACTGTATGTTGCACTCTTTCAATTCGTGGAATCGTCCACACAAATTTAATTTTAATTTAAACAAAAGGAGGCTCACGAGGATGTGTTGACGTAGACACCAAGTTTAATCTTTCAAGTTCCTCTTCCCCTCTATGCATATTTATGACAAAATATTAAAAAACAGTATGTAAGCGCTTGAAAATAAATTCAAGTGATGGAATGGTCTAGGAAGGATGGTGGCTTGATTTTGCAGTTCTCTCTCTAAAGGGTAAACAACCCAGACAGAAGACTTTAGTCTTACAACTATTGCTCTTTTATCACACTCAGATTTTCAAGTTTTGTTGAATTTTATTGAAGAAGATGGTATAGTTTCATAGAAACGTGACTTAAATAGACATCATTGTTTGAGTAAAAACAAAAGAACTTCGCGTTGAGTATAAAAAAAAGTATAATAAAAGGAAATTGAACTTTCCCCTCCCCTCTCACACAGTAAACTACAATATTCGACGCAATTTCGGTTAAAAAAGAAAAAAATGCACTAAAATTATTCCCCTGAATCTCCATACCATTCGCAGGTCGTTTGCCAATGAAGTACGCTACCGGCTATAGTCAATGTGTTTCCGCCGCCACAAAATGGGCTTAGCTTTTGCTTAAAATAAGACTGGCAATTTCTCTGAAATTAAGACAAAAACATGTCCATTTTAAATTCACTGATAATAAAGCCCCGAATTGAGTAACCATCCAAAAACAGGTCCTAAAACTTGCAATTTCGCTTAAATTATTTCAAGGACATTTCCCTACGAAACGTTTCAACTTTGCGATCACTTTCGAGGGGTTGAGCTCCTCTAAAAGAGCCATCTTTGTTCTAAAACGCAATCTCGCGAGCTAGGCTCCTTTCGAAAATAAAATTTACACGCCAACTGAAACCAGCACAAAAGTTCGCCGTTGTTGTCAACTGCCTCACTTGAAACAAATTCAGTTTTTTGGGAAAGTTAAAGTTAAAAGCCGCTTGAAATACACTCCCCCCACGCCCACATTACTTCAAGAGCTTTCTCAATTCTTACAAAAGAACACGATTTGAAAATTCGACTGAAAAACCGATCAATAATGTGAAAACTGAACTTTTGTTTACAATAACCGCTCTTTTGCTACAAAAAGTGTCACAACAGTCCTGAGAATTGGACAATTGCTATAGAGAAATGTACAACAGTCCTGACTCTGAATGAAGTTTTGGCAATGCTGCCTCGTCCATAAAATTCTACGACTTTTCTATTTTACTGAAACGATTTTCATTACAAATAAAGGTTTTGTAGGCCTTTTATTGTGTTTTTATACGATTGAATGATGAACTGCAGGAATGCTGGGCTCTTTTAAGTCAAGTGTGTTCCCTTTTTCTCAAGTGTTAACCCTTTTCATTCGTTTTTCTCGGAAAAGGTTTGTCAAAACTGCCAGGGCGCTATAAAATGAATGCGTATATAACGCGTGGGGGAAATTTGAGAAATAAAACCGGTTAAAAGCTTAATAGAATGACGTCGCGTCTGATAGCTTTTTCTTGGAAATGCTGCGCTCTATTACGCGAAAAAAAATGTGCAATGTCGACGGGAATTTATTGTAACCGGGTATAACGAGAGTAAATAATGTTGGTGTGTACACGTCAGAGAAATATGTGAGTTTGAGGAGAACGAGGAAATGATGATATACGCGTAGAAAAAGAATTATTTTCAGACAACATTTTTCTCTGGAGAGGGGAGTAATAAATACTGTCATGCACTTCCCCTCATCAGCAACAACCCATCTCGCTAGTAATTCAAGCCATAGTTTTTCATGTATAACGCAATAAGACTGTAAGGAGGAGGAGGAGGAGGGGCCAGTGATGAAAGGAAAGGAAGTCAACTGGCGAAGGTTAGCATAGGCAACTCTGTTGAAAACGTCTCCCCACAGATCATGTGCCGTTCAGTAGAAATCAACCACATCTTTGGCGACTCCAATGAGAACTCTCTCGCACGATGACAGAATCCTTGTATAACAATTAAAATTAGGTCCGGAATAAGACAGCAGGCCTGGCTCCATTACTCAGCTCCTAAACCATTCACTGCGCCACTTTCACTGACCAGCCGACCCTGCACGTGTCAGGCACGCGCAGAGTGGACCAACGTGACGCCCAAAGTTGGGCTGCAGGTGGTTTCTCGAGCCACCGGGGAGGGCACTTCGCGGCTAGAAAGTACCATGCGCGCGGAAGAGTAGAGGGAGGGAGCGCAAAGCCTGCAACATCATACTGACTTCTGGAGCATCCTCGTCAGCTCGACCGGCGAGCTGTTTCCCACTAGGCGCATCCACAATTTTCCGGCCACCGATTGCTCGCCAGGGCGCACGTGAGCGTCGCAATGTAATCCAAAACCTCCCGCCTCCTATCCACCATGATGAACCCCCCCCCCCCATCCTGTGACGCTGGCGTCTCATTGCCTTTAACATCTCTCCTGTGTTCTCTGGGTGGAGCTTCACCCATATCGGGGACCGGCGGGGTGGAAATCTCTATGAGGCCCCTAAAAGGCCCCATACATCGTCCAACAAATTTGAGCAAACATGGATGTTTGCGCGAACGTTAGCACATGCCTACGCACGCTGCATCCAGTTGGTGCAAACATCATTTCGTTTTGTGTCGTTCTTGTTCTTCGATGAACATGCTAATAAGGACCACGGTCGATTATTCTTGCCCTTGAGACGGGCACGTTTGGCCTGACATCCATCAAGTTTTCACGAACAAGATTGGTGAATTCTTGGATGACAAGGTGTTTTTCGAAAATATTTCGATCCTGATCGATTTTTCACAAAAAGTTTGCAAAAACCAATCAAACATTCTCACAGACGATTAAACTGTTTGCACAAAACCGAAATTTGGCAATTTGCGTTCAATTCTCCATTTCAAGGTCCTCTATCGGTGGAGTTGCAATACAAAGCAATGAACGAATAAAATCAAGACTCTCCACACTCGTTGTCTTTATTCTCTTTCGCTAAGTGCAGTTTCAACGCCCCTGCGTCATCATCAGAGCACTAAAAATTGTTTACATACAGGTAAAACGTCGGATAAAATATTTCATTTACTTCCTTAGGCCATTGTTGTAAATTTAAATAGACAATGCCCTAAAGGAAGTAAATGAAATATTTTATCTGGCGTTTTACCTATGTGTAGACAATTTTTAGTGCTCTGATGATGACGCAGGGGCGTTGAAACTGCACTTAGCGAAAGCGAATAAAGACAACGAGCGTGGAAAGACTTAATTTTATTGGTTCATTGCGATCAATTGTTCGAACATGTTCATGGGACTGTTTAGCCTCCATAAATGAACTAGAAATGATGCTTTTTCCTCATACTATATCTACATACCACATTCATAGTAATTAGCGCTTATGCTCAATTTTTGCCCCAGTTTTCAGGATTTTCTCAAATTTTGCCGCAAATCAGCGCTCAATTTTGAGTACATTTCAGTCGCGAGTCAGCACTTTTCTCAACTTTGAACGCTACTAACGTTTTTATCAATTTTAGCCGTGAATTAGCTGTTGGGTTTTCACCTACCATAAATAGCCGTATGAATTTGCGCTTTTTTATCGATTCTCACCTCCAAAGTTGCCTACAAAAGCCGTGATTTGACGTCTTCTCAAGTTTAGCCGCGAATTAATTATAGACGCGCGCATTAGTGTTTTTTTTTTCAATTATGGCCGCGAATTAGCGGGATTTTTTTTTGCACCTTCAGCCACGAATTTGCGATTTTTTTCAATTTTGAGCCACAAACTGGCTGTCAGTAGCCAGAAATTGGAGTGTTAACAGTTTTAGCCGCGAAGAGTGATCATTCTTGATGTCAATCAAGAATAGCGTAATACTAAATTTTAGCTGCAATTTGACTGTTTTTCAACTTTTAGCAGTGAATTAGCATTTTTTCTCAATTTTAACTGTAAATTAGCGTTTTTCATTATCATAGCAGCACCAGTTACCGATTTATCTTAATTTTAGTCACGAATTAGCGTTTTTTAAAAAACCTATTGTCATGAATTTGCGCTTTTTGTTAATTTTAGCCACAAAGTTGGGTTCACAAAGCCGTGAATTTAATTATTCTCACAATTTTAGCCGCAAATTGAAATTTTTCGCCAATTTAGCCATGAAATAGCGCAATTATAAATTTTGGTTATACATTTTCGTTTTCCTCATTAAAAAATTGCTTCCAATTTTAGCAAAAAATTTGCTAATTTTTTCCATTTTGATCAGCGAATTAGATTTGTTTCTTATTTGAACTGCAAATTAGCTTTGACGCCGTGTAGCTTAATGCGGCTGTCCGAAGGTTGAGGGTCTTGAGGAATAGTTCACGGTCGCCGCCTGTTGTTGTCTTTTGGGTAACAGGCCCCAATATATTTTGTGGTATTTACAATATTTACAGTGTTGAAAATTAATATTCTTTCTTAGAAGTGGGCGTTCGCTCTGGGGAGATTGGTCGTACTTCCAGACGCGAGCTCCTCCAGGGGTAGGCGTTCCTCAGTCGGTGTCTAGGGCCCGCGGGGGGTGTCCTGATAGCGTCCCTTAACGTTGGTTGTAGCTCCTCCCGGCCGAAGTTCGATTAGCGCCTATACGCTTGCCGCAGATCCTGTGGGCTGACGGTCGATTAGCGCCCTTGCGCTTGCCCTAGATCCTTGAGGTTGGTGGCCGGTTAGCGCCCCTGCGCTCGCCACAGGTCCTCTGGGTCGTCAGTGAGCGTCCCTCGACGCTGCCTGTGGGTCCTCTGGGCCGAAGTTCGTTTAGCGTCCTTGCGCTTGCCCTAGATCCTTGAGGTTGGTGGCCGGTTAGCGCCCTAGCGCTCGCCACAGGTCCTCTGGGCCGAAGTTCGATTAGCGCCCTTGCAATTGCTCCAGACCTCCAGGGTAGCCGGTCGGTTAGCGCCCTTGCGCTTGCTCCAGGTCCTCGGGGTCGTCTATGAGCGTCTCTCGACGCTATCTGCGGGTCCTCCGGGTTGAAGTTCGGTTAGCGCTCCTGCGCTCGCTCCAGCTGTAGGGGTGAGGACAGGGATGTGGTTCACCAGGAGTTCAAGGCAGCCAATTAAGGCGCTAAGCCCTCTAGGCCCTCTGGTAAGGATTCACCCTGGGTGGTAGAGGGCAGGAAGGTGGGGCCCTCATCGACCAGTAACTGGGAGAAGAACCCGCCACCACAAAGGAGGAGGACCGGCGTTCGTCGACCAATGACTGGGAGAAGCAGCCGGGGGTAGAGGGAGTTTGGCTGGGAACTCCTTGGTGTTCGTCAACCAAAACGGGGAGAACTACCGGGGGGTACGACGGGTTTTGCTGGGAGTCCTTCCGGTTGGAAGTTAGCGCCCCCTCGCGCTGTCCGTAGATCCTCTGGGGTGGTCCTAGGTCCGATTGTCCCTTCTTGGAGTTCCACTGCTGCTCCAGTTCGCGTCCTTTTCGCTTCCCGCTGAGTCGGCTGGTCCTCGTCCGGGTTGGTCCTGGGGGTCTTGGCTGGTCCAGTGTTCTTCCTTCTCTGGCTGCGGCCGTCCGAATCTCTATTTCTGGGTCGCCGCGCTGCTTATATAGCCCGGTGGGGGGCACCACCCACTGGGCTCCTAGTGGTAGGGAATGGGCGGTCCTTCCCGGAGTCGGCGCGCGGCGGCCTTTCTCCCCCTCTTGGGGGTTCTGGTGGGTGGCTATGCGATTTTTTACAGGGGTGATTCTTCACCTTGCCGAGATCGGTGGGGGGGGGGGGCGTTTGGTTACCCGATCTCAGTTTTTTTAAACTAAAGATCCTCTCGAATTAGTGATTTTTCTTAACATTAGCCGTAAATTAGCGGGGATTTTCACATTTTAGCCCCGTATTAGCAAATTAGTTTCACTTTCAGCTGTAGATTAGCACTTCTTCTGAGTTCTAGGAGCAAATCAGTTATTTTTCAAAACTCATAGCCATGAATTTGCCGTTTTTCTCAATTTTAACCGCAAAGTTACTTTCAGAAAGGCACGAAGGCCTGGAAATTTTACAACATGGCCTCAATTTTAGCCGCGAATTTAATGTTTTTCCCAGTTTTAGTAGCGTAGTAGCGTTTGTAACCAGTGAATAATTAGCAAATTTTCCCGAATTTTACGACGAATTGGTGTTTTGCTCAATTTTAGCAGCAGATTGGACATTTTTCCTTTTTTTTGTAGCAGCGAATTAGCACTTTGTCTCAATTTGAGCTAGAAATTAGCCCGCTAATTAGTGATTTTCCTATTAGCCGCGTTTTTCTTAAGATTTTTGCCTCGCATAAACAATATTTTTCCTTTCTACTACAGATTACCGCTTTTTCTCAGTTTTAACCGTAAATCAGCGGTTTTTTATTTATTTTTTAAAGCCATGAAATTGTTGTTTTTCTCAATTTTAGCCACAAAGTTTCCTTCGAAAGCAGCGAAGGCGCGAATTTAAATTAAAAATTTTACCGCACTTTATCCGCGAATTAATGATTTTCCTCAATTTTAGCCGCGGATTAGCGGGTTTTCTCCATTTTAGCAGCTTTTTTTTTTTTTTTTTTAGGGCTCGGACGGTCTCCCGACTCCGAAGGTGCCAAAAGCCTTTCGGCCCATACACCATACCCACTTGGGGCCCGGACTCGGGAGAGCCTAGTACGGCTCCTCAAACCTATTTATCCTTTCCTCCAAACTCAGGAGACGGGTCCCATTCTCCTTTGAGAAGCTGGGGAAGGGTATCCTATCGTCACCAAAAATGGTGTATCTGGCCGCCGCGTAGCGTCACACTCGCATACGACGTGCTCCGCGGTTTCTTCAGCCTCCCCACACCTTTCGCAGTCGGGCTCCCCCACTGCCCCCATGATTGACAAATGCCTATTAAGGGCGTAATGCCCTGTATACATCCCTACTATCCGCCTAAGCTTAACCCGTGTTAGTCCCAGCAACCATGCCGAAGCTTCCTGGTCTTTTTCATTGATTCCCAGTTTTGCTTGCCGGCACCCGGGTTCAGTCCGCCATCTCCTCAGAGCTTGGTCACTAGCCCAGGCCCTTATCTCCCTCAAGACCACCCTGCGGGCAATGCCCACCGATGGTTCAGGTCCTATTACCGGCTGGTCCGCGCCACGCTTTGCCAGCTCGTCTGATTTTTCATTTCCCTGCCATCCTCTATGACCCGGGATCCATCCCAACGTTAGGGAGTTCCCTTCACCCTGGAGGTCCCGTATCCCTACTCTGCAACTCGCCACGACCGCTGAGTCCACCGCGGGTTTGGTGATCGCCCCCCAGCGCCGCCCTGCTATCAGAGTAGATACCGATCGCCCTACCTGTCACTTTCCGCTTCAGTAGCTCCCGAATACAGGCATCGATCGCTACCACCTCGGCCTGGAAAACTGTGGTGTGTCCCCCTAGCGGGATACTTATTTCCACCCCCAGCTCCGGCACGAAAATTCCAGCTCCGGTCGGCCCTTCCTGACCCTTCTTGGAGCCGTCCGTATAACACACCAGCTCCCCTCGCCGGGATTCCCAACCTTCCTCTCTCATAATGACTCTCTGTTTGATTTTGGTCGAGAAGTCATTCCTTTTAACCACGTAATCCGGCCTAAGTGCCGAGGACGGGGATACTCTGTTTAGTTCCCCTTCCCAGTCCCATTGGCCCAGCCTGGCTCGCTTTAGGCCTCCCTGGCATCTCAACCTGTAGGCAACTTCAAGTGCCCGACCCCTGACTTCAATGTCCAAGGGCTTCAGGCCTAGTAATCTTTCCATGGCCCTCGTAGGGGTTGTCCGGAATGGCCCCAAAATCGCCAGGCAAGCAAGCCTTTGTATTTTTGCGAGCCTATCCGCCCCCCCTCCCTTCTCTATCCCCCTCCACCATGCGACCGCCCCGTGCAGGATGCGCGGTCGGATGATTCCTGTGTATATCCACTTCATGACCCGTGGTTTCAGGCCCCAGGTCTTCCCCACGATTTGTCTACATTGGTGAAAGGCCACCACACAGTGGCGGATCCACGGGGGGGGGGGGGGTTTGGGGGTTAAACCCCCCCCCCCTTCAGTTCAGAATAATAATTAAAAATTAATACACAAAATGAGAAAATAATATAAAATAAAGATAACAAAATAACTGAAATTAAATAATCAATTCATGTCTATTCTGAAAGAGATAATCGACAGTTATCATCACTTTAAACGAAGTGAGAAAATTCATACGAGTAACTCTGGTGGGTGAGGGGGTTCACGAACTGCGTAAGTGAAGCAATGGCCGGAAGGGGTGAACTCAGGGGCCCGCTAGGCCCCGCCAAATACTCCGGTTCTCTTCGTCCCTGCCTTCCCTACAGAACGAGCGCCGAAGCGCCTTTGAGCCTCCTGCGTTTGGCGATGGGGGTGAAGCTGAGCTAGCAAAATAATTATGCTGACAGGCCGTTTCATTCACAGAGAAATAGAGAATGCAATGTTTCTTGCTTCCATCTCTGTCATGGGATAAAAGAGGTGTCGTCGTATTGGGGTTTTCGATAGTACGGTAAAACTCTTTCAGTATTTTAGCTTTTGTTTCAACTCGACAGTCTCGAATTTATTTTTATTTTTGTGCGTGAGGGTGAAATGGACGCTTCTACATCCAAGGGAAAAGGTACCCTACTCTCTTATTTCCCTAAAAAAAATGTCAAAGCCACAAAGGACGAAAATCACTCGCCGTCCAAGAGGCAAAAAACGGTATGATTTCAAAACATTATAGATAGCAACCCGTTACGTTTTTTAATATAATTTGCAGTATGTATTCTTTATTCTTTACTCATGAAGTAATTACTCTTGAGTTGGTGCATTTGTCGCACAGATGGAACCCCAAGAGGCGCTTGTAGTTAGGCCCGCAAATCTAATCGTCGAAGACGTAGGGAACACGGCAAAGAGTGTGAACATGCGCCGCAATGGTTAGAACTCAAAATCAATGATAATTGTACTTTGCACTTATATACGTTCTTTTCAATATATTCTAGACCCACTTATGACATCCGAAATACTCAAGATAGTTGAATCTGCCTGGAACCCCCCCCCCCCCCAAGGATTTGAGTTTCCGGCTTCCGGGAAAAGAAACCTCAAGTTCCAGGAAAAGTGGCTCCACAAATTTTCGTGGCTATCCTACTCTCCAGCGGATGATGGGGCATTTTGTAAATATTGTGTTGCCTTTGGAGTGCGGGCAGGAGGAAAAGGTCACATTAAGTTGGGGCAACTGGTTTCTGAACCGTTCAAAAATTGGAAAAAGGCCTTAGATCAGTTTAAGAGTCATGAAACACTGGATTACCACCAACAGTCGGTTCTTGGCATAGAAAATCTAAGGCGAGAAAAATTAGGGCGGGTTAAGCCGGTGGACGAGTTAACTAAATGTCAACAAAAAGCCGTGGAACTTCAACATCGGACAAAATTAGTTCCCATCATTGATGCCATTCTGGTTTGTGGACGTCAGGGCATCGCTCTTCGGGGACATAGAGACGACGGCTCATTTTTCGCCAAAGATGAAACCGAAGAAAACTCTAACGAAGGAAATTTTCGGGCTATTCTTCGCTATCGAACTTTAGGCGACAATGAGTTAAAAGACGACATAGAATCATCCGACAAGAACGCTACTTATTTAAGCAAGACAATTCAAAATGAAATTATCGAAATTTGCCAAAAATTAATCGTAAAAAAATTTGTCGACAAAGTTAATTTTTCAAGAGCATTTTCGGTACTGGCTGACGAGACGTCTGATATTTCAGGAGTCGAACAATTATCGGTCTGCGTGAGGTATTTGGATTCTTCAGGAACTAATTTGTGCGAGGATTTCATTGGATTCATGGGAGTTCATGACACTACCGGCAAGGGTTTAGCCGATGCCATTAAAAATTATCTTTTGGCAGTAGGCATTGACTGTTCATACATGTACGGACAGGGCTACGATGGTGCTCCAGCTATGAGCGGCCATTTGCATGGAGCTCAGTCCTACATGCGCGAATTTTGCCCGTTAGCGTTGTACGTCCACTGCTCATCTCACAGTTTTAATTTGGCAGTGGATGCTGCATGTGGTGTGTCAGGCATAAAAAATTGTCTGGGAACTATTGGTACGGTCCAAAATTTTTTTCACTGGCCGAAAAGATTACATCTTTTGGAACAAGCAATTGCCAAAGTATTAGACGGCGATAGCAAGAAAAAACGTCTGAAATCTGTATGTGCGCGACGAGATGGGCAGAACGTCACGAGGCCGTCTCCACATATTTGGAACTACAATCTGCAGTCATTTATTCGCTGGAAGAACTCGAGTCATCGAACGACAAGAATTCGGCGACCACAGCGTCTCAATTACGAGCTGCTATTCTTACGATAGAATTTCAAGTATCCTGTCAAATACTACAGTCCGTCCATACAGTGGTTCTACCACTGAGTCGAATTCTTCAAACAAAAAATCTAGACCTTTCCGATGCCATTAGGTTCACTGACGACGCACTTAAAGAATTCGTCCAAATGCGAGACAGTGCTACTGAAAATTTCAACCAAGTTTTCCAACGTGCCACACTGACGTGCCGAAATCATGATATTGACGTCAAACCTCCTATAGAATTACCAGTCGTCAAATGAATCGGTGTAACATTAACGCAACGACCGTCGAAGATTACTACCGAATCGGATATTACATTCCTTTCTTGGATACCTACATTCTACAAATACAGAGTAGATTTATGAATCACAGAAATATTTTTAATGGCTTCGGAACGCTGTTTTCAAAGAACAACTTTGATGAAGGAAAATGTAAGGAGCTGCACAAGTTCTACGAGGGCATGTTGATGTGCTCCGAGGAAGAGTTTATTTCCGAAGTTAAGATGTGGAGGCGGCATACGAAAGCTGATGTTCTTCAAAACACACTTGATGCTTTACGCGTAAGTTTGAAATCAACGCGGGCGTTAAATTATAATGAGTTATTTTTTACGATTCAGATGGTTAACGCGACTGCATTTCCACGGGTTCGTCTCTTATTACGAGTTTTGTGTGTTTTACCCGTCACGACGTCTACACCGGAGCGCACATTTTCAACTCTGCGTCGGCTTAAAACGTATTTACGGAGCACTATGGGGTCAGAGCGGTTGAATGGGCTCGCTTTATTGAACATTCACCAATCCGTAAAGATCACAGCGGATGAAATATTGAATGTTTTTTTTGAGAAGCCCAGAAAATTAATAAATAAATAAAACATTTAAGTAGTAGCCACATAATTGATTACGGTTTACTATTTTTACATTACAATTGCTGTGCGCAGCACCCCCGCCCCCGCCCCGCCACCAAGAAGGTGAAAATTTGCCTTTGCTTAAAACCCCCCTCCTTGATAAAATTCTGGATCCGCCACTGCCACCACAGCTTTCTTATAAACGCTGTCTACGTGTTCCTTCCACCTTAACTTCTCATCCAATATGACTCCCCAAGTATTTAACCTGTTTTGAGAGAGCGATGGCCTCTCCCCGAAAGTGGATTGATTGCCATCCCTCCCTTTTTCTCTTGTCAGTGAACAACACCATTTTCATCTTACTAGGGTTTATTGTGAGACCCCTAGGCCTACACCATGCCTCGACTATTCCCACCGCCCCCCTCATGAGAGAACACAGCGTGGATAAGTCTTTCCCCCTAACCACTAAGGCTCCGTCATCCGCAAAAAATTGCGCATAATAGCCCTTTTCCTCTAATTTCCTTATAAGACTATCTACCACAAGTATCTTAGCAGCTTAGTAGCGCTTCTAATCCATGAATTAGCGATTCTTTTTCCTATTTTTGCCATGAGTTGGCGTTTTACTCAATTTTTAGCTGAATATTAGCATGTTTTTTTCATTTTTAGCGGCGAATTAGCAATTTTTTTTCAATTTGAGCTGAAAATTAACTTCGTTTGCATTTCCCACTCGCTAATTAATGATTTATTCAATATTAGCAGAGTTTTCTTAAATTTTACTTTTCTTCAATTTTTGCTATCGATCATCGTTTTCTTTTTTAGTTTTAGCCTCAAATGGAAGTTACGCATTTGCGTTTTTCAATTTTATCCGCAATTTAGTGGTTTTTCTCCATTTTAGCCGTGGGCTAGCGATTTTTCCCAATTTTAGTCACGAATCAGCGTTTAGCAGCAGATTAGACATTTTTCCCGTTGTATAGAAAAGAATTAGCACTTTTTCTCAATTTTTAGCTGAAAATAAGTGTTTTTTCTTAATTTTATTCGCACTAATTAGTTACTTTTTCACTTTTAGCCGCGTTTTTTTTTATTGTTTAGATCCGCATAGTTTCTGCTATGGATTAGCGCTGTTTTCCAGTTTGAACCTTGAGGCTTTCTGATTTGTGTGCTAATTTTTTCCATTTTGAGCTGCGAAGTAGCTTGTTTTCTTGATTTGAACTGCAAATTAGCCTTTTTCCTAACTCGAATTACCACCACCACTCTAATTAGTGATATTTCTTAATATTAGCCGTAAATTAGCGGTTTTTTTCCTCACATTTTAGCCCCGCAGTAGAAAATTAGTTTAACTTTCAGCTATAGATTTTCGCTCAGTTTCATGGTCAAACTTGCCTTCAGGAACGGCGGATTTGTGTATTCTCAATTTTAGCCGCGAATTAGCGATTTTTGAACACTTTATCCGCGAATTAGCGTTTTTTCTTCATTTTATTTGGGAAGCAGCGATTTTTCTGAATTGAAGCCGTGAATTAGCGTTTTTCCAAATTTTAGCCGCTAATTAGCGCCATTTCGTTTCTTTATCCGCCGAATGGGCGATTTTTCTTAATTTTAGTTGCGAATTGATCAATTTTTTTTTCAATGTTAGCCTCGAATTAGCGTGTTTTTTTTTATTATTTTTTAGCCGCGATTTTTATTCACGTGACTCAACGACGTGAATCAACGATTTTTTCCACATTTTAGCCGTAAAATGGCCTATATTCATTGCGAATTAGCGGTACTTTTCTCACTTTTGCCTTGGATGTTGCGTCGAGAAACCACGAATATTAGCGCTTTTTCCAAACTTGATTGTTTTTATCTTCATAATCTCTCGCTGCTTCTATTTCAGTTTGTCGAGGCGCACCAATCAGATTAGGACCTTCCCCCTCCTCCTCAACTCCTCTCTATGGCTCCTCCACGAAGATATTGTACGCAGACGAAGTCTTCGGGAAAACATAGCATATTTTTGGCTCTAGAATGAGTTTTAATATCTCCGTTCATTTGTTAAGCACTAAATGAAGCTAATTAGTATGCAGAAGGAGGAAAAAATCTGTTTCATAATTTACCGTTAAAATGTCTCCATATTTTTATCATTTGCGTATTTTAATCTTACCCACATTTTTAGGAGCATTATTGCAATACTAACTCACTATGTAAGCTTCGAAATTATTTTACGAGCGTAATTTCCTTGGTCATCCCTTTTCCTTACAATGTACACCCTTGTAGCAATGTTGTATAATCCGTTTTAAGCTGACCTCCTGAATAAGTGAATACACCCGATGCTCATCGTGGTAAAAACGGATATTGCTTACACACAACTTTGCCAATACGGTTTTATTATTTTGGCTTTTCCTGGGAAGAAAAATATGTAAGTAATAACGATGAAATCAGTTTAAAGCAGCTTTTTCCAAAGCATGCATGATCATCAAACCATAATAAATTCTTCCAAGTATACACGGAATGGAGAGTACATTGTTAAATAAGCTCTGTTTGTCTTACGAGATAGAATGAGTCTGTTGAAGCTTTTCAAATCAAGGAAAGCGTATTATTTCCTGGAATACTCAACCAAGGGACTACGTTTTACTCGAATGAGCATCCAGTGAGCGCAACACGTAGCGTCACAGGCGAAGCGACTCATCTTTTAAAGGGTTGGGTAAATGAAAAGCCGTAGATGGCAGTCGTTCATTATAAAATACTGCGGTGTGGTGGCGAGGAGGGGGGGGGAGGAAGGAGTTTCGTAGTAATTTCTGATTTCCCGGTTCATTTTCTTCATCCCACTATACAAATGAAACCACATTTTCCTTACGCACACGGCATTTCTTGGAAGGCGTCGTTGTTTACGAGATGCGAGACGTATATTGCTAAACACGGAGTGCGATTAATTTTCTCGGTGATAGCTCCACAATAATTGTTTTTCGCCCACCGAGAAAAAAGAAGTAACGAAATGAAAAAAAAAAGAAGATCTGAACGACCGTCATATTTCATTAAACTTGGACTTGGAGAAGAGTTATTCGAGGTTTTCAATAAAGGGAGAAGCAATTAACGAGCTGAAAAGGATCTAAAGCCAGGGTGTGAATGCCCTCATTACCTACTCTCTCATTTAATTCAGAGAAAGATGTCACAAGGAAGGGGAGGGGGGTGAAGAGTACAAACCTGATGTGAAATTTAATTTCTTTGATTCGGATTTTAGCCCTCAGTGAAGGAAACAAGTCCACTTAATTTATATGAAACGGGATAGCTCTTTGTATAGTTGAGAGGTAAACACAATTCCAGGAGATCAAGACACTTTTATTCGTGCGTTGTTTCCTGGCCTTCCACCATGAACAAGTCTTCGTCACAAAGCCTATCCTTTCTTCCATATTTTCCATCATGCTACTCCAAGAGGTGGTGAGGGGGGAATATTTTCAAAATTGCAAGTTTCAGGCTTTTTTTTTTTAGTGTCCGTGGAGCTCACACAATACAGGCTAGCCAGCCTCAACAACGCCCAAAGCCTGACAAATATTGCCAGGAAAATACATCACCCTAAGCTAAAAATATGTGAAATCACAAGTTTCGGGGTTTGATAAATTGCTAGTTCATGGCATGACATTTCCACGTAACTAAAAGTTTTGGGGTTTCTTTTTAGTGGCGGTGGAAGCCGTTCAAGCGTGGCCAACTGCCATTTTGCTCTTTCCATCAAGTCAATCTCGAAATAACGTCAGAAATCCGTCAAAATGTATACTATTCCATCCCGGTATAAAATCCGTCAAATAAAAAATAATCAGTAGCGTGCCTAGGTAGGGGAGAAGAGGGATAGACAGACCGTGGGCTCCTCTTCTGAGGTTATTCATGAATTTTTAAGAACGAAATTCCCAAAAACCGCTCATTCGAAGCAAACTGAGAAATATTTGTGAATTCGCGCATAATCTTGGCCCTTCTACGGCTAATATTTAGGAATACTGCCTGCAAGAAGCAAAAAACAAGACAAATTGCTCATTCGCGGCTATAAAGTGGAGAACAACGCTAATTCACAGCAAACATCCGCGGTTTCAAGGCAACATATCACTTCTAAGGATGAGGAAAAGCACTAATTCATGGACAGAATTCAATAAATCGCGGCTAAAATAAAAAGAAAAGCTCTCATTCGCAGCTAAACTTGAGGAAAAACCCCAAATTATTCGTGGATATTACATGAGAAAGTCAGTTAATACGCGGCTAAAATAAAAATACAAACGTAAAATGTGTGGCTAAAATTAAAAGAATATCTCCTTTGCAGCTAAACTTGAGGAGGAAAACACTAATTCATTGCTATATCTGATGAGAAAACGCGTTAATTCGCTGCTACAATTAAGGAAAAAACGCTAATTTGCGGCTAAAATTAAGAAAAATCTCTCGTTTGTAGCTAAGATTGAGGGGGAAAACGCCAACTATGCGTGGCTGTATTTGAGAAAATACGTTAATTCGCAGCTAAAATTATGAAAAATCGCTAGTTCGTGACTATAACAGATGTAAAGTGCAAATCAACGTATAAAATCAAAATCAAAACGTAAATTTGGGGCTGAAATAAAGATAAAGCTCCAATTAGCGTCTAAAATGAAGAAAAAGCTCTCATATACTGGTAAGCTTGACAGGGAAAACACTAATTTACAGCTGTATTCAAGAAAACACGTTAATTCACAGCTAAAATTAAGAGAAACTGCTAATACTAATCAGATTAAAACCGTAAATTGGCGGCTAAAATTTCGATAAAGCTTTAAATCGCGGCTAAAATTTAGAAAATTAAGAAAACTTGCGGCTGAACTCAATGGGGAAAACGTTAATTCATGGCTATATTTGAAAAAATGCGTTAATTCGCTGCTACAATGAAGAAAAATCGCTCATTCACAGTAAAATAGATATAAAGTGCTAATGCACGGCAGAAATCAGAATAAAAACATGAATTTGGAGCTAAAATTAAGATGAAGCTCTAATTCGCGGCTGAAATTAAGAAAAAATCTCTCTTTCGCAGTTAAAATTGTCGGAAAAACGCAAATTCATGTTGCAACACATGAGAAAACGCGTTAATATCGCTGCTACAATTAAGAAAAAACGCTGATTTGCTGCTGAAATTAAGAAAAATCTCTCGTTTGTAGCTAAAATTGAGGGGGAAACGCCAACTATGCGTGGATGTATACGAGAAAGTACGTTAATTCGCAACTAAAATTAAGAAAAATCACTAATTCACGACTAAAACAGATATAAGGTGCAAATCAACATATAAAATCAAAATCAAAAAGTAAATTTGGGGCAGAAGTAAAGATGAAAAGCTCCATTCGAGTCTAAAATTAAAAAAAATCTCTTATATACAGCTAAGCTTGACGTAGAAAACACTAATTTACGGCTGTATTTGAGAAAACACGTTAATTCGCAGCTAAAATTAAGAAAAATCGCTAATTTGCACTAAAATAGATAAATAAAGTGCTAACTTACGGTTAAAATCAGAATAAAAACGTAAATTTGGGGCTAAAAATAAGATGAAGCTCTAATTCACGGCTGAAATTAAGAAAAAATCTCTCTTTTGGAGTTAAGATTGAGGAGAAAACGCAAATTCATGTTGCAACACATGAGAAAACAAGTTATTTCGCTTTAAAAATTAAGAAAAAAAAACGCTGATTTGCGGCTAAAGTTTAGAAAAATATCTCACTTCATGGCAGTGTTTGATAAAATACGTTAAATAGCGGCTACAATTGAGAAAAATCGCTAATTCGCAGCTAAAATTGATATAAAGTGCTAACTTACGGTTAAAATCAGAATAAAAACGTAAATTGGCGGCTAAGATTTCGATAAAGCTCTGAATCGCGACTAAAATCAAGAGAAATCTCTCGTTCGCAGCTAAAATTGAGGGGGAAACGCCAACTATGCGAGGCTGTATATGAGAAAATACGTTAATTCGCAGCTAAAATTAAGAAAAATCACTAATTCACGACTAGAACAGATATAAGGTGCAAATCAACATATAAAATAAAAATCAAAACGTAAATTTGGGGCTGAAGTAAAGATAAAGCTCCAATTAGCGTCTAAAATTAAGAAAAATCTCTTATATACAGCTAAGCTTGACGGGGAAAACACTAATTTATGGCTGTATTCAAGAAAACACGTTAATTCACAGCTAAAATTAAGAAAAACTGCTAATACTTGGCTATAAAATCAGATGAAAACGTAAATTGGCGGCTAAAATTTGGATGAAGCTCTGAATCGCGGCTAAAATTAATAAAATCTCTCACTTGCAGCTGAACTCAATGGGGAAAACGTTAATTCATGGCTGTATTTGAGAAAATGCGGTAGTTCGCTGCTACAATGAAGGAAAATCGCTAATTCGCACTAAAATAGATAAATAAAGTGCTAATGCACGGCAGAAATCAGAATAAAAACGTAAATTTGGGGCTAAAATTAAGATGAAGCTCTAATTCGCGGCTGAAATTAAGAAAAAAACTCTCATTTGCAGTTAAAATTGATGGGAAAACGCAAATTCATGTTGCTACACGCTACATCTGAGAAAACGCGTTAATTCGCTGCTACAATTAAGAAAACCGCTGATTTGCGGCTAAAATTAAGAAAAATCTCTCGTTTGTAGCTAAAATTGAGGGGGAAACGCCAATTATGCGTGGCTGTACATGAGAAAATACGTTAATACGCAGCTAAAATTAAGAAAAACTGCTAATACTTGGCTATAAAATCATATGACAACGTAAATTGGCGGCTAAAATTTCGATAAAGCTCTGAATCGCGACTAAAATCAAGAAAAAATCTCTCGTTCGCAGCTAAAATTGAGGGGGAAACGCCAACTATGCGAGGCTGTATATGAGAAAATACGTTAATTCGCAGCTAAAATTAAGAAAAATCACTAATTCACGACTAGAACAGATATAAGGTGCAAATCAACATCAGAAATCCGAATAAAAACGTAAATTTGGAGCTAAAATTAAGATGAAGCTCTAATTCGCGGCTGAAATTAAGAAAAAAACTCTCATTTGCAGTTAAAATTGAGGGGAAAACGAAAATTCATGTTGCTACACGCTACATCTGAGAAAACGCGTTAATTCGCTGCTACAATTAAAAAAACCGCTGATTTGCGGCTAAGGTTTAGAAAAATATCTCACTTCATGGCAGTGTTTGAGAAAATACGTTAAATATGTGCTACAATTGAGAAATATCGCTAATTCGCAGCTAAAATTGATATAAAGTGCTAACTTACGGTTAAAATCAGAATAAAAACGTAAATTTGGGGCTAAAATTAAGATGAAGCTCTAATTCACGGCTGAAATTAAGAAAAAAACTCTCATTTGCAGTTAAAATTGAGGGCAAAACGCAAATTCATGTTGCTACATGCTACATCTGAGAAAACGCGTTAATTCGCTTTTAAAATTAAGAAAAAAACGCTGATTTGCGGCTAAAGTTTAGAAAAATATCTTACTTCATGCCAGTGTTTGAGAAAATACGTTAAATAGCGGCTACGATTGAGATAAATCGCTAATTCGCAGCTAAAATTGATATAAAGTGCTAACTTACGGTTAAAATCAGAATAAAAACGTAAATTTGCGGCTAAAATTAAGATAAAGCTCTAATTCGTGGCTAAAATTAATAAAAAGCTGCTAATTATGTCTAAAATTGAGGGGAAAACGCTAATTCATGACTATATTTGAGGAAACGGGTTAATTGACTCCTACAATTTGTAAACAACAAAAAAACGCTAATTTTTGTCTAAAGTTAAGAAAGGCTCTCATTTGCAGCTGAAATTGGGGGAGAAAATGACAACTTTTCGCAGCTATATTCGAAAAAATACCTCAATTCGCGGCTGATATGTTAAAAAATCGCCAATTCGCGGCTGAAATGTTTTTTAAAAATCGCCAATTCGCGGCTGAAATGTTAAGAAATCGCCAATTCGCGGCTAGAATCGGCATAAAGTGCTATAATTCGCGGCTATAAATCAAAATAAAAACGTGAATTGGAGACTCTCATTCGGGGCTTAAATTAAGAAAAAGCTCTTAACGGAGCAGCTGAACTCGAGGGGGAAAACGCTAAAATGCATTAGATCGCTGCTAAAATTAAGAAAAATACGCTAATTACGCGGCTGAAATAGAGAAAAAGCGCCGGTTTGAGGTTCCCCGATGAAACTTTTAGACCAAAATTGGAAAGAAATGCTTATTTGCTATTCTCGGGGGCAAGTTTGCGTCTAAATTTGAAAAAATATCACTCATTCGCCGGAGAAGTTAACGGGGATAGAGTTGATTAAAAAAAAACACTCATGGGCGGATTTTTTGCTTTAAATCAGTTACTTTCTCAAAATCAGCCGTATTTTGCACCAATCTAGCAAATTTTTTGCACAAAATCAGCCATTTTTCGGAGAGAACTTGATGTTTTGATGATGATGTTGATGATGATGTTTTGATGATGAGTTCGAGTTTAGCTCTGAGAGTGAAAGGTTGTGCGCTTTTGTTGTCTTTGTTTGTTATCTTTTCCGGTTTAGCTAGTTACCGGGACTATTTACTTTTTACTTTTTATTTCTTTTGGATCACACTAAAAAAAAAAAAAAAAAAATCATTTCATCTCATCCCATCTCACCAAAGAATCCACCGCCCCCGCCAGCCATGGGGCCGGATGAGACAGGCAAACACCCTGCAAAAAAAAGATGAAAATCAGTGAATCAATTATTTCTCCCAACCCATTTGCACCACTTGCGATAAGTGAGAACATGGAAACGAGTTCAACATCTGAGGCCCAAGCCGAGAAGGTAGTTTTACCACCGCCTATATTTATTCATAATGTGTCTAATATAAACTTTGCTATAAAAGAATTTAGAACCTTTGAACCTTCAACATTCAAGTATGCTTCCCTGAATAACAAAGTTAAAATAAATTTCGCGACCATAGAAGGATACCGAAAAGCGATAAAATTCCTCGAAGAAAAACACGCGGAATACCACACTTTCCAAATTAAAAACGAGCGTGCGTTTAGGGCCGTCATCAGAGGCCTCCACCACACAACGGATGTCAACGTAATAAAAGAAGAACTTGGCTCACTAAGATTTGAAGCCACCCAAATCCTTCCTGTATTGCACCCAGTCACTAAGGACCCTCTCTCCTTGTTCTTTGTAGATCTGAAACCCAACACAAAAAATCACGAGGTCTACAACCTAAAGAGGCTATACCACGCAGTGGTAAAAGTTGAACCTCCTCGTCCTAAACGTACGGTAATCCAATGTGTCAAGTGCCAAGAATATGGCCACTCAAGAAACTACTGCCATAAAAAGGAAAAGTGCGTAAAATGCGACGGTGACCATCCAACAAAATCGTGCCCAAGACCTCCAGACGCGACCCCAATTTGTACTAATTGTCGTGGAGCGCACACAGCTAATTATAGAGGCTGCCCCGTGCACGTCCAGCTCCAAAAGTCGAAAGAATTTCCTTTGGCTTTAAGAATCCCACTGCCGCAGTCAACCACGACCGTCATTAATCCCAATAAATCAAAATCGAGCTCTAAACCCGAATCATACGCTCATGCAGCAAGTAATTCAGCGTAAAAACCAACTCACACCGATTCTGAAATAAATATCGCTCTCCTCCTCCAGAAGATTGACCAATTACTTTCCCTTGTCCAACCCCTCGTCACAACACTCACCCAACTCCTCCCCAAACTAATTGGACCATGAACGTGGCTCCAAATGGTCTCAAAATTTGCACCTGGAACTGCAGAGGAGCCCAAGGAAAATTCTATGAGCTCGAGGAGTTTCTCAAATCAAGTGACATTGACGTCCTACTACTAACAGAAACAAAACTTTCTCCCTCAAACGATTTCTTCATACCTGGCTATAAATTTACGCGGGCTGATCACCCTTCTAACCAAAGAAAAGGTGGTTCTGCTATATTATATCAAAGCAACTCTGGAGCATAACGAACTGCCGCCCCTTCGGGAACAAAACTTTCAACTAGCACGAATAATCATTCCCATTCTTGGCCGAGCGTACGTCGTCGCATCGTTCTACTCAGCTCCTGAAAATATCGTCAGTGAATCAAATTTCCTATCTATAATTCAAACTATGGGTTCTAATTTCATCCTAGGAGGAGATTTCAACGCAAAACACCCCAGATGGGGCTCCACCACCTCCAATCCACGAGGTATGAATCTAATAAATCTGACCTACACACGCAATCTAGAGGTACTATACCCAAACGAAGCCACACACTATCCCGACAACCCAGCTCACTCCCCCGACATTCTCGATTTCTTTCTCGCAAAGAATGCGTTCTCAAACTGCTCATGGCCATTAGTGTTGCATGATTTGAACTCTGACCATCTACCAGTTTTAATTGAGATGCAAGCCTCACCCACGACTACTACTCATAACAACAGAATTCCAACTTTCAATATCAATTGGCACGAGTATAAGGAACTTCTATCAGCCGCAACAATCACCAGAATCCCTCTCAAAACCCCGAAGGACGTGGACGTGGCACTCGCCAGTCTGTCCCGTACGATACAGTTTGCTGCCTCTGCCGCTGCCTATCATAAACTCGGTTCCTCCACTCGTGGAAAAAGGACAACTCCCCCTCATATCGCTCAGCTTCTCCAAGTTAAAAGACTAGCTAAAATTCTATGGAATGTCACCCGTCACCCCGCCCACAAAACTGCACTGAACAAAGCATCTAAGGAGCTGAATGACGCACTGAAAAAAAATAGACAGGAAGTAACGAATCGTAGCCTAGCCCTTCTGGATACCAGGGATGGAACACTGTGGAGAAAAACTAAATCCCTCACCAAAGAAAGTCCGGGCATAATACCTCCTCTTCAACTACATCAGCGATGGTACTCAACTCCTGCTGAAAAGGTTGAACTGTTCTCGGCAATTTTAGAGGAACAATTCACTCCAAACTCACAACCTAGCCCAATCGAAGACGAGGTCCAGCCTCTACAACTTAGCCCCTTCTACGAATTCTTTCGCCCAGCCCAAGTTAAAAATTTAATTCGGCGTTCTGCATGTCGTAAAGCCCCGGGAAATGATAATATCACAGCACCCCTATTAATCAACATACCCAGTTTTGATCACCCAAATATTCAATGCCTGCCTGCGCCTAGGCTATATTCCCTCAAAATGGAAACATGCTATTGTTATCCTCATACATAAGCCCAACAAGCCCTCAAATAGTCCCTACAGTTATCGTCCTATAAGCCTTCTTCCTCTTCTCTCCAAAATTTTCGAGAAATTACTTATTCCCAAACTCATTCCCTACCTAGAACCTCTCATCCCTGCCTCCCAGTTTGGATTCCGCAGTGCCCACTCATGTCTTCATCAATTGCATCGTGTAGCTGACAAAATACTGGATACCTTCGAAAGAAAAGAAACGTGTATCGGACTATTCGCTGACACCGAAAAGGCATTCGATCGGGTGTGGTACTCAGGACTGCTTCATAAGCTAAAAAATGCTCTTTCAGACACATTGACGCCGTGTAGCTTAATGCGGCGGTCCGAAGATTGAGGGCCTTGAGGAAATAATCACGGTCGCCACCTGTTGTTGTCTTCTGGGTAACAGGCCCCAATATATTTTGTGGTATTTACAATATTTACAGTGTTGACAATTAATATTCTTTCTGGAAAAGAGGTGTTCGCTCCGGGGAGGTCGGTCGTACTTCTGGACGCGAGCTCCTTCTGCGGTAGGCGTGCCTCTGTCGATAGTGGGTTAGCGCCCTGGCGCTTGCCACAGGTCCTCTGGGTCGTCAGTGAGCGTCCCTCGACGCTGCCTGCGGGTCCTCTGGGTCGAAACGGTAGATAGCGCCCTTGCGCTTGCCCCAGATCCTAGGGGTTGGTAGTCGGATAGCGCCCTTGCGCTCGCCACAGGCCCTCGGGGCCGAAGTTCGGTTAGCGCCTTTGCGCTTGCCCTAGATCCGGGAGGTTGGTGGCCGATTAGCGCCCTTGCGCTCGACACAGATCCTCTGGGCCGAAGTTCGATTAGCGTCCCTTACGCTTGCCCTAGATCCTTGGGTATTCGGTCGGTTAGCGCCCTTGCGCTTGCTCCAGGTCCTCGGGGTCGTCTATGAGCGTCCCACGACGCTATCTTCGGGTCCTCCGGGCTGAAGTTCGGTTAGCGCCCTGCGCTTGCTCCAGTCCTCCTGGGTAGCCGGTCGGTTAGCGCCCTTGCGCTTGCTCCAGGTCCTCGGGGTCGTCTATGAGCGTCCCTCGACGCTATCTGCGGGTCCTCCGGGGTGAAGTTCGGTTAGCGCTCCTGCGCTCGCTCCAGCTGTAAGGGTGAGGACAGGGATGTGGTTCTGTCGCTCACCAGGAGTTCAAGGGCAGCCAATTAAGGCGCTAAGCCCTATAGGCCCTCTGGTAAGGATTCACCCTGGGAGGTATGGGGTAGGAAGGTGGAGCCTTCGTCAACCAATAACTGGGAGAAGACCCGCCACCACAGGGAGGAGGACCGGCGTTCGTCGACCAATGACTGGGAGAAGCAGCCGGGGGTAGAGGGGGTTTGGCTGGGAACTCCTCGGTGTTCGTCAACCACAACGGGGAGAACTACCGAGGGGGTACGAAGGGTTTTGCTGGGAGTCCTTCCGGGTGGAAGTTAGCGCCCCTCGCGCTGTCCGTAGATCCTCTGGGATGATCCTGGGTCCGGTTAGCGTCCTTTTCGCTTCCCTCTTGCTCGGCCGGTCCTCGGTGTTCGTCAACCACGATGGGGAGAACTACCGAGGGGGCGACGGGTTCGCTGGGAGTCCTCCTGGTTGGCAGTTAGCGCCCTTGGCGCTGTCCGTAGATCCTCTGGGGTGGTCCTAGGTCCGATTGTCCCTTCTTGGAGTTCCACTGCTGCTCCAGTTAGCGTCCTTTTCGCTTCCCGCGGTGTCGGCTGGTCCTCGTCCGGGTTGGTCCTGGGTGTCTAGGCTGGTCCAGGGGTCTTCCTTCTCTGGCTGCGGCCGTCCGAATGCCATTTTTGGGTCACCGCGCTGTTTATATAGCCCGATGGGAGGCACCACCCACGGGTCTTCCAGTGGTAGGGAATGGGCGGTCCTTCCCGGAGTCGGCGCGCGGCGCCCTTTTCCCACCTCTTGAGGGTTCTGGTGGGTGGCTATGCGATTTTTTAGGAAGGGTGATTCTTCACCTTACCGAGATCGGGGGGGCGTTTGGTTACCCGATCTCAACATACTACCGCGTCCTCGCGTCTTATTTGACGAACCGCACGTTCTCTGTTCGTTATCAGGGAGCCATGTCCCGTGCACGCTGTATAAAAGCAGGTGTTCCACAGGGGAGCGTACTGGGTCCCTTGTTATATTTAGTCTATGCGGGTGACATGCCTTTTCCAGCCACAATGACTAACGCTCAATTCGCGGACGACACGGCCTTTCTCTGCAGCTCTCAAAGAGGGATGAGAGCTAGCCGAGAATTAGAGGACTTGACGCTTAGTCTGAATGAGTGGGCAACACGATGGAAAGTGAAGCTTAACCCACAAAAGTCAAGCGCGGTAATCTTCACTTACCTTTTTATTTACGTCAAGCCTTCATTGACCATTGGCCAAGATGAAGTCCCTATAAAAACGGAAATCCGGTACTTAGGAATAACCTTAGACAAACGTCTCACCTTCAGAGCGCACATAACCTCCGTAATAAAAAAATGTCGTCATCGTCTGAAATGCCTAAAACCACTTTTAGGAAACCGATCCCCGCTTCCACTCGATACAAAGCGCTGACGTCGGGCAATTAATTACGCTAGAAATTAATTATATAAGTCGCCCCTCCCAGGGAAAAAATTTTTCACGGCATCCCTACAGAAAAAAAAAAGGGAGCCCTTCAGGTGGGGGAGAAAGTGGAAAGGGATTCACCTAACACCCAACGGTCAACCCACTGAGCCACCCGAGCGGGTGGGAGTGGGTGGAATCCACCCACCGACTATATAACCCGAGTGCCGGCACTCCAAAAATCACTTCGTGTCGAGAAGTCAAACGGGAAACACCCCAGCAACCTGGACCAGATCTTCAGCCTGCAATTGGACTACTCGACTGGGAAACAGTACGACCCTCCAGCGGCTTCAACGACTGGAAACTCCAGGCTCCAAGACGATCCGGAAGTACAACAGCGACGACGCCGTCTTCCCGAAGCGTAGGATCGCTCACCAACAATCACGCCGTACGGGAAAACGTCCAGCGGTCAATCGAGACGACTCTTGACCGTTCGTGACGTCACACCCTACTAAGGCATCCACGGGCAAAGCCTATTGGGAACCTTTCCGACCCTTCAGTGATTCGATCCTGACCGGTTGGTATAAGGCTGACTCTGACTGAGGCCTCTTACCCCATTCTGTTTTTTTTTTACCAGTGGGACGGATAACCTTACGGGAACCTTCCAAGCTCTACTCCGTTGAGAAGACTCCGGACGCTTGTTGAAGTGGAAACCCTATTGTGGATTAAACCGCCCCTGGTTCAAGTCGTCATACGCCTGACGCATATATACACTCGGACCGGCAGGATAACCTTACGGGAACCTTCCAAGCTCTACTCCGTTGAGAAGACTCCGGATGCTTGTTGAAGCGGAAACCCTATTGTGGCCCTGACCACCGATCGGCATCCGTGCCTAAACCGTAGAGAAGACTCCGGTTACCTATCCTTTTTATTCACTCCTTTAACCTCGGTGGAGCTTGATAGATACTACGGGGCTTAGCGACACTTGTGTCTGCCCCAGAATTCATCGAGTAAAACCGCTCCCGTCCGAACCTTTCCCTATCCTTGCCGAACTCGGCGAAGAGGACGCAGCGGACAACACTAAGGGACGCTGACGGACCGTTAGCCCAACAGGCTACCCATAGCCAGTGTATTTTCTTTTTTTTTCCGACCAGTGGTGCGGATAACCTTTCGGGAACCTTCCAAGCTCTACTCCGTTGAGAAGACTCCAGACGCTTGTTGAAGTGGACACCCTATTGTGGATTAAACCGCCCCTGGCCCAAGTCGTCCTAACCCGGACGCATAAATTCAGCAAATCGGACGGATAACCTTTCGGGAACCTTCCAAGTTCGACATATCCGTTGAGAAGACTCCGGACACTTGTTGAAGGGAAACCCTTTTGGGGATTATACCGTCATTTCTTTTTAAAGTCGTCAGTGACCTGACGCATATATCACAACCGAACAGTCGGATAGCCTCACTGGAACCTTCCAAGCTCTACTCCGTTGAGAAGACTCCGGACGCTTGTTGAAGGCAAACCCTATTGTGGATTAGACCGTCACTGTTAAAGTCGTCATTCACTTGACGCATATCCAAACCGGACCGGCAGGATAACCTTGCGGGAACCTTCCAAGTCCGACACATCCGTTGAGAAGACTCCGGACACTTGTTGAAGGGAAACCCTATTGTGGCCCTGACCACCGGTAGGCATTCGTGCCAGACCGTTGAGACGACTCCGGTCAACAGCCATTCTCGTTCCCTCACCCCCGGTGGAACTCGATAGATACTACGGGGCTTAGCGACACTTGTGTCTGCCCCAGAATTCATCGAGCAAAACCGATCCTGTCCTTGCCGAACCCGGCGAAGAAGACACTACGGACAGCACCAGAGGACGCTAACGGACCGTTAGTTCGACAAGAGGATCTGCAACAGCGCGAAGGGACGCTACCAGACCGACAGTCGCGAAGTCTACGCACCGGAACGACCGGAAATCACTGAAGGAACGCATTGTTATTATTTTTTCCGAACCAAAAAATTGTAATCAGTTGTATTATATTGAGAATATATTGGGGCCTGTTACCCAAAGCAAACAACAGGTGGCGACCGTTAAATTCTTGCATCTTCAACCCTCATCTTCGGGTCGTCCGAACGACCCCCCATTAAGCCACACCGCGTCACATTTTTAAAGTCCGTCACAATGAAAAAAACAACAAGAGTATCCGAAACAAAGGGGAAATGTATTGCGATCTCACACTGCATAATATCTATCGTTCGACCAAGAACATTCATGTCATCTGTAATGAACAGCCTTGCTCTTTTTGTCTACAGAAGATTAGGTTCAAAGACTTTGGTAAACATACTTGCTAGTTTGGTGTTCTATCCGCGATCGCCCAAGCCCAGCCAACTTTTAAACCTGGAATCTTCACCCAATTTGTGTTCGATAACGCAGATTTTAACACGAGTACCTACTATCGATGGACTGAACACATTTCATGCTATGGGTGGCATTAAATGTGTTACGCCAGCAAATTTTTACGAAAAAAGCAATGAAATATCCAAACTGAAAGAACTACCAAAATCTCAAGACGTTGGAGAACTTGGAGTCATTCTCAGACAGACATATATTGCACCAATGGAAAATGGGTTGGACAGGGTTATAGCACAATACAATCTTCGGGTCGTCCGAACGACCCCCCATTAAGCCACACCGCGTCAGCGCTTAATATACTTAATGCTCATAAGGCCAATTTGGGAGTACGGTGGCCAAATTTGGGGTGGCGCTTCAGACTCACAAGTGAAACGGGTTCAAACATTTCAAAACCGTGCTCTAAAGCCCTGTTCACACGATGCAATGTTTGAAGTTATATTGCATGCTGGTTTTTTAAAAACATATGTTCCTTGGTAGTGACCGGATGTTTTTAAAAATCCAGCGTGCAATTTAGCTTCAAACATTGCATCCTGTGAACAGGGCTTAAGAGTCATTACTGATGCACCATGGTACATCAGAAATTCCAATCTCCACAAGGATGTCGAAATACCAACTGTGAAAGACGTTCTACATTTCTCATACTCTCGCTTCCATAATCGTCTGCAAAGTCATCCGAATCCACTGGCTGCTAGAATCCCCTCCACAATTCCTCCGAGTCGACATAATCGCAGACTAAAGCGGAAACGGCACACTGATCTCCTCATCACATCAGAAGACAGCTCATAAACGTCTCCCTCCAACCTAAGTGTAGTGAACTTATATATCTTATGAGAGAAAGCTGCTGAGCTTAAACTCTCCTCCATGTTCCATGTTACCTACTATATTATTTTGTTTACTGACCCAACTGTAATGCATTCGTGCAATAAAGTTTCCATCATTAAAAAAAAAAAAAAAAAAAAAAAAAAAACTTGATGGTTGTAGATGGGAAAGAGCGTTCATTCAGGGCTAAAAGTGAGGAAAGGCGTTAATTTACGGCTGAAAATTTGCGAAAAGCTCGCTAATACGCCGTTATAATTGAGATAAAGCGCCCGACCAGCATGATATCCTCTGTGTGTCCGCGGGCCGGCTGTTCGGCTATTTTTAGAGCGAGCATGGTTAATTAGGCTCATTCTTGGCGCTCGAATCGGTCTGTAATAGTTGCTTCGCTATATAGAATTGCCCGAGTCGATTTTGCAATTTTCAGGGTAAATAGTCAGTTTAGCCATCTTCAGGGCGCGGCGAATCGTAATTTCAGCCATTTTTAAGGGTACGTTACGGGGCCATTTTTTAGAGAGGGAACCTCATCAGTTTGGCGTTTTTAGGCGTGAATCTTGAGGCGCCATTATAGACAGTTTTGCGGTTTTTTAGGACGCGAATGTCCAGCATGCCAATGGCGCAAATGGTCATTATATGGGCCATTTTTGAAGCGCGAATTGTGATGAATTCGGCCATTTTTGGTCGATTTAGCCATCCTCAGGGTGCGAGTATTCATATTATTCAGGGCTGAACTAATCGTCGGGTAAGCCATTTTTAGGTAGGGCGCATACAGTCAGTTTGGCGATTTCTATAGGGCGCAAATAGTCAGTTTTGCAGTTTTGACAAGCTATTATAGTCAGTATATTATACCGCCAGTTTTGCCGTTTGCTGTTACCTTGTCGTGAGCCTACTGGGCTGTCCTTGCACAGGAAACGTGTACCCGTCCTCCCTTTAAGAACAGAAAGAAATGTTTAAGCCCAGGACTACTCCAAAAGCTTTTAAACTGTTCTTCCCTCCCATTCTGGTTCACACCCATCGCACAACATTAGCAATATAGGCTTCATCCAGTCGATTTCATCACATTATTCGGATAGCGAAAAGTAGGAAGACTGAACTCTATATGAACTCATGAAGAAAGTTTCATCTCACAAGTTTTGACTCTTGAAAACATGAAAACACCGCACGTGTGAAGATTTAGAGCATACATAATTTGTTCTAGTTTGAGGAAAGAGAATTGCGTTGTTCATGCGAAATTACGCTTCCGGGCGGTTGATGACGATGAGGGATTACTTTGTACGTGATTAGCCATCTCATTAAACTTCCAGTTGTGTCTACCACCGTCTGCCTTTCCAATTATATAAACTCGCAAGTTCTATTTTGATAAGGTACTGACTGTGTGTAGGCGTCAAGAGCAATAGAGATAATAAAATAGTTTTCTATTGGAACAATTTGCGACCCGTCGATTAGACTAACACCCACGTTTCTGAATTACGGAAGGGTCTGACGATAAAAGATAGTTTTCGGTTTAGAGAGATAGTCTCGGTGTTGCTTCAGCGGGGGCTTACCCTAAAATGAAACTTGAACCACCCCTTTCCACTTTTAATCAACGATCGAGAACCGAGATAGAAATTATTTCCAAGCGGTTTCCCCTTTGGGAAAGCTCTAAACCCAGGAGACAATTTTTTTAAAATGAGTCTCCATGTAATTCGTTTTGAAATCATTCAGAAGTGAGTCTCAATGAAGAGAGGAGGGCGTGTCTTACTTGAGAAAATAGTGCGATGAAGTTGATTTATTAAAAACTCTTTGGAAAACTGTTGTGTACTTGATTATAACAAACAAATAAGACTCCTGAAGTTGTATTTTCGAACAAGTCGAGGACAATCTCGGCAATCACGTTGAATCTTTTTCGATCAGCTTATTCAAATCACCCCCCCCCCCCGTGTAATTTTGTTATCCTCCTCCCTCACATTGCCACCCTTCCGACTCATAAATCTGAATTGAAACTGATTTGTTTACAGTCAACAATTAATTCGCACCCCTTCCTATCATCACTTTTTTTTTTTTTTCAAAAGAAAACAAGTTCCGAGTTCTCGAGTAAATGTAAAAACGTTACCTAATGTTGAAAAAGTATAATCAATCTAACGAGGAAGTCAAGGCATTCTTTCACTCACGAACAGCTCAATCAATCCCGCGTTCTAAACCTCTGACGTTATACGTCAAAATAAAGTCCTTAAGTGCTACATTTCATGTAGTAGGGCAATGACTCGCCTTCTGTATATAAAAAAAAAAAAAAAGAAAAGAAACGAACGATAAAGTTTTTGAACTTTTTTTTTCAAAAGAAACTCCCTGGAAAATGTATTAGTGGAGAGAACTTTGTACGGTTGATCATCCCACTTAAAAAATAAAATGGCTCCTATCCCTTTTTCCGCCGCTTCACATTCATGATATGGCCTTTTTATGTCCTAGGTGTTCCATGAGCTGTGAAAACGAATGTCAATTTATTCCTCTCTGTTGAATTTTTCTCCTTATCGTCATCTTTTTTTTTTCTTCTTCAGGTATTAAGTGTTTTTCTGGGAGTTCTTGGTTTCGTGGAATTTTATTAACTTCTAGGAGAAAAAAGAACGGTAAAAGCTGGGAGATTTCATGTTTAGAATTTAACAGTTCAAATCGTTTTAAATTTCTCGGCCTAAATAGTACGAACGACCAGAAAAATTCGGAATAAGTAAAATCCCCCAAGTTAGCCGTTTCTTTTCTGATAAATCATCCTCGGAACCATTAAGTGCTGGACTCAAGGGTGTTCCCAAAAGCTTTCACCTTTTTCAAGCGTCGAACCGCAGTGAACCAACCACACCATGGCATCCTGTCGCCCTGCCCCTTGCTCGGAATTCCGATAGAACTAATAATCAAAGCAGATCTATAGGTTTCTCGTCTTCGAGACCCACGAATTATCACATAATTGGAAGGCTCCCAACCGTTAAGATCCCCCAGCCCCGTCACAGTATGAAAAAGCTCCATCTGTCTGTTCTGTGGACTCGGTTTAAAGGGAACCTCCTCCTTGCAATCAACATTGTGCTACGGGGAATTATAGGTAAGGTTTATCAAGTTTATGAACTTTGTAGCCTCCAGATATCTGACAAGTACGTCCATTGTTGAAAATGGCTACACTGTCAGATCTGCTCCCCAAAAAATGACCATTCGTAGGTTTTAATGAACTATTTGCGTTTCGCTCAACTAAAAATGGCTAGAAACAGCTAAATTGATTATTCATTTTTATCAAAGTCATATGGAAAACCAAGTCATTCAGCTCGTGGTGATAACGTGTAACCAATCTGGGGTTGGGATAATTGCTCACTACAGATATCACCACTATTAGTAAGGAACCATAGAGGAGGAATAACATGGAGGGAGTGTCTTCCAAAATCCCTGACCAAATCATAACTGAAGGAAAATGTATCTTTTCAAGTCATAGAGGAGTAATAACATGGAGGGAGCCTTGAAGGAAAGAGGGGTTCAAGGGGACGACCCCAAGATTACAGCTGTCGAAAGAGGTTGCTTTTAGGGTAACAGCCACAGAACTTCCCTAGTTTCCTGCTCAATGTAAACAAACGTAGTAAACAAAATTGATAAGTTTTCTTATTTTCTGTTTTATTGAAATATAACTTAATTATGTTTCGTTCTTGTCTGGGAAGAAATTTGAACATCAAATTATAGAAATATTTTTGAGGGTAATTTTAACACACTGTGCTCGTAAAGTCCCTTGGTACTTCGTTTTTAATGCGCCTACGTGGTTCGTGACAGTAATAGTCAATAGTAATCGTCTTCCTGTATTTTTTAATTGCATTGAACAAATATCAAACGAACGTGAGATTACGATACGACCGCGAACCTCCAACATTGTCATTTTTCACGATCTATTCATAATATGAATCTCAATACCCAGACGTTTTGTCACCTCATCTCGCCTCTAATGCCAGTGTAGTCAGACGATCTGTTTTCAACTAAGCCGGTGGGTAAGAGAACCAATTTTATAGAAAACTGATTGGTTTACTGTAGGGAATTGGATTGCTTTTCGTGTTTGATTGCTGTAGACGATTTATGGACCACCAAGTCAGACCATAAGCGGATTCAGTAGACATGAAAGCACGTGACGAATTCCCGACGTCTCCCGAGCCCACATTGCTCTATTGGAGCTTTTGGGGTTCGCGCGTTACAATTCCGGTTTGATACTCCAGTCTAAAGGCCCGGCTACACGGCCAGTCTTTCCCTACGGAAAGCTCGAATCCAGTCTTTCCCTACGGAAAGTTTGAGCGTGTGGACGGTAAAACTGACTGGCTCGTTCAGGCCTCGGGATCGACTTGATTGAATTATCATCAGTCCTCAAGCTTTAGAGTATTTAACCGGACGATATGGCCATCCTGACATAACAAATCAACATTTCCCAGGATGAGTGGTCATTTTGTGCCACAAAATTGTCCAAGATGGTGAGTTGGACCATTTTCGGGGCGTCGAGAAATGAAAGAGTCTGGTTCTTGGGGGCTAAATTCCAGTTTTCTGCATTAATAGTCAGCTTCTAGCGCGATATTATCAATCTTTCGAGTAAGTGTCACCGTTTCTGTGGAGGTTTCGTCGAAAAATTGTGACTTTTCAAGATATTTATTTTAGGTAGGCTAATTACTCAGTTTGAATGCCTGAATTGTCAATTCACGAGTCGGGGCGTGCCCGGTATCAAGCTAAACAGTCAGTTTCTAGGGTCAAGACTCTATAGTTTGAGTCTAAATCAACGGTTTCCTGAATGGATCGTCAGTTTCGTTGGATCCAATAACTGGCAATTCACTCACAGTTGTACAAGCACATTGCAGCATTGTACATTATAAACTAACGGCCAGAAATTGCTATGTTTACCAAAAAATCCCGACGATGCATACTTGAAAACGAACTTTATTAGCCTGAAACTAAAAGGTATCGAGCCAAGAAACGGACACTTCAGCTGCTTAACATTATTACACTGCTGTATGGGAGAAATAAGGGACATAATCCAGGCCGCAAATGATTAGCTTCACGCTACATTCTGGGCGAGGGACACGAATTAAAAACTACAGATCACAGAGCGAGAGAAAGCAGGATCCAAAAACTGTTTTTACGGGGTGAGGTGGGGGGGGGGACTGTGACCGCTCACTTGATGACTCAGGGGTTCGAGTTCGATGCACGCAGATGTCGCTGCACCCATGGGCGTTTTCTGATGGGTGGGCAAAGACTATCACTCCCTCTCATAATCCACACACGTTACTGATGTGCGTGCGAATTCAATTCCGCTTCTTTAGGTTTTTTAAAGTACTCGATTTTATGGATTATTGGTGCTCCAACCAATAAGAGAACCAAATTTTGCCAATCTTGGCCTCTCAAGATTGTCCAGTACGCAGAGGACAGCACCTTGCAACAGGTGATGTAACGATTTTATTATTTTTATTTTAATTAATCTAATTAGGTGCCCATACACGAACGGATTTTTTTGGGAAACCCGCGGGCCTGGTCTGTGTGTCAGTGGAGAAGAAAAAACTTCGGTTTTGACCATCAGCTTTCAAAACCCGAAGGCCAGGCCTGTTTATCGACATAGGTACACGTGCAGTTGAGACCGACGGATCTCGGAACTCTAAACCCGCGGGTTTTGAAATCCGAAAGATTGGTCTGTCGAGGGCCAGGGGGGGGGGACGGAAAAACTAAAATTAATAAAAAGCATACGCATAAAATTGGGTAAAAGCTTGGAGCGACGACAACGACTGAGCGACTGATGATGCTGAAACCGTGGTTTCGCACCAAATTAAACGTTGTAGATCGACAAATATTTTTTGATTTATCCCTTGGCTATACCCTGATCTAGCAGTGCACTTCACACTCGTACTGCGCGGGCGTTTCGGTCGGTGTGAAGTCATACGCACCCGACCGCCGTGAACACACACACGAAGCCGAGGAAGCCGTGTCGCAGCTCGCTGCAGCCTTATGTCAAATGAGCAATAGCTGGATTTGAACCCAGGCCCGCTGGTTTGCGAAGCGAGAATTGAATCCATTACACCACCGAGTCATGCCCGTGAACCCATAAGATGCATATGGATGACCTCTTTCCTTAGAAAAATACGAAATCCGTCGCTTTTGCCTTTGATCTGTGGGACATGCTCGACAGTTCAACCTGAGGATTTTGTTTTTCAAAATCTGCGGGTTTCACCATACACGAACGGATTTGAACCGTTGGTAAGTTTTCCCGAAGGCGAGAACTGCACGTGAGTGGGCAACGACAGGCTAAAAACCCGCAGATTTGGCCTGTTGGAAAAACCCACGGTCTAAATCTGCGGTTCTGACCTGTCATTCTCCACTCACGTTCAAGGCAGAAACCCGCAGGTCGGGCCCGTTAGAAAAATCCGCGGGCCCGGGCTGCGGTTCTGGCCTGTCAAAAAAATCCGTTCGTGTTTGGCTTGCTATTGGTGGGGGGGGGGGGGGAAAGAATCACAGTTTGCACACGAAATTTCGAGAGGCAGAACTTTGACAACCAACAAGTCATAACTTCAAAGAACTGGTTCCACGTACTTGATACAGATATTTCTATTTCATGCTCTGCATTGCAGGGCCTGCAACTTTCCCTCCTCCTTCAACACAGAATTTCGCAAGCTCGTCCCCCTCAAGACCTCGAATGCTGTATTATTTCTGCTTTTGATCCACCTTAAAAGCAATTTTGCGGGGGCCGGCTGATTAAAATAACCAATTTCGCTGCCATGACTCTTCCAGCAATTTAGCGGATCTGTCACTTACAGAAACCAATTTCGTGGGTTTGGATCCATAAAAATAGAATTTTCTGGGGGTTCGCTCATTAGAGACCCATCACTCTGTCGGGGCACGTGCCCCTTGACACTTCCTTACGTACGGCTCCAAGTTCTGACTTGGCTTCTGAGAGAGGTCGCCCCGAAAATGAACTGAGAAAAGTGTTGGGCATACACGACTCCTAAAATATTCTGAAGAAAATTGTATCAATTAGAGGCTATACTATATTTTAATCAATTCGAATGGTATGATGGGGCGAAGCAACCCCACCTTACCAACATTCGCAGTCGGCGCCGAATCGTTGGGTCTGGCCTTACGCACAAGTTTCATCACTCGAGCCATGATACAACGTCGTAGCGTTGTTTAGATTAAGAATCCAAAACGTCTATTATCTGTCAGTGACCAGGGGTAGTACAGACAGACCGTCGATGAAGTTAATAATTCTTCACAAGCGCGCACGAAAGGGTTTGTGTACATAGAAGGCAAGCCGATCACATATCATAAAAGCCGAAAGTTGATCAGTACCCCATGTTGACTGTTGCTGAAGGTCATGTAATTGGGAAGAAACAGAACCGAAATAATTATAGTTTATCGATTCGTTACCTACTTCATTTATTTAACTGCATATCTACTGATTTTGTCGGCGGGCAAGCCTATGAAACAACCACAATTCTAGTTCTGTCACGTGGAATATGCTCTCCCGGCGCGCGCCGGCCGGCTGTCAAGTTCGGTTTTTTTATGAAATCAACTAGAAACTAGAAAGAATAACAAAAAACAAGGAACTCGAGGTGTGTATTTTCTGAAAACCAATGGACTACGCCATTCATTTATGCACGATAATATACTCACTTTTAAAAAGAATGTTGAATACACGCACTGTTACTTCGGCACACCGGACAGATTTTCGTTTTTCCGGGTTTACGAAAAAAGAAATAAAGTGAGAAAACGTGAAAATAAAGTCACTTCACTGCGAGACGGTTCAAATTAAAACATAGATAATAATAATGTCAAATGAGAGGTTTCCGTCTTTGACATGTTACCCGGAAGGGTAGCTTCACTTGAAACATAGAGGAGGAATAACATGGAGGGAGTGTCTTCCAAAATCCCTGACCAAATCATAACTGAAGGAAAATGTATCTTTTCAAGTGAAGCTACCCTTCCGGGTAACATGTCAAAGACGGAAACCTCTCACTTGACATTATTTATCCATGTTTTAATTTGAACCGTCTCGCAGTGAAGTGACTTTATTTTCACGTATTCTCACTTTATTTCTTTTTTCGTAAACCCGGAAAAACGAAAATCTGTCCGGTGTGCCGAAGTAACAACAGTGCGTGTATTCAACATTCTTTTTTAAAGTGAGTATATTATCGTGCATAAATAAATGGCGTAGTCCATTGGTTTTCAGAAAATACACACCTCGAATTCCTTGTTTTTTGTTATTCTTTCTATTTCTAGTTTCTAGTTGATTTCATAAATAAACCAAACTGGGCAGCCGGCCGGCGCGCGCCGGGAGAGCATATTCCACGTAACAGAACTAGAATTGTGGTTGTTTCATAGGCTTGCCCGCCGACAAAATCGTTAGATATGCAGTTAAATAATTGAAGTAGGTAACGAATCGATAAACTGTAATTATTTCTGTTCTGTTTCTTCCCAATTAGATGACCTTCAGCAGCAGTCAACATGGGGTACTGATCAACTTTCGGCTGTTATATGTGATCGGCTTGCCTTCAATGTACACAAACCCTTGCGTGCGCTCTTGTGAAGAATTATTAACTTCATCGACGGTCTGTCTTTACTACCCCTGGTCACTGACAGATAATAGACGTTTTGGAATCTTAATCTAAACAACGCTACAACGTTGTATCATGGCTCGAGTAATGCAACTTGTGCGTAAGGCCAGACCCAACGATCCGGCGCCGACTGCGAATGTTGGCGAGGTGCGGTTGCTTCGCCCCATCATACCATTCGAATTTATTAAAATATAGTATAGCCTCTAATTGATACAATTTTCTTCAGAATATTTTTGGAGTCGTATATGCCCAACACTTTTCTCAGTTCATTTTCGGGGCGACCTCTCTCAGAAGCCAAGTCAGAACTTGGAGCCGTACGTAAGGAAGTGTCAAGGGGCACGTGCCCCGACATCAACCAGACAGTCGCAGCGCTTTGTTAAGTTATAGGGTGGGGGGGGCTATTATCTCACTATGTCAATTAGCAGCTGAGAAACAGAGTGATGGGTCTCTAATGAGCGAACCCTCAAAAAATTCGATTTTTATGGATCCAAACCCACGAAATTGGTTGCTGTATGTGACAGATCCGCTGAATTGCTGGAAGAGTCATGTCAGCGAAATTGGTTATTTTAATCAGCCGGCCCCGCAAAATTACTTTTAAGGTGGGTCAAAAGCACGAAATAATACAGCATTCACTGCACGTGCAATGCTAGGGTGAAAAATCGAGTCCGAGCTGACTTCATATTGTGATACACAAACTCTTTTGTGTGAGCTGCCCCTACGTAATCAGATTTTTAATTAGACAACCTGGGATTTTTTTCTCAGAAAGTCAACCCTGCGAAATTGAGAGGGGTGGGTCAAAAGCACGAAATAATACAGCATTCGCGGTCTTGAGGGGGACGAACTTGCGAAATTCTGTGTTGAAGGAGGAGGACGGAAAGATCTGTACCAAGTACCTGGAACTTGTTCTTTGACGTTGTGGCTTATTGGTTGTCAAAAGTTCTGCCTCTCGAAATTTCGTGTGCAAACTGTGATTCCATGTCCCCTCCCCCTCCAATAGCAAGCCATACACGAACGGATTTTTTTGACAGGCCAGAACTGCCTGCGGGTTTCTGCCTTGCACGTGAGTGGAGAATGACAAGCCAGAACCGCAGATTTAGACCGTGGGTTTTTCCAACAGACCAAATCTGCGGGTTTTTAGCCTTTCGTTGCCCAGATTTTGAAAAACAAAATCCGCAGGTTGAACTGTTGAGCATGTGTCACAGATCAAAGGCAAAAGCGACGGATTTCGTATTTTTCTAAGGAAAGAGGTCAGCCATATGCGTCTTGATGGGTCCACGGGCATGACTCGGTGGTGTAATGGAATCAATATTCGTTTCGCAAACCAGCGGGCCTGGGTTCAAATCCTGCAATTGCCCATTTGTTATAAGGCTGCAGCGAGCTGCGACACGGCTTCGTGTGTGCGTTCACGGTGGTCGGGCGCTTATGACAAACTTCACACCGATCGAAACGCCCGCGCAGTACGAGTGTGAAGTGCACAGCTAGATCAGGCTATGACCAAGGAATAAATCAAAAAATATTTGTCGATCCTCAACGATTAATTTGGTGCGACACCACGGTTTCAGCATCATCAATCGCTCAGTCGTTGTCGTCAGCTCCCAGCTTTTACTCAATCTTATGCTTTTTATTAATTTTAGTTTTTCCGTTTCCATAAACAAACAAACCCTCGGACACAAACCGAACGTTAGTGGCCCACTGGCCCTCGACAGGCCAATCCTTCGGATTTCAAAACCCCCGGGTCTATAGTTCCGAGATCCGTCGGTCTCAACTGCACGTGTATGTCGATAAACAGGCCAGGGGCCTTATTCACTAACTTCTTTCAACATTGCTTTTTTCAAAAATCATATGTTTCCGTTCAGTATTCTTAATTTTATGAATGAGATTTTAATGTTTCTACCAAAGCAATGTTTCAATCTCGTTAGAGAATAAGGCCCCTGGCCTTCGGGTTTGGAAAACTGATGGTCAAAACCGAAGTTTTTTCTTCTTCTCTAACACACAGACCAGGCTCGCGGGTTTCCCAAAACAATCCGTTCGTGTATGGCCACCTAATTAGATTATGTACTTAAAATAAAAATAATAAAATCGTTACACCTCCTGTTGCAAGGTGCTGTCCTCTGCATACTGGACTATCTTGAGAGGCCAAGATTGGCAAAATTTGGTTCTCTTGTTGGTTGGAGCACCAATAATCCATAAAATCGAGTACTTCAGAAAACCTAAAGAAGCGGAATTGAATTCGCACGCACATCAGTAATGTGTGTGCGTTCTGAGTCTTTGCCCACCCATCAGAAAACGCCCATGGGTGCAGCGACATCTGCGTGCATCGAACTCAAGCCCCTGGGTCATCAAGTGAGCGGTCACAGTCCCCCCCCCCCCACCTCACCACGTAAAAACAGTTTTTGTATCCTGCTTTCTCTCGCTCTGTGATCTGTAGTTTTTAATTCCTGTCCCTCGCCCAGAATGTAGCGTGGAGCTAATCATTTGCGCCTGGATTATGTCCCTTATTACTCCCATAAAGCAGTGTAATAATATTAAGCAGCTGAAGTGTCCGTCTCTTGGCTCAATACTTTTTAGTTTCAGGCTAAAGTTCGTTTTCAAGTATGCATCGTAGGGGTTTTTGGGTAAACGTAGCAATTTCTGGCCGTATTATTGTTAGTTTATGATGTACAATGCTGCAATGTGCTCATACCACTGTGATTTAATTGCCAGTTATTGGATCCAACGAAACTAACGATCCATTCAGGAAACCGTTAATTTAGAATCAAACTATAGAGTCTTGACCTTGGAAACTGACTGTTTAACTTAATACCGGGCACGCCCCGACTCGTGAATTGACAATTCAGGCATTCAAACTAAGTAATTAGCCTACCTAAAATAAATATCTTGAAAAGTCACAATTTGTCGACGAAACCTCCACAGAAACGGTGACACTTAGTCGAGAGATTGATAATATCGCGCTACACGCTGACTATTAATGCAGAAAACTGAAATTTAGCCCCCGAGAACCAGACTCATTCATTTCTCGACGCCCCGAAAACGGTCCAACTCACCATCTTGGACAATTTTGTGGCACAAAATGACCACTCATCCTGGGAAATGTTGATTTGTTATGTCAGGATTGTCATATCGTCCGGTTAAATACTCTAAAGCTTGAGGACTGATGATAATTCCATCAAGTCGATCCCGAGGCCTGCACGAGCCAGTCAGTTTTGCCGTCCACACGCTCAAACTTTCCGTAGGGAAAGACTGGATTCGAGCTTTCCGTAGCGAAAGACTGGCCGTGTAGCCGGGCCTTTAGACTAGAGTATCAAACCTAAATTGTAACATGTGGATCCCAAAAGCTCCTATAGAGCAATGTGGGCTCGGGAGACGTCGGGAATTCGTCCCGTGCTTTCATGTCTACTGAATCCGCTTGTAGTCTGAGTTGGTGATCCATAAATCGTCTGCAGCAGTCAAACACGAAAAGCAATTCAATTCCCTACAGTAAACCAATCAGTTTTCTATAAAATTGGTTCTCATACCACCGGCTTAGTTGAAAACAGATCGTCGTCGAATATGCCCTGACTACACTGGCATTAGAGGCGAGATGAGATGACAAAACGTCTGGGTATTGAGATTCATACCTTTATGAATAGACTGTGAAAAATGACTAATCTCACGTTCGTTGGATATTTGTTCAACGCAAATAAAAAATATACAGGAAGACGATTACTATTACTATGTCACGAACCACGTAGGCGCATTAAAAACGAAGTACCAAGGGACTTTACGAGCACAGAGTGTTAAAATTACCGTCAAAAATATTTCAATAATTTGATATTCAAATTTCTTCCCAGACAAAAACGAAACATAAGTTATATTTCAATAAAACATAAAATAAGAAAACTTATCAATTTTGTTTACTACTTTTGTTTACATTGCGCAGGAAACTAGGGAAGTTCTGTGGCTGTTACCCTAAAAGCAACCTCTCTCGACAGCTGTAATCTTGGGGTCGTCCCCTTGAACCCCTCTTTCCTTCAAGGCTCCCTCCATGTTATTACTCCTCTATGTAAGGAACCTTTAAAGACGAGCAGACGCATACGGCGCCATGTTCGTTCTTATCAGTTTAATAAGAATGGTTGGGGGTGGTTTGTTGACATCCACAAAACATCAACAAAAGGTGGATTTTACAAGACTGATTATTGATAAGAGCGAACATGGCGTCTGTGATTTTACCTGTCTGATTATAGGTTCTCTACTATGAGTAGAGAATCTTTAAAACACAGGTACTGCAACACGCTATCAGCGCCATATTTGATCCCTCGGTCGTTAAGCAGTCGTCAGGGTAAACAAGTATGATAACATGAAAAAAATGTCATTAGAGTCTCAAATTTTTTCTTGTGCAGTGATATTTTTTTAAAATGGTTATTTGTTCTGCATTATAATTGTCATCGAAAGACCGTTGACGGAGTCCGGCTTTTTAAATTACCGTCAGAATCAGAAAGGAGAAAGAAGTGGACCGAAAATTGTCTGAGGGAACAATGGGAGCCCACTAGTAATTACTCGAGATTTTGTGAAGTGAGTACGATTTATACTTAATTTAGTTGTAGGCCCGTTACTTGAGTTGTTCGCTTATTTTTTGCCGTTTTTATAATGAAATCATCAATGGCAATGTTTGACAATTCTGTACGAAGCCAATAATACTCTTGTTTGGCATCCGGGATTTGCTTTGGGAATAACGGGCTTTTCTGCTTAGCAAATAAATATTAATTTATGCACCCTGGATACTCAACAGGGTGAGAAACAGGACAGATAATAAAAAAAATGATTCGACTCCTTGTGAAAAACTAGCTTTATTATTATCTAACCCCTATCATGATTTTTATTTCCTCTGATTTGAGCAGATTCACTTTGAAGACTCCGAATGGGAGAAAAGAAGGCCAGATGTATGGCGAAAGTTAAAGCCTAACGCCATTCCGATTATATTTGCCGGGCTAAATTCATCACGTGAAAATAAAACGATTAATACGTCATTGAAGCTCGAAGTAAGGCTACGGAAATTGACATTTTTGTCCAATAAAAATATCCCCCTACCCAACCGATTCATTCTTTTCAGACAATTGTGAACTCAGGAGGATCGGGTTTATCCGAAGTCAAAAGCATAGAAAATCCTGAGGGCAGGTCATAAGAATGCTGCAAGTTTTTCGTCATTAATTAAGGCTTGGCAATGTCAGTGAACGGATTAAGTTGTCTTTCCAGAAAAAGACGCATTTGACGCAAAGAGTCGCAAAAAGACGCAAAGAGTGCATTTCATTACTACGAATTTCAGTAAATTAGCGATTATTTGGCAGAAATTGCTAAATAAAAGTAGCTATAGTCACACTAAGCAGTAATTATTGTCGAATAATCGCAAATTAACTGAAAACGTCGAACTGCATTGTAGTGAAATACACTTTATTCGACAGCAAGATGTCGGAGCGACATTTTTTGATACTCTGGTAGGCGTTCACAGTTGGAGTAAGTTCAATGGACCACTTCAGGTGAAGTTTTCATGACGCTGAGAATGTTGAAGTTCACAAGGATTGTTTGAATTTGGCAGGTAAACGCAATTTATTGTTTTTGAATAGGAAAATCACTCTTTTTTCAAAAAAAAAAATTGTAATTTCTGCCGAGAAATCGCCAATTAATGAAACAAACGCTCACGAGTAATTTCGAAAGTAACACGTTGAAAAAGCTTTTCTGATCCATGAGAAGTCGATAGGTGCAGTTTTAGTACGGGCAAGTGGGGGTTCCCTTTTATTGAAAATCTCCGTTTCGCACGACTTGGAAGAGCTGCGGAGCTAAGGACACAGAAAATAGTTATTTTAGACGAAAATAGCTAGGCCTGACAGAACAGAGTGTGCTCTTCTCGAATCCAGCGTCAAAAGTTGCAGAAAGTCAGCTGCAATAGCAGCCGGGAAGCGAGTTACTCGCATTTAGTCAAGGAAAATGATGTTATCCTAAAAAGATGTTTAAAAAATCATATCTCTAAGGGTTTTGATTTTCGGACCGTGGCTTATGGGGTGTTTTCGATCGCAAATGAGGTCTAATTGTACCCAATTTTTTTCTTTACACTTATACGCATCCACCCTGTATTTTGGTTATTGTATTAGATTTTGAAATGTTGCTTTTATTTTCTTCATTTGGAAATAAACACGGTAAATCCGTCGCCTCATTGAGTGTTGAGCCGCTTTAAAAAAGTTAATGACTCGTTAGAGAAATCCTTAACGCGAACTACGTTTGACCGAATTGTCTTTACTTACGACGCGACAAACGAACCATGTAAGGCCCTTTCACCCCGTGACGGACTTGATCGGTGTGAATGGCTACAAACCTTTCACGGGGTTCGTTTCCCCTATCGGGCGCGTCCCCCGGGTTGCGGATGGGGGACCCCACCATTGGGCCGACCCGCTCCCTGATACGGTGCGATGGTGGGTTGGGTCGGAATAAGGCGCACCGTGTGCGGTGGGGAGTCCGTTGTCGGACACACCCATTGGACATGGGGGCCGAATACGACCCCGTGGACAAACAACGGGTTAGGGGCTGTCCTGAGTCCGGGACAGAAGGGGGTGGCGTCTCCTACCTCCTCCAGCTATCCCCCCCCCAAGACAAGGTGTTTGGTCCGTACCTAAGGTCTGCATGGCACAGGGGGCAAAGTGTGCTTTGAACGGACCCCCAGGGCACCGGCCGATCCCCTGGTGTAATAGGCTTACCGCAGGCCTCGGCGCTTACGGCATGCAGGGCTCTGCCGGCGGTGGACTTATATTACCCTGGCTTCTGGCAGGACCTTTAAGGGCTCACCCAGAAGTTTATATGAAGAACTCGGAAGGGGCTCAGAGAACCTTCCGTGAACGCCGGCTGCTCCGTCCATGGATACCACCGAGGTCAAACACGACATTGATGGGGCCAGGGACGTACCTGTGGAGGGCAGTTCTAAGGAGCATACCCGCCGTGGGGAGTTTTTAAAAAACACACCCTCGGCGGGCCGTTCTAAAGAACACACCCCGGTGCAGGGGCTTATCTCTTCGAGTGCAACGCACTCGGCGCGCGCTAGCTCATCATTCTTGTCACTCTCGTGCTCAAGGGTCCAGTTAGCGATTATCTCTTATCGGTTCTAAGAAGCGACGACCTCTAACCTTATTAAGAGGAGAGAGCTATCTTCGCAGGATCAGCATTTTCGGGCTTCACACGCCTGATATTTATGTTCCGGCCTGCGAGACACTAGCTGAGGACCTCATCAACCTCATACGGTGCGAGGGACTCTAGACTAGATCAACCGGTCCAAGAGCGGCACAATAATCCACTTTGGATTCCGTGCCTGGGGCGTGTGCCATGCCCCTGCTCTTGGATTGTGGTGGAAAAAAAAAAAAAAAAAAAAGGCCCTTTCACTCTAGGAACTGTGCATCTCTAGACTGCAGCAGACAAAATAAATTGGAATACCTAGGGCAGAAAATGTCAGATAGTAGCGATGTCTTGATCCCCGAAGTGTCAATACCTTTAAGGCCTCGCCATACCGAACGCGAACTGCCGCGCGGACTGGTCCGCTCGCCAAAAAACCATGACTACGTACGTGGGTGAGGTATACCCCGTTACCATAGTTTTTCCGCGTGCGGACCTGTCCGCGCGGCAGTTATCGTTCGGTGTGGCAGGGCCTTCAAGGTTGATTCACATGTCACAGTGCCGTGCCCGGCACGCGATTTGTCTGGCAAAAATGAAAATATTATTCCCTCGATTGATCAATTGATACTAGACCGCCACGTGACAGTGATTCAGTGCTCCGATCGGCACCGTAACGTTACCACAGTGATTTTTAAAATTACGAGGCAATTTAACGTGTGAGAATTAAAAATAACAGTGAGCACATTTTTCTGAAAAATCACTGTTTCATCAGCAGGGCCGTTTCTAGCCCTCGCGGGGCCCCGAGGCGAGAACTATCGGGGGGGCCCCTAGCAGCCGGTGGAGACGCGGATTCAGGTTTTGCTTAAAAGGCAGGGGTTTCAGAAATTGCACACTTTGCTCTACAAAAAACTGGCTTGATAGCCACTCGTATCCTTCAAATAGCTAAACTAGGTATTCCCACAAAAAACCGGCTAAGTTGACTACAGTCGCACCAAAAAATGAAGATTTTCGCACCTTAAAAATGGCTAAGCTTACTATTTACGACCTAAAAATAGCAAAACTGGCGAATGTCGCTCTAACAGTAGCCAAACTGACTCGTGCCTTAAAAATTGCTAGATACGTACGATTATGGAGCCATGAAAATACCTGAAAAGTACATGATTCGCGCCCTAAAAATGGCTAAATCGGCCATTCGCGCACGAAAAGTGGCCTTGGCTTTCTGGATACTTGGCGTCCGAAAAAACAGCTAAATTGGCTCCACGCACTCTAAAAATGGCTAAAAACTGACGATTCGCACCCTAAAAATGCCTGTACAGATGACTCCCGCCATGAAAATGGCAAAAATGAACATCTTTATTCATGAACACATGTCGAAGTCACTCAAACACCTTTTCTACCTGGCGAGACAAAAAGCAAAAGAGAAAAATTACAAATTTGCCTGGTGTCGAAATGGCTCGATTTTTGTTCGGAAACAAGAGAATATGAACCGTATTTTCATCAGTTCTGCAAAAGATTTGGATTAACTATAAAAATGTAATGTATTTTTGCAATATTAGGAGATAATTTATACTTGTTATGGCCTAAAGTTGCCTGAGGATCTCCAAGGATGATTAATTTTCTTTGGTATATCTAATGGAAGAATTTAAAACGTGCAAAACAAAGAAAATAAACAATAAAAGGCCGGTTAAAGTGAAAAAAAAGAGATTGGTTTGATTAGCCCCACCCCTAGAATTGGTCTAAACACTCAAAACTTTCCAATTTATTTTCCAAGTCCTTTGGAGTTTGGAATAAAAACACTCCTGCACTCCCACAAAGCCATGTCGGGGAGAAAACCAACGCATGAGAGCCCGTCAACGGCAGTTTTATAGGGAGGGGGAGTGATATATACGGGCGGTTAGCCTCAAATACCAGGAAAAGGATCTTTCCAGGACAAACGCTACTGTGCCTCTACCTTGGAGTCACTCTTGACAGGGGGTGAGAAAAGGAAAGGGCTGCTAAAGAGAATCACCGAGACAAAGTGGGGAGCAACGCCTACGCCCGCCCAGTGCTGGAATATGCTCAGGAGGCTGTCGTTACGGCACTCGCAAAGCTGGACAGAGTGCAGAACTCCCGGGGTTCACCGGGGTGTGCCCTGAGATGCTCAAGCATCTCCCGGACTCGGCGGTAGAGTCTTTTTTGGGGCTCTACAATCGATGTCTTGTGGCGGGGCACTTCCCGGTGGGATGGCGGGTCGCTGTGGTGATACTTCTTCTGAAGTCGCCCGACCGTGACCCGGCGTCTCCCGGTAGCTATAGGCCGATTAGCCTCTTGCATTGTGAGAGCAAGGTCCTGGAGCGGCTCCTCCTTGGCCGGTTGGAGCCCTTCATCAAGGAGGCGCTCCATCCGCGCCAGTTTGAGGGGGTAAGAGGGGGCTCGACGGACGCGGCACTGGACGCGGTGCAGTCCCTCGTCGATGCCCCCTACGGGAAGTACAAGGTGGCGGTCCTGCTGGATGTGCAGGGGGACGAGGGGCGAGATGCTGGTGTCCCAAACGACATCTTTAGGGTGATCGCCTCGTACTTCGAGTCGAGGGAGGTGCGGCTCCGCTACGGTAGTGAGGAGGCCCGCAGGGGTCGGTTCTCCCGGCTGCTTTGTGGAACCTTCTCTTTGCCGCCCTTTTGTGGCTTTTGCAGGGGGAGGGTTTCGAGGGAGTGGCGTACGTGGACGACCTTGCGGTTGTTGTCGCGGCGCGCTCCCGGGACGAGGCCGGTCGGCAGATCGATCGGCTGTTGCGGGTCGTGGACGAATGGTGCGGGGCGGTCAAACTGGCTCTCGCTGTGCCGAAGACCCAAATGGTCCTAATGCAGGGTCGTCTCTCGCAGGGTAGCCCCCTGGTTGTGCGCTATCGGGGATCACGCCTTGTGGGGGAACGGCAGGGCCGCTACCTAGGGGTCGAGATTAACCCGGGGAGGACAGCGACCCCGCAGCTAGAGGCGGTTGCGGGGAAGCTAGAGAGGACCTTTGCCCTCTTTAGGTCGGTGGGGGGAAACGTATGGGGCACGAACTTCCACTGCCGAGCTTGTTACTTCAGGCCGGTATTCGTACCTACCCTGCTGTACGGTGCAACGTGGTGGTGGCACCGGCCCACGAAAGCTCAGAAGGCGAAGGTCCTCAGCTTGCAGCGGCAGGCCTTGGTAAGGGTGACCATGGCGTACCGGACTTTCAGTTCCGACGCGCTTCAGGTGCTGGCGGGGATACCTCCTGCGGACCTCCTGCTCGACGCATGGGTTCACGGGCGCCGCCTGGTTCAGGGAAACTTGGACTGGGTACGGTGCCGTGAAGACTGGGCAGAGCGCCTCGGTCTCTTGGCCGAGGAGTGGGGGGCCGCATGGGGCCTCCGCCTCCTTGACGACCTAGTCGTTGAGGCTTGGCAGGCGCGTTGGACTTACAGTTCAACGGGTAGTTGTACATCCGGGTTCGTGCCCGACGTTCGGACGAGACTGGCAGCGGCCAAGTGGTTCACCCTTGAACACGCTGCCATGCAAATCCTGACTGGACACGGCTCGTTTAACGCCAAGTTGTGGTTCTTCCGGCGGCGGGACTCTCCAATATGCCATTGTGGTGTCGAGGAGGAGACCGCCGACCATGTGCTTCGTCGCTGCAGCCTCCATGGGGATCTGCGGCGGGCGACATGGGGGAGTGCAGGCCCACCGGAAGACTCGGCTCTTGTCCGAGACCGGCCTTATCCCGCTCCTGGCTGGAGCGAAGAGGGCTGGGACCGGCCCTGCTTGAGTAGGGTTCCCTACTCGGGCAACCCGGGCAGGGTTCTCTTCCCTGTCCGGTTTCGGTCCATGGCGGAAGCCAGCATCCTCAGCTCAAAATACCCACCTCCGCGTGGTCTCTCTCGGGCGCGGCTGGCTGGCCAGCAGCCGTGGCTAACGGGTTGAGCTGAGCGATGGGACCGACTCTGTTGCGGTATCCGGGCCTTAGATGGGGTACAGGCCAGGTAAAGGCCTGCAAAAAGGTCTAGGTACTGGCCACATCTTAAGGAGTTCCGCAGAGAGAGAGAGAGAGAGAGTGCAGAACTCAGCTCTACGGATGGCTAAGGGTTGTCCGATGTCGACATCCGTCGCTGCAATGGAGGCTCAGACGATGGTGGAGCCGTTACAATTGAGGAGAGAAAAGGCTGCAGTTCAGTTACTCGACCGCCTAACTAGAGCTGGAGTGAAGTACTGGGATGTAACAACCACAACATCAGGGGTTACGGTTACAAACGCAGGACAGTTTCATTCACAGGGCCGTGAACTTGAAAGAACAGGCTGCACTGAGTCAATTGGAGCCTCGCTCTCTTACAGAACAGGCCAGATAGATCCCGAGAAAGCTCCTTGTTGCCCGCCTAAATCTCGAAGAATAATACGTTCGCCAGGGGGACACACCAGTCCTCTTTTGCGCTCCTTGGCTCTCTTGAAATGATTCATTCCCGGTATCCTTCGTCAGAATGTGCCCACATTTATACGGACAAACCTGCGGAGGGAGCCACCTGAAATGGGACAAAGCATTTTCAACTTTGTTGGTGAGCTTGCGGCGATCGGGTTAGCATATTGGACTCCGTTAGCGCTGAACTTGGGCAGAAAATTGTGATTTTCGTGGATTCAATGGTCGCAATCCAGGCGGTTTCTAGCCCGGGGTTGGGCAGTGATCGAGAGGTTGAGAGATTCATGGAGCGGGCTGGATGGGATACTCAAGCAGGGTTAGGGAAGTAGTCCTACAATGGATTCCCTCTCACCGCTCTATCCCTGGCAACGAGGCCGCAGAGACGCGTTACGATTCGTTCGACCCTCAGAGCCTCTGAGAGCCATTTTGGCCGGGTGTACAGGGAGACTCTGCGCATGGCAACAGATGGTATGAGACGGGCTCCGCTGTGTTGCAGGGAGTGAAGGCTGCCCACGGACCTTCCATGTTTCAGGATGACCACTGGACATTGCTACCTTAATAAAGAACGATAAGGATGTTGACGACAGGACCCACCTAACAATCACGAAAAAATTGCACCGAAATGGTACAAGATTGGTGTGACGGGGTCTCCTGTGTAAATGCCACAATGGGAGCGCCAAACCTCAAAACATGAAATGCTCGAACCACAAAAAGCCCTAACCATGAAATGCTTGGACCATAAAAAACTCGAGGCACAAAAAGCGCTAACAACAAAATGTTGCAACCGCAAAATGATCTAATCACAAAATGCTTGACACAACCAGTGGTAAGCTCCATGAGGGCCCTCAATCTCTTAGAATTAAAGGAATGACATTTCACTCTGCGTTAAATCATGAATTTTTAAAATTTTAGTCACGAAATTACCTCTATGGGAACTGCTAATTGGCGTTTTCTTAGTTTTAGCCGCGAAAAACTAATTAATTTCAGCCGCGAATTGGCGGATTTTCTTTCTTTTAGACTTGTTCACAATATAATTTAGCCGGGAACCTGCGGGGTTTCCCAATTATACGTGCGAGTTTGCGTTTTTGTTTTGTTTTTTGTTGTTGTTTTTTTTTTTTTTTTTTTTTTACCTCTTAGCCACACGAAATAGCGCTTTTCTCAATTTGGCCGCTTTTTTCCCAATTTTGCCGTGAATTAGCGCTTTTTCACAAGTTCAGCTGCACATTAGCGTTTTATCTCAATTTTAAATGGGAACCGGTGGTTTTTCTGTTAAGGCCACATTATCATCGCACGAGTTAAACGCTTTTTCTCAATTTAATTGTGAAGTTGCCTCCAGAAATCATGAATTAGCGTTTTCTCAATATTAACCTGCTGTGGGCTTGTCTGCTGAGCGATTAGGCACTGCTTTTTCTCAATTTCATGGACGTGAATCAGCGTTTCTCTCAATTTTCAGCCGCCAATTGGTGATTTTCCCCGCTATTTGCCATGAATTAGCTCTTTTTTTACGCCAGTTTTAGCCACGAAAACACTTTTTCATAACTCTTTCCCGCTTACTTGGCGTAAGATTAGCGCATTGGCACGTCTTCTCTATTTTAGCCGTCTTTGGGGTTGGTGTATTTTCTTTAATTTATTCGCGAATTTTCCTTCAGATACGTCAAATTGGTGTATTTGTTGTTAATTTTAGTGACAAAAGAGCACTTACTCAATATTAGCCGCGAATCAACGCTTTAAAAACTAAAAATTCCTATTTTTTCATTTTTATGATTTTAGGGTCGTGGAGGGGGGGGAGCGCGGCTACCTTTGAACGTTGACCTAGTAAGATACGTCCCGTCTCGCCGCTATACGCTACTATGCAACCGCAAGCAATGCTCGAACCACTCAAGTCGCGTGAACCACCAAAATATGTTCCTATCGCGAAATGGTCCAAAATCACCAAAATTGGGTTTGGAAGGAGCCAAAATCCAATAAATTTAGCTTTGGAGGAGCACAAATGACCGTAAAATTTGGGTTTGAAAGACACAAAACAGAGAAATTTTGATTTTGGCAGATAAAAAAATTCCTAAAATTTTGATTTGAACGAGTCAAACCCATAAAATTTTGGGTTCAAAATAGCCTCAACCCCTGGCGCCGGTGAAATTTCCTAGAGGTTGAAATATGAGTCTAACAAAGTTGCATGAATTGACGAGCAGACTAAAATACGGATAAAAATGTGTTGACGATGAGTGGTGGGAAGGGGTTGACGAGTCACATTTTAACCGCCACCTCACCACAACCCACAAATAATTTTTCGTTTTGTTTTGTTTTTTTAGTTGTTGTTTTTTGCGGCAAATAAACTGTTGCGATTACGTCATGACCTACGGAAATAATAGTTACCCAAGCAGCACAACGATATTGACCAATATTGACCAACGTTGGCCAACGTTGGTTGCATTGAGATACGTTGTATATTGGAAACTCAACCTTGATTTTCATTGACCTACGTTGATTTTTCAATCATTGAAAAATCAACGCTCTGTGTGTGTGACATCAGCACGGCGGGATCATTTTGCTTTTCTTGGTAATTTCCCATGTGGAAAATAATAATAATGGATAAAAAACGTTAGGCCATCGCTCAACGTAAGTAATTTTAATTATCAAATATTATAGGAGAGAATAATTTGATGAAAGTTGACTGTTTTGAAAGTCATGCGGAGGAACAAGGTGGTATTGGGATCTTCTGTTGACAAATATAGGCACCGATATAGCTTGTTATTATGTATACCAGTATAATATGTATTAACGAATTTCGTATTTTCTTAAAAGGCGAACTCTTCTGGACCTCATTTGGAAGGGTTTATTTATAGGGCCGATAAATGAGGCCACAGGAACGGCAAAGTAGTACTTTCGCAATTTTAGGAAATTAGGACAGTGGTTCTCCACGTGGGGAACGTAGAATACTTTGAGAGGGTAAGTGAAAAAAAAGATGGATATAGTGGCGGCCAGATTTGTCTGGATTTAGAACAAAAAAGAGTAAGATAAGTATTTCAACTGAAATTAGTGTTGACAAAGCGTTCAAGAATAGGCCACCTAAATTATTACTATTATTATTTTTATTATTATTATTATTATTATTAGATTTGTCCTCGAGTCATTCTGATAATAGCATTTCTTTTTAGATGCACCGCCAAACTAAGTATTCTTTATCAAAGTCACTGAAACGAAAGTTGGACAAAGAGTACCAAACAGTCCAGTTAGAGGAAGAAGTCCGTTATTTAATCGAAGGAAGTCAAAATTCACTGCTCTTATCAACAATTGGTACTGAAAATTTGCCGGTCAGCAACGGTGCTAATAATAATGCGCTGGAAGCAAATAGCACAAATGACTATTGCCACAGTAATGTCACCTTTCGTGATGCCTTGAGCTATAGTCAATCTGATTCTGATAGTATTGGTAGCTGTTTGGTAACCGAGTGGACTGTATAAGTATTATGCGATTTTATGCAAATGGGCAAAAATAAAAAATAAAAAAAATTATTTAAAAAAAAAGGTAAAAAAAGTTAAAGGAATAGGAGAAAGGGAAATGTTCACCTTTTTGGGCAAAACGGCCACGAAGTTCTCGACTCGAGATTTTCACAAAATTGTTGAGGCGAAAAAGCGAAAACGAAAACGTTCACACGCGACAACGACAAACTTCTCAAAACGTGAGTGTGTGGAGGAGAGGGAGGAATCAATTTTCAAGATGGGATCAACAGGCGGGAAAAATGAGAAGAAGGGTGAAAACTATAATGGAAGGGGAAAACCCCCGCGAAGTATATAAGTATTTTTGAATACGCAACATTCCCCCCACCTTGAAGCATATGATTCAACTGCACAAAAGAGCATTGTAGAATTATATAATGTTAAGATAAGAAATGGGGATAAGTTAAAAAATGAAAATTAAAAAATTAAAAATATGAAAAACCATCATGATATCTCGTTTTAAAAATAAAAAAAGTAAAAAAAATAAGATAAAAAAGTGTCGAAAGATTAGCAGCTAATTGTCGAGAGGCAGTGGTACTAATTTGACCACAGGACGCTTTAGTTCCGTAAACCCAAGTACGGAATCGACGTAATGAGGGATGCGTACCCTTGCGACGCGTACCTGGTTTTTTAAGTCAGGGTAAACATCAACGATCCGTCCAACTGGCCAAGTGAGTGGTGGGCTCCTTTCATCTTTTAGTAGCACTAATGTTCCGATTTCCAAGGGGGCCGTGGATTTTTTCCATTTTGGGCGATTTTGCAGAAAAGCTAGGTATTCTTTCTTCCATCTGGTCCAGAATACCTGTTGTAGGTGATGCACGAGCTCCCACCTCTTGATTTTATTTTTGGGCTCTTCATCCGAAATTGGGAATGGGATCCCAATCAGAGGCCCTTGAGTCAAGAAATGACCTGGCGTTAAAATTTCGAAATCGTTGGGGTCACACGAAAGAGGAGTGAGAGGTCGCGAGTTGAGAATGGCTTCTACTCTAGCGAGGACAGTCGTCATTTCCTCATACGTGACGATGACGCTACCAAGAATTCGGTGTAGTTGGAGTTTTACTGTCTTTACTAAGGCTTCCCAATAGCCTCCAAAATGAGGAGATGCAGGAGGATTAAAATGCCACGAGATTCCTAAAGAACTGATTTTGTTGAAGTGTAAGTTCGATGACCTCAGATTGGACCAAAAATGGTTTAGTTCTTTGTCGGCTTTTACAAAGTTACCTCCGTTATCGGAGTATAGGTCGGTACACAGACCTCGACGGGACAAAAAACGATCAAGGGCCGCCAGGAATTGTTCTGCTGACAATGAGGACATGAGTTCTAAGTGGCAGGCCTTCGTGTTCATGCATATGAAGACACAAACGTATGACTTGGACACAGGGGCTTTTCGGAGAAGTGCTGACTTCGTTGATAATGGCCCGAGACAGTCAACACCTGTTTTCAAAAAGGCTTTTAATGGCATCCCGTCAGAAGGGGGGTTAATCCGAGATGTCGGAAGATCCCCCATTTGGGGAGCACAAGGCATTGGAGGCCTAGCCTTAAAGCAAGGAATGCATTTTCCAAGTAATGATCTGATTCGTCGTCGCGCCGCCAAAATCCAGAATTTTTGGGACACTGTTGCCATCAGAGTAGCAGCGCCAGGATGGCCGAACTGATTATGAAAAAACATGATTAGCATGTCAGAAAAGGCATGTCGACTTGGAAGAAGAATCGGATGACGCGCGCCGGGGGACATCTTGGCTGCGGTTAGACGGCCTCCAACTCTTAGAATGTTCTTCTCGTCGACAAAAGGAGCGAGACCTAAGAGTGATTTCGACACGGGTTTTCCATCTTTTAAGGCTTTGATGTCGGGTGAGAACTTTTCATTTTGAACGTGACGTATTAACAAATCCATCGCCTTCGCTAACTCCGTAGTAGAAAGATGACCACTAGCTCGACGATCGCTGGGTGTTAGGAAACGAAGGCAATAGGCCACGACACGCTGTAGTTTCAGAAGAGTGGAGAAACGACTAATCAGAACGTCTAATACATGAGGAACAACCTTAGCGACGAAAGTATGAACCTGCGCTGATTTTTCCTCCAGTTCCTCTACTGAAAATGAGGGCTTGTTGAGGATTTGGCTTGGCCAACTGGATTCATCGAGGGAGACCCAGGGTCGTCCTTTCCACCACAAGTGGTGTGATACCAGAGCATTAGGCAATAAGCCTCGTGAGGCGCAGTCGGCTGGATTTTCTTCCGTTGGTACATGGAACCACTGTTGTGGGTCCGAAGCCTGCTGAATGGCATCTACACGATTGGCTACGAATGTCTGCCATCTACAAGGATTAGCCTTGATCCAGTGAAGGACTATAGTAGAGTCGGTCCAATAAACAATTCGGGAAATATTCACATGACCCTCAAAAATGCGTAAGATGGACTGAACTAGAGTGGCCAGCAGAAGGGCTGCGTTCAACTCAAGCCGAGGTAAAGTTATTTTTCTTTTGGAAGGGGCTACGCGGGTTTTTGATGCCAATAAAAACGAACGGGACGACGACGATGACCGACAGATTACATAGCAGACGGCAGCATAAGCCGTTGTGGAGGCGTCTGAAAACCCATGTAGATCGAAAGTTACGCCACTGCCGGGCATACTGAAACAACGAGGTATTTCTAATCCTTCGAAAGAGAAAAAATCGTTTTGTAAAGCAATCCACGGTTGAAGGAGGTCTGGAGGAAGTTCCTCGTCCCAGTCCAAGCCACGGCACCACAAATCCTTCAAAAGTAACTTGGCTACTAGAATGCTGGGACCCAAGAGACCGAGAGGATCGAACAGTTTCGCGGTAAAGGAGAGAACTTCTCTCTTCGTTTTGGCGTTCTCCAGGGCGGCAATTTTGAAAGTAAATTTGTCTTCTTTCGGGCACCAATGAAGGCCGAGAACCTTTAAAAAATGGGTTTCCTTGTCAAAAGAGATGAGACACGACTCGTCACAATCAGGATCATTCAAAAGTTCGGGGGCATTTGAGGCCCATTTTCTCATAACAAATCCACCCTTATCGAGAAGCTGGACGAGTTCTTCGCGTGTTTTTTGTGCCTCGGGGACAGAGGAACACGAGAGGACACAATCATCAACGTACGTGTTGAACTTCAAAGCTTTGGCGGCGTTCGAGTAAAGGTGTTCTTCATCATCACACAATTGGTGAAGCGAACGAATTGCCAAGAAGGGCGAACAGTTTAATCCAAACGTCACGACATTTAAATTATAAGTTTCAAGTGGGTCGCTTTCGGAAAAACGCCAGAAGATTTTTTGGTACTTTCGATGTTCCGGTAACACCGAAACTTGACAGTACATCCTTTTGATGTCACCGATGAGAACGACGGCGTCCTTGCGGAACAAAATGAGTACAGCAAAAATGTCCCGTTGTAATTTGGGGCCTGAAATCAAGCAGTCGTTAAGAGACCGACCATTCGAGGTTTTGCAAGAGGCGTCGTACACGATTCGAACTTTAGTAGTGGAGCTCTCCGTTTTTATTACCCCATGATGAGGGATGTAGTAGCCGTCCCCGTCATCCTCGCATTTTTGCATGTAACCCTCCCTGACGTACTCCTCCATGCTTTTATTATACTCAGCGCGGAGTTGTGGTTGTTTTATTAAACGACCTTCAAGCCCGAGAAAGCGTCGCAGGGCAGTTAATTTGGAGTCGCCCAGTTTGGGTTCTCCGGGACCAAAAATTAGGGGTACACAATACCGACCATTTTCGTCTCGTTGAAAATATTCTTGGAATATTTTTTCGGCGTATTCGGCGTCAGGATCCCTAGGAATCTGAGACGGCACCTTTTCCAATTCCCAAAACGATTCGACTAAATCGTTCAAAGAGGCTGTAGTGCAGAAATTCACGATGCTGTTAGCTGAATCTTCCCGTTCCGAAGGACACAGAGCAATCGGCCCCATTGTCACCCACCCGAGAAGCGTTTCAAATGCCGAGGGCATACCAGGAGGCCCATCTCTTTTTTGCCCAGTCAAAAGGCTGGGGAATAAGTCGGCTCCGATAAGAAAATCGATGTCACCCGGAGTTCCGAAAGAGGGGTCGGGAAGCGTAATACCTTTTAGATGAGACCATAAATTAGGCGACAACACTTTGGATGGAGAACGATCAATTATTTTATTCAAAATCAAAGCGGTGGTGGCGAATTGAGGACAGTTTCTGCCGAAGGGAGAGAATTTTAAACTCACCGCTTCTTGAATTTGGCCAACAGACGTTTGGGCTAGTCCGTAAACCGGCGTATTTGTGCGGAATCGTGAAAGGTTTAAGCGCGAGGCCAATTTCGACGTTACGAACGAGCATTGACTAGCTGAGTCGAGAATACCCCGAGCCAGAAGATTGGAACCATCCGCTCCCTGGACCGAAACCAAAACTGTAGCTAGTAGCACGGCAGACGGTTCAAAATGGTTCAATTGAGGGTATGACATGAGACTGGTCGCGCCTTGAGCTTCCCGAAGAGGGGGTTTTATCGGAGGATCGGAACAAGCAGTGTTCCGCTCGGAGCTCCTAAAACACAGCAGCGAATGGTGGCTAGAATTGCAAGTTTCACACGAGCTTTTGGACTTGCAATTTTTGGAAATGTGGTTTGCTCCAAGACACAACGCACACCCTTTTTTCTCCCTAATTAGAGAATAGCGCTCCTTCGGTTGTAGTGCGAGAAAAAGCTGACAACTGCTCAGCGCATGATTTTTGCCACAGAGTAGACATAACGAGAGGGATGGTTTTGTAGTGGTGGCCAAAGACACTTTTCTGGGTTGACTATTCATTAATCCCCTTTTTCCCCCAGCAGTGGGGTCAGATGGCGGAAGAAGAGTCCCACAATGACGTGCAGCTTTCAACGATTGTACCCGTCGGTGTAAAAAATCCATGAGGGACTCATACGTGGGACGATTGTTGGCATTGGTCATTTCGAATTGTTCCCTGGTTACCCCATCGACTTTACGCAAAATCAGGGACGTAAGAATGAAGTCCCAATGCTCAGTGGGATATTTCAGCGCCTTTAGAGCTTCAATACTCGTGGACATGGTCGTAACGAGACCTGAGAGTTCGTCGACATTTTTCGAAATGGGCTTATAGTCCAAAATTGCGTTCAGGTAGCACAGTGCTACGCTTCGCGAGTCGTCGTAGAATTTCAACAGGATATTCCAGGCAACGGCGAAATTACAACCTTCGAATGACAGCGTCTGAATTTTTCTCAACGGTTCACCTTTCAGGCACGCTCGGAGATATTGGAGTTTATTAACGTCGGATAACGCCGTCTCAGAAACAACAAGGGATTCAAAAGTGGACTTGAATTCCAGCCAAGCATGATTGCTGCCGTCGAAAGTGATCAGAGGGATCACTGGCAGTGCGGGGTTCCTGAATCTAGGAACCTCAGACGGAACGGATCGAGTAGTATTAACCGGTTCTTGGTCAGATTGAGCATTTGTACCGATTGGCTCACAAAGGACTTCATCCCGCTCTTCAGATTTAACGTTAAGGAAGTACCTCAGGGTTTGAATATCAGGGAAATAAATATTATTTTAAGATAAATAATTTTATTTGTGACGCTCCTGCTAGAGCATTTGTGAAATGCACAAAAGGTCACAACGCTTATTATGGTTGCGAAAAATGTACGCAAAAGGGGAAATACGTAAAAGGACGCATCATTTTTGATATTGAAAGTCCTAAACGCACAGACCTTGATTTCATTAATGGAAGGAATAGCGAGCATTTCACAGGGCTAAGTCCGCTCATAGAATTGAAGGTGGGTCTTGTCACACAATTCCCCCTCGATTATATGCACCTTGTGTGCCTAGGAGTAGTCAAGAAATTAATTATTTATTGGATTAGGAAGGGCAGCAAAGGCAAAGAACCAATCGGAAATTCGAGATTAAGCCATACTCAGGAGGAACAAATTTCCCAGAGGCTACTTGATACTCGGAAATTCGTTCCGTCGGAGTTTGCTAGAAAGCCGAGGTCACTTTTTGATATTGACCGCTGGAAAGCAAGTGAGCTCAGGCAATTTTTGCTGTATACAGGTCCTTTCGTGCTAAAGAAAATTCTTCCGACCCATTTGTATGAACACTTTCTGTGTCTCCATGTTGCCATTTCAATTCTGTCTAGTCCTAAATTAATAGCCGTAGAAGGCTATGTGACGTACGCTGAAGGACTCTTGAAGTCTTTTGTTGAAGACATGACGTTATTCTACGGTGACACGTCCGTTATATATAATGTTCATAATTTAGTACACATAGCAGATGATGTCAGACAATATGGCAATCTTGATCGCTTTAGCGCATTCCCCTTTGAAAATTACCTGGGCCAACTAAAACGATTAATTAGAGGTGGGAATAAGCAGTTGTCACAATTGTACAGAAGATTGTCAGAGACACAATGCAAATTACAGCGTCCAATCGAAATTTCGAATAATCCCGTTAAGGAAAACGAAATCATAATAAAAGGCTTTAAAGTATCGGAAATGGATAGGGATTGCTTCGTCCAATTAATTGACAATAGAATTGTAAAAATCGAGTCAATTCAGAAGGCGAATAAAGAGTGTTTCATGGTTTGTCGCGAGTTAGACACGTCCGATTTTTTTTCGAATCCTTGTTCTTCGAGAATTATTTATTACTATTCGTTCAAGGCACCCAAAAAGGCAATGAATAACATTATTGTTAAAGTCAATGAGGTGAAAGCTAAATGCTATGCCAGTGAGAGCGCCCAAGTTGCTGCAGTTATGACCCATATAATTTGATTGGTAATTAATGTCTGATGAATTTCAGAATTTAGTGTGCGCATTAGCTTATTTTCCAGATTGTAGGTTAAACTATTTTATTTTATTTTAGAGGCTAAATGATGGGTGAAGAATCGAAAAAGAAATTCATTATAGTGAAATTTATCGAAGAAGATGCAGTTCTTCGATAAATTCTTCTCAAGTCGCGTCGATGGGCTCTCGAATATAGTCCGAGGCCAAGATCATTCGTACAACCAGGCAGAGGTCATTGCATGCACCACTAACCTTCCAGACCTTCCTTTGAAAACATTGAGTGAAATGGAGGAGCTGGAGGAAAAACTCAGAACTGACGAAGCGACGCAATTCTCATTGGTACGTGAATCTATGTTATACTTTTTCGAGTCAATGGATGCATGCGTTAATACTCATAATTATTATTATTTTGGCACGATGTAAAACAAATTTTCCTTTCCATAATTTTTCTAATATCCTCCTTCTCAACACAGATAAACCACCTTGCGCAGTCTGCCTACGGGCGAAATGAAAAGGCGTTCGCCATATCTGTATTAAAGAGGGCCCTTTCTAAGGATTTGGCTGGGCAGTTCAGCCTCCATGGCAGAAGGGGCAAGAAACCGTTCAAAAATGCTCGCCTTTTCCTAATAATAATTGGTAATTCTTGTTTCTTCTATTATAGGTTTTATCTAGACTATATATATTTTATGTGTCATTGGCAGCATCGATGAAGAAAAAATATAAAGAATTAAAGGAAGACGAGGCTGGAAAATTAATTGGAAGAGCCCTCGCTGAATGTGGGGATTGGGATGGGAGGAAACCAAAGTTGGATAATTAATATTTTTTATTATTAGTGGTTTGTGTCTAAAATTAGTCATGTATTTTTTTATTATCTTTTTGAATAATTTTTTATTTCATTTTTTACTTTTACATTTTTTAGTTTTTTTGGCCGTATCGTTGTGGAAAACTTTAATTTTCCCCTCCCCTCCATCACGGAGTTTATGTTATTTTAGCCTTCCTTTGATCCTCGTTCCCCCCCCCCCTCTTTATTCTTCTGAGTCGGGGTTGTCTTTCCCTTTCTTTGGGATGGGGAACTTAGTTTTTAAGCTGACACGTTTTTTCGTACTTCGAAAGCGTGGTCCAGCAAACACCCTCACCACTGGGGAGGAAGCGAAGTACCTCGCGAGTGGGGATGGAAGAGGGAACAGGAATATACGGGGCTTTTGGTGCATTATTATGGCGATTGGTGACTAGAGACGTGCATCGTGAATGTGCCTGTTCTTGTTTCAAACGGATTTTTGATACGTTCATTTTGTCCCCATACGTTATTTCGCCTTAGTTCAGACGAGAAGCATTTTCTTGATTCCCAGTCAATTGCGGAATTCCACACTGTTTTATGCCACTGTGTACAACGCCAATCCCAATTAAGGTGAGTGGTTATTGTTGCTGCCAGTCTGTAACTAAGTTGTTTCATCCCCCAGTTTGGGATTCTACTCCTCGACTCATCGGGAATTTCCTTTCTTTATTCTGTAAATATTTTGACCCCATTTGCCAGTCCTCAAATACAGTCCCTTTTTTCTTTCTATCCCAGTGATCCCCTTTCCATAAGGTATTAGCTGTGGATATTGTACATAAAATTGGTCCTCCGGGCCGGATTTAACCGGTTTTTATTTTTATTATTTTTTGGTAACGTTATTTCAAAATAATTATATTTTTTGTTTGTTTGTTGGGAAACTCAGCATTCCTCGTTGTGGTTGGGTATTGTTTTTTTTTTTTTCTTTTGTTCTGCCAGGAGAGGAGGGAAGTTTTTAGCAGTTTAGCTTACCAAGCGTTTTTTTGCTGCTCCCCCTTTTGAGGTCTCCGTTCGTGGCGGGATCATAGTTTCTTGGAGCCCATCCCATCCCCCCTTTGCTGTTCGGTTCAGTTAGTGGTTGTAGTGGGGTTTGAGTGCTCGTGCGCGTTAGCGTATTATTGAACCCTGATGTACTCTTTCTCTACCCCCTTCCTTGGTGTATCTTAGGAACTCCCCTTTTTGTATAATTCGGACTTTGTTAGACCCCCCCCCCGTCTTCATATTATTTACCCCTTTCTTGTCGGCTAGCGGAGTGGAAGCCTTGAAGCCTTCTCTCTGTTTTCTCTACCCTTATTTTTTTTGCATAATTTGCTTGTCCATTTTTAATCTTTATTTCGTACAATGAATTCTATTAGTGTATTCGTCCGTAACAAGCTCTATATTGAGAGATTAAGAAAATTGGTCGATGTCGAAATCCTCAATGCATCGCATTTAGCTGAGGCTCAGGATATTTGTCGGAAAAGGGAGCAAATTGAAGAAGATTTTTATAATCTGATATCAAGTGATGTTGAAATTCCTGGTACACCGAAAGAGGTTTTATTGGAGCTTGTGGATCAATTTCTAGATCTTTATTATAGGATTCGACACCGAGTCGGCGGTGCAAGCCCAACGCCTTCTGTAGCTACAGTTGATAGCGTAAACGTGTCAGAAAAAACTTGCTCCCATAATAGCGACGAATTTAATAGTCTTCCCAACCACCCTTCTTCCATTGTGAGGTCGAATGGTGGGGAGGAGGAATTTATTAAACCCATTCCTGCTAAGGAAAATAATTTTTGTTCGCAAAAGATGGATTCAAAGACGATACTACCGTCTATCGAGCTTCCAACCTTTTCAGGTGAGGAGACCAGTTCTTCTTGGACAAATTTTTGCGGTATGTTTAAGGCCTTGGTTATCGAAGATAATTCTATCTCTGACCTTCGAAAAATGCACTATTTGCGTACATGTCTGAAGGGTGAACCTCTTCGTCTCATTCAGTCTCTAGCCATCGATGGCAGAAATTTTAATGTGGCGTGGCCTACTCTAGAGAACCGCTACAGGGATGAGCGAAGGCTGGCTTACCAGTATTTTAATGATATTGTTGACCATCCTGAAGTGAATCGGGACTCTGCGACTCTAAGTTCTCTGTTGACCGTCGCCATAACGAATTTAAATGCCCTCGAACAATTGGGCTTCCCGACCGAGAGTTGGTCGTTTGTTCTCGTATGTACCATTCTCAAGAAATTGGATCGTGGTACTAGAGAGGCCTTCGAAAGTCAAAATTCAAGGGATATACCCACTTGGGACGATTTAAAATGTTTTCTGGAAAAAAGAATAAAATCCCAGAAAGCCTTTGATCTTTTTACCCATAAAGAAGCCAAACCTAAAAAAGATTTCAAAATTGAAAAATCGTCGAAAACCTCTCGTTCGTTTCTCGCTGAGAGCAAGAGTGACCGCTGCGAAATGTGCCACCAGGCCACGCATGCTATCCCGGGGTGTGCTAAATTCCTAAAATTAACCCCCAAAGAACGATATACTTGGGTAAAGACGAGACAGCTTTGTGTTCGTTGTCTTCAAGGACACAAAACTCCTGATTGTCCCCATAACCAGGTGTGTAAACATTGCTCCTCTCGACATCACGATCTCTTACATTTCCCCGGCCGTGAAGGAAGGAAATCACCTAATTCTCAGCAGGTAAAAGAGAGTAGCGCTTACTTAGTACCATTCTCGGACAATAAGTTATCGGTACCCCTTCATCAAACGGTCCTTTTAGCCACCGCGTTAGTGGACGTCCGTGACGCTTCAGGAACGTCGCATGTGGTCCGAGCCTTGCTGGATTTGGGAAGTCAAGGCAGTTTCATTAGCAATGATCTTGCAAACCGTCTGGCCTTGAAGAAAAGCCCCTCGACCCTAAAGATTAGTGGTCTTTCAGGAGTCCAAGTCGGCTCGGCGAAGTACTCAGTTGAGGTCAATTTGGGTCCTGTTGGGAAATCTGAACCCCGGTACACGATTTCTGCCTTCTGCTTGGAAAAAATTACCGGGACGACGCCCTCGACTTCTCTACCCGCGTTCCTCTGGGATCATGTGACAGGGCTCAAACTGGCAGACCCGAGTTTTGCTTTAGCTCACCCCGTCGACATCCTCATCGGATCTGATCTGGTACCTTCGCTCCTTCGTTCTAGAAAACGAGAAGGACCCCCAGGCACTCCAACGGCCCTCGAAACCACCTTGGGCTGGGTACTGGTGGGACCGGTTTCTACCCCCTTTGATCCAAGCCATTCTCCAGCTCTGATTCATTTTTCATCATTTCACGTTTCCGTTGAAGAAGCTGTTCATCGCCTGTGGGAATTGGATCAAATTCCAAACAAGCCACACCCTAGTCCAGAGGAGGAGTTTTGCGAACGATTGTTTGTGAACGAAGTTTGTCGTTCACCTGAAGGACGATACATCGCCCCTCTACCATTCAAACCAGGGGAACCCATGCTGGGCGAATCCAGGTTGGGAGCAAAAAGGCGTTTGATCTCTCTGGAGAAGCGTTTAGAATCCAATGCAAATTTAAAACAAAAATATAACGATTTCATGCAGGAATATTTGGACAAAGAATTCATGGAATTAGTTCCGCCCTCCGAGGTTAAAGATCACTTCTTCTTCTTACAGCATCACGGGATTTTAAAGGAAGGTGCATCCGGCAAAAAACTAAGAGTAGTGATGGACGCCTCCGCTCGAAGTAGCAATGGAAGATCCTTGAACGACACGTTGATTGCCGGGCCTAAATTGCACAAGGACATATCCGACCTTTTAATTTTGTTTCGAGTAGATCCCGTTGTCCTAGTGGCTGACATAGAAAAAATGTTCAGCCAAATTTTATTACGCCGTGATGACTGTGACTATCAGTGTCTACTGTGGCGTTTTGACAAAAATAAGGAAATTGACGTGTATCGTTTGCTTCGCGTGTCCTTCGGAATGTCCTGCTCTCCATTCCTTGCAATGCGGACGTTGCTCCAATTAGCCTCGGACTATGAGCATGAATTCCCTCAAGCTGCCCGAGTGCTGCGGGAAAACATTTTTGTGGATGATATCCTCGCGAGTTGTCCGGATATCGAGTCTGCTTATTCCGACCTCCGACGCGAGTTGTCGGAGCTTTTAGGAAAAGGAGGTTTCACTCTGAAAAAATGGGCTTCAAATTGTCGCGAGATTTTAGCAGATATCCCTGAGGATGATAAGCAGAAACCCTCCGAGGTGGCGTTTGATGATACGTCATTTTTAAAAATTCTCGGGCTGCTCTGGTCGTCGTCGCTTGACGCGTTCACATACCAAGTGTGCCCTTCCGATAGTGCAATGACCAAGCGGGGTCTTTTGTCGGACCTTGCGCGTCTGTATGACCCTTTAGGTTTCTTGGCTCCTGCGATACTCCCGATTAAATTGATGTTTCAAGAACTATGGGCCAGGGGCGTCGGATGGGACGACCCTATTCCTACCGACATAGAAAAATGTTGGCGGAATTTTAAGAAAGAATTTCCTCTTTTTGCAGAAATAAAAATCAGCCGTCCCTTGCGACTTATAGGAGAAAGTCCTAGCTTTATAATCAATGGGTTTGCTGATAGTTCGTCTAAAGCGTATGCGGCTTGTGTTTACGTCACCTCTATGGTTAACGGTCAGCCAATAAACACCTCGCTTTTGATTTCGAAATCGCGGGTTGCCCCTTCCAAAAAACAAGTGACCTTACCGCGATTGGAATTATGTGCGGCGGTATTGCTCGCGAAACTCCTGAATTCCGTATTAACCTTGCTAAAGGATAAGATAACAATTCGAGAGGTGTTATGCTGGTCCGACTCGTCAATAGTCCTGTATTGGATCCAGCAATCGCCCAGCAAATGGCAGGTCTTTGTGGCCAACAGGATCGATACAATACAAGAATTAACAAAAATTGCTTGGTGGCATCACGTGAAGTCGGAGGAGAATCCTGCCGACTGTGCAACGCGAGGGTTGGCTCCTGCGGAGCTTGCGTCATTCAGTTTATGGTTTAAAGGACCAAAATGGTTGTCTTTTACTCGTTCGTTATGGCCTCTTAGTCGACCTCTTGTGCGTCGCTCACATCTAGAGGAAGCTGCACTTGAACAGAAATGCCAGGTGCTTGAGAATCTTTTGGTATCTCCGGGAGAACCCAACGATTTCATAAGGACCATCGAATCCCATTCCCGCTGGACTAAATTATTACGCGTCGTCGCATATTGTTTGCGTTTTCTGACTCCAAAGGGTACTGCCAAATCATTTGGTCCCATCACAACCGCTGAATATCGAAAGGCCATGCTATGTTGTATCCGGGCTGTTCAATCGGTTTATTTCAAAGAGGAAATTCACCGTCTCACTCATAATAAGCCTTCTTCGGGGCGTGTTGCACGCCTGTCCATTTTTCTAGATAGCGACGGATTAGTGAGAGTAGGTGGAAGAATAAAAGCTTCGACGCTTCCGTGGGAAGCTAAGCATCCGTTGCTCCTCCCAAAGTGTCATCTTTCGACCCTTATTATAAGGTTTTATCACGAAGAGTTCGGTCATGCGAGCTTAGGGTCAGTCCAAGTCATGATCCAAATAAAATTTTGGATAATGTTGGGGCGCCAAGCTATTCGTAGCGTTATTTTTCAGTGCGCCACTTGTTATCGATCAAGACCAAGGTTCAAAACTCCTCAAATGGGTGACCTTCCATCATATAGGGTGACTCAAGTTCGTCCTTTTTCTCGTGTGGGAGTGGATTCCACCGGACATATTTATATTCGGTCGTCGACTTTGCGTCGATATTCTAAAGAAAAGGCCTATATTGCCGTATTCATCTGTATGGTGACTAAGGCCGTGCATCTGGAGGCCGTTTCTAATATGACTACTGAAGCGTTCCTCGCAGCTTTTGATAGATTTTCAGGACGCCGGGGTCTCCCCTCCGATGTCTATTCCGACAATGGGTCAAATTTTGTTGGAGCCGATCGTGAATTGAGACGTTTATTTCAACTTCGTCACAATCAAGATCTTGTCACTGAAAGGTTATCCTCCAAAGGCATTCAATGGCATTGGTCCCCCCCGTTCAGTCCGCATTTCGGAGGTCTTTGGGAGAGTGGAGTGAAGTCAGCCAAATCGCTTCTCGTAAAATTGAGCGGAATGGCGGTATTAACATTTGAAGAACTGTCAACCGCTTTGGTCAGGGTGGAGGCATGTCTCAACTCCAGACCGTCGAGTGCTCTAAGTGAAGACCCAAACGATATGAGTGCCCTAACACCAGGGCATTTTCTCACTATGGACGCCATATTGGCTCCGCCTTATCCCGATATTGAAGATCAACCGATTAATCGCCTAACCCGATGGAAAATTGTTCAGAAATTTCATATTTCCTTTTGGAAAACATGGCAGCAGCAATATATTACTTCACTGCAATCCCGCCCTAAATGGCAGAATAAGGTCCCTCCACTTCACAACGGTGACTTAGTCATAATTAAAGACGAAAATCTTCCGCCCTTAGCGTGGAAATTGGGACGGGTGGAACAAGTTTTCCCGGGGTCCGATGGACAAGTGAGGGTAGTTACCGTAAAGACAGCTACCTATTCCAAGGGTGAGATCAAATTTCAAGTATTGAAACGACCTGTTACAAAGCTTGCTGCCTTACCCTTACCCACGGGTGAATGCTGAGATTCCTCAGGGTGGGGAGTATGTCTAAAATTAGTCATGTATTTTTTTATTATCTTTTTTAATAATTTTTTATTTCATTTTTTACTTTTACATTTTTTAGTTTTTTTGGCCGTATCGTTGTGGAAAACTTTAATTTTCCCCTCCCCTCCATCACGGAGTTTATGTTATTTTAGCCTTCCTTTGATCCTCGTTCCCCCCCCCCTCTTTATTCTTCTGAGTCGGGGTTGTCTTTCCCTTTCTTTGGGATGGGGAACTTAGTTTTTAAGCTGACACGTTTTTTCGTACTTCGAAAGCGTGGTCCAGCAAACACCCTCACCACTGGGGAGGAAGCGAAGTACCTCGCGAGTGGGGATGGAAGAGGGAACAGGAATATACGGGGCTTTTGGTGCATTATTATGGCGATTGGTGACTAGAGACGTGCATCGTGAATGTGCCTGTTTTTGTTTCAAACGGATTTTTGATACGTTCATTTTGTCCCCATACGTTATTTCGCCTTAGTTCAGACGAGAAGCATTTTCTTGATTCCCAGTCAATTGCGGAATTCCACACTGTTTTATGCCACTGTGTACAACGCCAATCCCAATTAAGGTGAGTGGTTATTGTTGCTGCCAGTCTGTAACTAAGTTGTTTCATCCCCCAGTTTGGGATTCTACTCCTCGACTCATCGGGAATTTCCTTTCTTTATTCTGTAAATATTTTGACCCCATTTGCCAGTCCTCAAATACAGTCCCTTTTTTCTTTCTATCCCAGTGATCCCCTTTCCATAAGGTATTAGCTGTGGATATTGTACAGTTTGGCTTTTTGTTTCTTCTACTTCTTCGCTTCCTGAGCTTTCGCCAAAGAATTTGACACCCCCTCCATTTGTCACAGTCATGTCTGTGGTTTCAAATTAAGAAAAACCCCAAAACGTTCTCTGATGATGCCTTCAGCACAAGAAGGCGAAAGCTGAGGAAACGAAGAAGTAGAAGAAGCAGAAAGCCAAAACCCTAAAAATGAACATTAATCAAGTTATTAATATTATTAGTTTTTAAGCCATACAACTGTGTTAATATCCTGAGCAAGAGGATATAATTTATTTTTCTTGATGGTTTGAATGTTGATCTTGTTTTGTGGTAGAAGATCAACATTCAAACCATCAATAAAAATAAATTGCTTCCTCAGATATGTCGAAGATGAAAGAAAACTCGAAAACATTGGTGAAACCCTTCGTAACGTCAAAACAAGAATGACAGAAAACAATGTCAGCCGTATTGAAAAATCAGAAGTAGCTGAACACATGTACAGCGGTCAATCACACGTCATCAAATTTGAAGATACGAAAATCCTCGTGAAAGTGCGTGGAGTAAACGAAAACTTCGAGAAGCCATCGAAAGAAAGAAAGTTCTCTGACGATGCCTTCAGCACAAGGAGGCGAAAGCTCAGGAAACAAATAAGTATAAGAAGAAAAAGCCAAAACCATGAAAATAAAATATAAACCAAATTAATAGTTGTATGGCTTAAAAACTAATAATATTAGAAACGTTGGATAATTATTAAAATTCCGTTTTGTACGTGTTATTGATATCATTCTCAATATACTATATTTTTGTGCAAAAATAACTTTTTTTCTATTCAACCTCCTTCTCAGGCGTCTTACATTTTGGAAGTTCACACACTGGAATACCTACGTCGATCAACGTTGAAGAGTTAGGCTCTAAATACGTGTGCAATAAAATTGCGAAAATTATTGCGAGTGTTGCTCTCAGTTACGTTAACATCTCTGAGAGAGCTCAAAGGAACTTATTGCGCAACTTTTTAATGTCTGAGAGCTCTATCAGGAGTGTTTACACGTGTCAGAAATCAACTCATACACAAGTTTTGTAATTTATTAAAAGCCTTAACGTTGGTTAACGTTGAAAACCACCGTTGATTTATGTTTAAAACCAACGTTGGTCATCATTGAAAAAAATTGAGTATTTACGTCGACCAACGTTGAAAACTAACTTTGGTCAACGTCGAAAACCAACGCTGGTCAACGTTGAAAACTAACGTTGGTCATTCATTGAAAAAATCAAGTTTTTACGTAATTATTGTAATTTTATTATCATTCATTTCCAATTCCAACATTCACATATACGCCATTGCCGTTCATGTGCATGTGCTGGAAACTTCACCAACGTTGCTGGTACCGATTTCAATCTCACATAGAACGGAAACAATAAAATTAAGGGAAAAGATCTTCCACGTCGTTTGGCCGCCCACCGATGCCTATTTCCCACACCAAGTAAATGAAAACGTCCATTAATTTGAGAAACCTTTTGGCAGTTCCCACTCAGTTTGCCACAGTCTCTTTTGGGGGGGTGATGAAAAAGCGTTTGTAATGGTGATGATGTGAAGGGGATTGGGAAGAAGGGGTTAAAGGCATTCCTTTTCCCACCGGGCGCTTTAAGAGTTTCTTAATCAAATTCAAAAACCTCCAGTTCAACTTAGAGCCATTCGCCCTCCCCCCTCCCACCCACTCATACCCATCAACCGCCGCTCATTTTATCTGGAGTTGAAAGGAAGTTCGGAGGGGCGCTTCAATAGTTACTAAAAAGAAAGGATCGTGTAAGAGTGCTGAAAATCAACGTTGAAAGGATGTTTCAAAGACGGAGGTGCGTGGGCAAGTCCTGCGAGGTGAAAAGACTCGATTCAAAGGAGAAAAAGAAGTCGCTCGGTAAATTTTATTAACTCAACCATCAATTAATTATCAAAAGTTTGTCTTCAAGATCATCAGACAAGGCCCTTTTAATTGATTGTCATCATAGTTAAATGTTTACGCTTCAGTTTTGTCTCTTGTCACCTGCACCTTTGACGCGGCAACTTTCAAAACCCCTGTTTTAACGAACGCCCTATTTTCATGACTATTTGTTAAACAATCTAACAAATTACACAAAGTATACAAATCACAGAGTTTCCCAAACAATTAAAATCGATATTGTACGAGTATTATTCTGATTTCTGTTTCCACAATTTGACATGCGAACGACGTATTTGAGATTTATTGTTTCATTAGTACACGAAACAGTAGGTGTTAGTGGTGGGTATGAGAAGGGGGCGTTACAAAACTGTATCGTATTGCTCGTTCGCGACGCTCCAAAGTGCATAATTGTACTTATATTTGTAAAGCCTGAGGCCTAAATGCGTTCAATCGCAAATCAAGTTCTCGCGTACACCACTGTCACGCTCATATGTACTTATACGAGGACGAAGGAAATGGGTGCATTTCCCACATTCCGGTACTGGAAATTTTCTCACCATCAATTCCTCTTTGTCTTCATTGATGACGTGTTCAGAAGAGGTGGATTGTGGGGGGGGGGGAGTGTTTCACGATCTCACACCCTCGTTGAACAAAAAATATAGAGAAGGAGGGTCCTTCTTTCTTTCCGTCTAGTTTATTCAATAATTGGAATCAGGTTTCTTACTCCAAAACCCATTCCTTCCCCCCAACTGAAACGATTGGAAAACATGGATGAGGGGCCTGATAAAGGGAGAAAGGAGAGGGGGAGGGGTTCAAATAAATTGCCGGACTAGATTACCGTCTACTTTCAAAGAGATACACTCGCACACACTCGAACAGTTTACAAGGGGCGTAGGAAATGATTGGTGTCTTCCTATAATAGGGGACAAGTGAAGAAAGGGACGTGGCTGGAATACAAAGGAGGAGAGAATGCGAACGCAACAACAACAAAAAATGGAGGGTCTTGTTTATTTACTGAATTCTACTCCTCTCTAATTACATTTTCATTTCATTAAGAAAAAAATTAGTTTCCATCTCGAATGATGACCCCCCCCCCCCCCAAATAAGCAGAGTGGAACTAAAAAAACAAGAACTGTTGCCAAATGTTGCCAAAGAGCTTTGACTCCAAAGAAACATTAACGAGAAAAAACAAAGTGCTCTAACCACAATTTTTTGTTCGGGGGAGTGTCTAGGGACAGTAGAATGACGCGATAAAATTCCTCACCGTTTCGACGAGGTCCCGATGGAGTCCGAGAGCTCGTTTGAGAGAGGCCGAATTTCCATGAATTGACACGTTAATCAGCGAAAGAAATTGCTCATGGTCACTGCAGAGTTGGTGGATTAACGGGGTGGGTTTTGGGAGTTCAGACCCCCGCCCCGCCCCCCATAAGAAATTAGCGTCTATTGAATTTTGTGGACTGTTAAAAGAGGAGCTGCGCATAGATAAACAATTGACTCCCCTCCAATATTCCCACGTTGACAACGCATCCAGCATGGTAGTGACGTGGGGGGGGGGGGCAGAGGTGAACGGTCCGCCCCTGGTCACCAGCAAAAATTTGAACGCTGATATTCGCGGCTGAAATAATGAATCGGCGTTTTTCACCGATATCTAGTGATGCACGAGACCGAGACGAGACTTGAGTGGTCTCGGTCTGGCTCATGCAGTGGCGGATCCAAGGGAGGGGCCACAGGGGTCATGGCCCCTCCCTTGCGCAAAAAAAAAAATCATCAAAACCTCCTCCAAAATCCCATCGAGAAGGGGTGATTACCTCTAATTTTTAGGATCATTTTCTCAGAGGCTCAAGGGTCAGTGGTTCGCGAGAGGCGCGAAATGCCAAGTTATTTAAGAGAAAAACTCTCGCGAATGGCCTTCACTGAGGGGAAAATTGACGTCCTGGAACGCGACCACGTCAAGGGATAAATTTCTGCGAAAAGGTCCAGCCAAGGGCAAACTTTTAGCAAAACGTCACTTTGTGGGGGAAAAACTCTTTCAAAAGGCCGCGGCATAACGAGTAAACTATACGCAAAATGCCCCACGGCGGGCAAAACGAAACATTCGGGAAAACACTCACGTGAATCGCCACATTCAAGGCGTTCATTTACGTGAAATGCAGCGTCAAGGGCAACCCATATGCGAAACGCTTCACCAAGAGCAATGTTAAGGTGACATTATTGTATATTTTATAAAAAAAACTCGTCGGTATCACGAAAAAATGGGCAACTTCATAACGAAATTGTCTGTTTTATGAGAAAACTTTCAATATTGTAAGGCATCTTAAGCTTATGAGCATAATGGTTGATTTAATGAGGAAATTGTCAGTCTAAAAGGCGTCAATTTGATGAGTATATTGTCAGTTTGATAAGCTAATATTCAATTTTATGAAGGAAATGACACATTATTGTATGAGGAACTGTCAATAGGTATAATGAGAAAATTGCCCTTTTTGAATGAATTTCCAATTTTGTAAGGAAATTGTTAGTTCGAATTGGAAATTGTTACTTTCAAGAGGAAACCGTAAATTTTCTAGGAATCTTTAATTTTAGGATGAAATTTTCAGTTTCACGAGGAAATTTTCAAATTGACCTTTTTATAAGCGCATTGTCAATTTAATTCAAAATTGTTGTCAATTTGAAGCTAAAATTGTCAATTTAACGTGGAAATTGTAACTCATCCTCAATGATTTAGTTATGGTCCTTCCAACTTATTAATTTTATCCCGTGACTAATTGTTAATACAGTAATTGTTGATCGTTTATTTTGGATTTAAACTTATCATTTTTAATACGAATAGCCCATTATACGCGGAAATGACCAATGTTAAGAGTGAATTGTCAATTTTATATGGAAATTTTTAATTTTACAGGGAAATTGACAATTTCCCTGTTGTGACTATTGAGGAAATAGTCAATATTACGAGGAAATTGTCAATTTTATGAGGAAATTGTCAATTATATGAGGAAGTTGTCCGTTTTATGAGGAAATTGTCTCTTATATGAGGAAATTGTCACTTTTATGGGGAAATTGTCAATTTTATGAGGAATGTTTTTATTTTATGGTGAAATTGTCAATTTTATATGAGGAAATTGTCGATTTTATGAGGAATTGTCAATTTTATAAGGAAATCATCAATTTTATGGGGAAATTGTACGCTTTATAAGGAAATTGTCAATTTTATGAGGAAATGGTGAATTTTATCAGAAAACTCAATTATATGAGGAAATTGTCAATTTTTAGAGTAAATTTTCGCCTTTAGGAGGAATTAATGGTCACGTTTACGGGGAAATTGGCAGTTTTATGAGGAAATGATGACGTTTATGAGGAAATTGTCTATTTTATGAGGAAATTGTCTCTTTGATGAGGAAATTGTCACTTTTATGGGCAAATTGTCAATTTTATGAGGAAATAATACATTTTATGAGGAATGTTTTTAATTTATGGTGAAATTGTCAATTTTTGTATGAGGAAATGGTCGATTTTATGAGGAATTGCTAATTTAATGAGGAAATTGTCAATGTTATGAGAAAATTGTCAATTTTATGAGGAAATTGTCCGTTTTAGGATAAAATTGTCAATTTTATACGGAAATCGTCATTTTTATGGGGAAATTGTACGCTTTATAAGGAAATTGTCAACTTTATGAGGAAATGGTGAATTTTATCAGAAAACTCAATTAAATGAGGAAATTGTCAATTTTTAGAGTAAATTTTCGCCTTTAGGAGGAATTAATGGTCACGTTTACGGGGAAATTGGCAGTTTTATGAGGAAATGATGACGTTCATGAGAAAATTTATTTTATGAGGAAATTGTCAATTTTATGAGGAAATTGTCCATTCTACGAGGAAATGGTCAATTTCATGAAAAAATTGTCAGTTATGTGAGGAAGTTGTCCGTTTTATGAGGAAATTGTCTATTTTATGAGGAAATTGTCACTTTTATGGGGAAATTGTCAATTTTATGATGAAATAATACATTTTATGAGGAATGTTCTTATTTTATGGTGAAATTGTCAATTTTATATGAGGAAATTGTCGATTTTATGAGGAATTGTCAATTTTATGAGGATATTGTCAATGTTATGAGAAAATTGTCAATTTTATGAGGAAATTGTCCGTTTTAGGATAAAATTGTCAATTTTATACGGAAATCGTCATTTTTATGGGGAAATTGTACGCTTTATAAGGAAATTGTCAACTTTATGAGGAAATGGTGAATTTTATCAGAAAACTCAATTAAATGAGGAAATTGTCAATTTTTAGAGTACATTTTCGCCTTTAGGTGGAATTAATGGTCACGTTTACGGTGAAATTGGCAGTTTTATGAAGAAATGATGACGTTTATGAGGAAATTGTCTATTTTATGAGGAAATTTACAGTTTTATGAAAAAATTGTCAATTTTATGAGGAAATTGTCCATTTTGTGGGAAAATTGTCGATTTTATGAGGAAATGGTATATGTTACAAGGAAATTCTCAATTTTATGCAGAAATAATCAATTTTACAGGGCAATTGTCAATTTTATGAGGAAATTCTCTATTGTATGAGGAAATTGTCAATTCTATGAAGAAATTTTCAATTTTATGAGGAAATTGTCAATTTTACTAGGAAATTGTCAATTTTATGAGGAAATTGTCAATTCTATGAGGAAATTGTATATGTTATATGGAAATTCTCAATTTTATGCAGAAATAATCAATTTTACAGGGCAATTGTCAATTTTATGAGAAAATTGTCCATTGTATGAGAAAATTGTCAATTCTATGAGGAAATTTTCAATTTTATAAGGAAATAATCCATTTTATAGGGAATTGTCTATTTTATGAGGAAATTGTCAATTTTATTAGGAAATTTTCAATTTTATGAGCAAATCGTCAATTTCATGTGGAGACTGTCAATTTTATCAACGGCCAATTTGGGTAAATTTGCTTGTCATTAAACCAACTGCATGGGAGGCCTATTTCAGTGACCCATTGCGCCAATTTTGCGCACCGGTTCGCACCGCACGGGTTTCACCGTAATTTCCCGGATTTCGCTCGCCAAAAAACCAAATTTTGAGGGTTAAAATCACAGCGCTAGCCGTGGGACATAAGAGCTTCCCCTCCCCAGTGCGCTGAGTTCACTTCATTCGGCGGGAGGCATATTTTTGCCAGACTAATAGTTCACGTTACGTTGAATGTTGTATTTTTTTTTTTCACTTTTCCGGCCTTTGGATTTCCTTAATTTTCCAATTAACAGTGATTGAGACCATTGAAAACTGTGTCTGTCTAGCAACTGTGTGACGTGTGGTATATTTCCTGGGGAGGGGGCCGGATGAACTCATAATATGGCCCCCTCCTCAAGCTGACTCTGAATCCGCGCCTGGGCTCATGAGGGGTTGGTCTCGGTCTCGGTCTCAGTCTCGAAAGTCTCGGTCTCGTCTCGAAAAGTTAAAGGCGCGAATTCAAATTATGTGTGATATTACTGACGAGTGATCCTATTCTCGCCTCAATGATTACAAATGACGACGATAGATGAATTTATACTTTGCTTTCCTTCCTTGGTGGCTCGTGGCACGAAGGGAGATAAGTGATACACTACTGGTTAATGACCAAAGAGCTTTGTAATTGCCCCAAAATAGAATCGTGCCTTTAAAACAATCGTCGCACTTAGAACGTGAAAGAGGAACAGTTGTGAATTCAACGAGATCAACTCAAAATCTCGCAGATGCCAACTCATTTAGTTCAAGCAAGAGACTTCCCCTCCCAGACACGACGAGGCAGAGGTGCACAATCCCCCCCCCCTCATACATCAGACCCTCCTGCTCATGCTCCAACTGGCAATGTAAGTTTTTTTAAAAAAAATGAAAGCGGTGTCGAGTTTGATGATAGCGGCCCAGGGAAGTTTCAAAAGCAAAATTAGGGTTCCCTTGCACTAAAAAGCCTGGCCGCGGCAGCCAGTTGGCTGCTGTGCAGTTGGGCTTTGTTCTAGTGGCTGCCCCAGCCTGAAAATCTTTGCTGCCTAGAGCGCGGGCACCCATAGGTTGCAATGTATTTCACCGCCCCCCCCCCCCGGGAACCCTAACCCTTTTTTTTATTACGATACGTAGGCATAAAGGAGCTTTTAACGAACGAGGCACGATGTTTGTGACACGAGACGAAGTTTTATGGAGGCCCATAAAACAATAGCCGTCTCGGCATGAACCAAGGTCATTTCATAGCTAAAATGTTCTGTATTCATAAATGAGCCATCATTTTTTCATTCTTTTAATTCCGAGACCGAGACCAGTCTCGGTTTCGTCTCGAAAATAGCGGTCTCGGCTCGAGACCAGAAAACTTGGTCTCGGTCTCGCTCCAGAAATGATGGCCTCGTCTCGGTCTCGTGCATCACTATCGATATCTCAAAATGAAACACGAAATTTTATTGGAAAACTTCAGATTCGGATTCAGCAATAAATAAAAAAAATACACTCACAAAATGAAAGTGATGTCAGCTGGGACTCGATTTTTTTCACGAACACCGTACTTCCGTTCCCGAAGGGAACATGGAAGTAAATTCAAATGTAAACCCGAGGTTTCCATTTTTTTTCCACGTACAAGTACCATTTGACTGTATTAAAAGGGAAGTGTGCCATTTTTTTTTGTTTACGCTCCCACTATTATTTATCTGTGCTTGCTGACTTTGACTTTGTGTGATGGAGTTCAGTGTTCTTCTTCGAGTTAGAGTTTGTAGTTTGTATTCGGATGAGTGAACTTCTCGTTCCGGGTCCCAACTCGCACAAAATTATTTCTTTCTCTTATAAACTAAGTTAACTAGTCCACACGTATAAAACCTTAGTAGTTTAAAAAAAGAAGTGAAAAAAAAAAAACTGCATAATGAGCGACTTTACGGAAGTGCGCGATAAAAAGAACAGTTCAAATAAACGCAAGCTCCGCAAGGAGACGGAAAATTCGTCTAGTGAGACCCCGGCCTCGGTCCCGACTTTCAACCGCTTTGATGCTATCTCCGATAGTGATCTCTCCGAATATGAGATGGACGTCAGCCCCCCATTGGCCTCAAATACTACAGTTAAAGAAAAGAAAAACTTCTTCAATATGCTTCCAATTGTAATGTACTCACAGTTCCTAAATTGTACGGTGTCTCTTAATCTACTTGAACCGAAGCTCAAAGGTCAAATTGAGTTTTAAGGCAAACGTGATAGAATTATTGTCTACACATCAGTCAAGGACGACTACGTCTTCTTTCAAAACTACTTGAAAGTACGCAAAATTGAATTCTTCACATACAAACCGAAGGAGGAAGTTGGACCTAAATTTATCGTTCGTCTTCCCACTTCGATTACCGAACAAGAAATCAGCGATGATCTCGCCTCTAAAGATGTACATGCTGAAAAAGTCACTCAGTTCGTGAAGAAGGACGATAAAGGTCAAATTGCCATGCGTCATCCAATCTTTCTCATTCATTTTAAACCGGGTACATTAACCAAACAAATAAAATCGATCAGAACTATCCTCTATCACCGTGTGCACTGGGAAAAATATCAAAACTCTCGACTCGTTACTCGTTGTTATCGCTGTCAAACGTTCGGCCACGTTGCCTCGAGCTGCCATAGAAACTCGAGGCGTGGGAAATGTTCCCTTTCCCACGAAACTCGGGAGTGCACAACGAGAATTGCACCCGATAGAGTTAAATGTGCAAACTGCAACGGCGATCACCCAGCTGATGACCCGGCGTGCCCAACATACTTGAGTCAATTCGCTCGTCGCTCCAAAAAACCGATAATGCTAAGAAACACACTGGCATGGCGTTGATGGATATAGAAAAAGCATTTGACACTGTTTGGCACCACGGTTTGCTCCACAAACTTGTTAAACTCGAATTCCCCGTGTATATCGTTAAAATTATATCATCATACCTTAAAAATAGAACTTTTCGTGTACATATATAGGCTCATTTTCTTCTGTAGTGAGCCACTGCTACTCTGATGTGCCCCAAGGGTGCATTCTGGGCCCCATCCTGTTCATAATCTTCATCAATGATATGCCCATACCTAGACATAACGTCCTAGCCTTGTTTGCAGATGACACTGCTCTCCTTCGTCACCATGGCGAGTTGACACGATAAGTAGAACGCTATCTGCTGGCCTAGGCAAAATTAATAACTTTCTTAATCTGTGGAAGCTAAAAGCTAATGTCTCAAAATACGAGTGTATACTGTTCACCAAACGTAGACCTATCATCACCCACGATGTCCAATGCAATAACACCCCCATCCTTTGGTCACCTTCTGTAAAATACTTGGACTCCAAAATGTTGTTTACCACTCACGTATAATGTAAGGTTGATGCCGGCAAAAAAGCCATCAGACTCCTAATTCCTCTGTTATCTCCCAGCTTTCAAGGCTCAACAAACTTTTACTGTTTAAAGTCGCAGTACGCCCACTCCTTGTCTATTGTATTGCTCCGCCTGGAATTTCACGTGTAAAACAAATATTAACAAACTCCAAGTCAGTCAAAACAAATTTTGAGACTTGTAACAAATTCTCCTCGTCGCACTAGGATTAGTCAACTACACCAAAATTGCGGTATTTAATTTTTTACCTTTACTCTCCAACATGACTGCAAGGCAAGGCCCTCATAAATCCTCAGTGTCTCTGTTTAGAGACATAGTTGAGTGAATCTATTTTGTAACAGTGATTAATATTTTCATCGTTAGGGATTCCCTACTAATTATAATGTCTACGGTCTAGCTAAGGGTTTTTTGATGATTTCTCCCTTTTTACAACTCTGTAACCACCAATCTCTCCTCATTTAATATGTGTTTAGGACAAGACTCATGTATCACAATGTAACCACAACCTATATTATTTGAATCATATTTCCCTCTCTATGCAAATAAAAACATTAAATAAATAAAAAAGTGTTCTTCTATAGGAAAGGATTTGCGTCCTAGATGACCATAAATTTGTGTTGCATGCTCATTAAAAACCCGATTAAAGTTGTTTTACCAAACAACTCAACTCTGGACTTTCGTGCCAGAATTAGTGCATTTCACAACGCACAAAGCATCACTTTACGCGCGAGTTGTGTTTGGCGAACGAGGCAAATCCGAGTTCGATAATTTACTAACAACGAGCGCTTAAAGGTGCTCCACACGCGAGTTGCGAACGCTATATTTTTCGCTTGACCGCGACCAAGTATGTCATTTTACCTTGAGCAGCATCGACTAGATCACTTCAAACAGTGATGTAAAGTACTTTACATCATTCCTAACAGTGATGTAAACGTCGTGAGGTTGCCATTTTGAAAATAGCCACTTTATTCGTATAGGTCGAGTGAAAATAACATTAACATCCCCTTGAACTTTTACCTGGAAATTTCAGTTTGTTCTTTCGACTCAAGGGCACAATCAGGAGGGGCAAGAGAGGGCGGCTGACCATTCTTGTTCAACTCATGTTGGCTCGAAACCAGCTACACACGTAAACCGTCAATTCGCCCCTTCAGAACTGGCTGATTAGCCATAAAACTGAACATTGTGCCTCTAAAAACGGGGCGCCGACTCCGGGAAGGACCGCCCATTCCCTACCACTAGGAGCCCAGTGGGTGGTGCCCCCCACCGGGGTTTATAAGCAGCGCGGCGACCCAGAAAGATTCATTCCGACGGCTGCTAAGAGGACCCTTTCTGGACAGCCGACCCCGAAGACACCCAGGGACAACCCGGACCAGGATCAACCGAGCCAGCGGAAAGCGAATACCTGTGGTGGCGGGTTCATCTCCCAGTTACTGGTCGACGAAGGCTCCACCTTCCTGCCCTCTACCTCCCAGGGTGAATCCTTACCAAAGGGCCTAGAGGGGTTAGCGCCTTAATTGGCTGCCCTTGAACTCCTGGTGAGCGACAGAACCACATCCCTGTCCTCACCCCTACAGCTGGAGCGAGCGCAGGAGCGCTAACCGAACTTCAACCCGGAGGACCCGCAGATAGCGTCGAGGGACTCTCATAGACGACCCCGAGGACCTGGAGCAAGCGCAAGGGCGTTAACCGACCGGCTACCCAGGAGATCTGGAGCGAGCGCAAGGGCGCTAACCGACCTTCAGCCCGGAGGACGGTAGTTCTCAAACCTAGAGGGTGACGAACACCGACATACCCTCCATCTGGGGCAAGCGCAAGGGCGCTAACCAAACTTCAACCCAGACGGACCTGTGGCAAGCGCAAGGACGCTAACCAACTTTCGACCCAGAGGGCCTGTGGCGAGCGCAAGGGCGCTAACCCACCACCGAAAGAGGCACGCCTACCACTGAAGGAACTCGCGTCCAGTAGAACGACCGACCCCCCCGGAGCGCACGCCTTCTTTCCAGAAAGACTGTTTATTTTCCACATCGTACATATATTGTAAATAGCACGAAATATATTGGGGCCTGTTACCCAAAAATACAACAACTGGTGGCGACCGTGACTTTTTCCTTAAGGCCCTCAATCTTCGGGCAGCCGCATTAAGCTACACGGCGTCATAGTTTTAAATTTAAGCAATACTTGAAGTTTCGGGGTCTTTTTTGTGGCAGGGAAACTCTGGCTAGCCTGCCAGGAAGCAGGAAACACTGGAATCACTCTGAATCCCTGGGTAATTCCCCCCTCCCCTCTTTCTGAAGAAGACTGTATCAAAACTATCCCACATCTCTTCTTGTCATTCAAATCCAGGTTGTTTCGATCACAAGGATTTCGAATCCTAAAAATCGATATTGTTCCTTCACGATTCTTCGCTATAGCAAAGCTCTTCGTGAAGTTAATTTTATTTACTTCTTCCTACAGAATTTAAAAAAAAAAAAATCATTTTCTCAGTTCTGTAGCTGTCACAAATTAGTTCCAAGAGCCTTGTTCAGGCGTACAGACCCTGTATAAACCAATATTTTAAAAGATTTGAGTGAAACCTTTTAAATTCGGTCCACTCATATTACAAAAAAATAAATTGCAGCTTGTTTCCTTTCCTGTCCACGTTATTAATTTTTATTTATACAATATCAGCATTTTTTCGCCTTTTTTTTCTCTATTCAAACTTTTTAATTTATTAAAATACCTTTCAGCTCAATCAGGTATTTGGGCCAACAAATAACTCGCTTCATAAAAGGGCCCCCCTTTTTTCCAAGAATCAGTCGATCACTCGCTACCGCTGCTAGAACGCTGCTTCACAGGAGCACTATTATTATCAATCTTTATTCAATTAATTGTCTCACCTTGTGATTAATAATTCAAACAAAAACAATAAAAACGCTTTTTCCAATCAAACTTATACTTTGACCGAAAGAGATGTTTTTTCTGTCTGCCCTAAATACCCCCCCCCCCCAACACTCCTTATTACTAACGTCAACACACCGTCGTTCTCGGTGCTTTTGAGGTTTTTTTTTAGGGGGGCGGTGGTTGTGGATTTGGCAACTATAGTGGTCAAGGGTCTCATAGGATCTCAGGCTCGGTGGGAGGCTATACATTTTGAACGCGATAATGTGTTGGAACGCGCGTGTGAATGGGTTGATTTTCACTGTGGATGAGCGATTGGGGGGGTGGGGGTAGTCGGAGTGGGATTACTTGTCTCAGCGGTACATTTTAAGGCAATGACAATGAATAAACGACAGAATTTTATATTCACTCTATAATATCATGTCGAAGCGACGTAATCCTCCGGAGGAAACGTTGAAACGATTGGGTTGAGCAGAAAAAAAACGACGAACGAGAATGTATGGTGTAAGTCAAGTTAAACAATCAAAAACCACTATACCTTGATACACAATATTGCTGGGGAGAGAAAAAAAAAAATGGAAGACGTAGGTATGTACAAGAAAACTTTGTTTCCTCTCCCCATTCCCCTCGCCTGTTATTATTTCGTTGAATGATTGGTGCGCCGAGCGAATTGGATTCTCCTCGTTTCTTTTATCCCTCAGCCCCTCTCAATCTCTCTCTTTCTTTTTTCTTTTTTTCATTTCTGTTTTTTAACAATGGAAACAATCCGAGGAATACGCAGGAAGTGGAATGAATGAAATGAAATCTTCCTAGAATGAATTTAAAGTCCCAACCACGAGCGTCGACGCTCCGCGGTGTTTAAAAGGAAACGCTTTAAGACAAAACGTGAGATGATTTCGTTAAATGCTCACAGGGATCCTTGGAGTTCATTGATGAAAAGTCCTTGACCTTTGGGGGTGAAATTTGCGATGGGAATGCGAAATTTGTTGGTTAAATTAACTTTAACGTCAAAAGATGGGAGGGAGTGGAAAGGTAAAATGATATATTTGAAGAACCACGTTAGCATATTCAAGTCGCGGTTGTATGAAATTGGCAAAACCAAGCACACTAGTAAAAAAAAAAAATCCTCGAAAACGTGCACTTTAATGAAAAAAAAAAAAAAAAGTAAGAATTATGGTCGAGGAGGGTTGTTTTACCCCTCTCAATATTGAAGGGTTTCCCCATCAAGACTCAATATTATAACCAACGAAGCAAACGAAATTCACCGGTTATCCAAACACTTCAATATTAGCCTAGAAAATGTTTAATTTCAGTGAAAAGGAGAAGACTAATTTTTAGATTAAAGCGTCGTGCGCAACGCGCGTAATTAATAATTTCCCCGGGGAGCAGTTTCAACTCCGAACAAGCGTGCCTTATTATTTCTGAGACGTATTTTAGGCTAGACGGGCGCTCGCATACACCGCAGGAGTTCAATTCAGAAAAGTGTGTCCAAAACCCAATAAAAAATATATATGTATATTGTTTATAAAATTCCATTAACCTTGTCTACGGTTTCATGCCAAATCCAAGTGATATGTGCTGATTATTAGATTATAGAGCAAAGAAATCTAATCTCATTTTTCTATTCAATTTTTTCAGCCTGTCATTACTTTGGATGTAATTGACGGGTTCATTGCCTCAAAATAAGAATAATAAAGAAACAAAGCGAACGAATAACGAGTGATTTCATTTAGTTGATATTTCGCACTAGCTGCGTTGGCCTGCCCGGAATTCATTCGTTAAAGAAAAATATGATTAACACGCTAAATTGTACGCGTTTATTCGTTCTTTTAAATTGTGTGCGTCTGATTTTTGCGGCAACAGAAGGTGGCCACCTTGTAGCCTTCAACCAGTCAACACTTCGGTTCGTTTCAATAGTACGATTTTCATTTGTTTTATAATTTTTAGGTAATACTGCAGTCATCAATAATTTGATATTTTCTAAAAATGGTTAGGGATGGCGATGGGGGGGGGGGGCAATTTATTTCCGACGCCGGGCGACGAGAGAGACGTTTGATGGCAATCCTCGCACTGTCATTAACCTTTATAGTATTTTTGCTCATTCGTTCCTAACAAAAATGACTCATTAAGGCCCAACGGAGTGATGCGATATAAACGATTGCCTCGAGGGAGTACAGGGGCAGTGTGTATACAGCATGAGTGAACATGAGACGGCCAATATGTATAGCTTTTTGAGGTATAAGAGCTTTTTGTGGCTGACGACATGGTGGGCGGTGGTTAGTACCTGTGGAGTTAACCTGAGGGGAAAATGAAAGAGTTGAAACTCGATAAGTAAAAACGAGACGGGGGAAAAAGTTCATCGGAGTGTTTTTTTCACGTTTCAACTAATTTAAACAGAAACTGCCAGTACAATAACGCTTGGAAACAGCAAAAATATATTGAAATTTTGTAAACGGTTTATCCACTGACAATTACAGTTGATCCACACAAAATAAATGAAATTCTGTACCAGCGAGAGAAAAAATCTCTCTCACTTGCTCGCCCTTGAGAACTCGTTCGTTTTTCCCGTTAGTCACTTCGTGAATTCATTTAACTTATTCAGAGAGTAAAGGAAAAACTTCATCGCTCCTCGTGTTGGAGAAAAAAAATATAAAAAATACCGGCAACATGAATGCTGGCACGTGTAACTGATGCTACGTCTAAAATAAACAAAAAAAGGATCAGTTTGAAAACGAAATGTCTCCTGAATGCATTTGAGCCCCCCCCCCCACCACACATCAATTCAAAGTATAATATTGAGCCTCTAAACTTTGAATATTGCCCACAGAAATCTACTCGGCCTGTTTAAATTGGTTTAACCACCGTGTTTGGTTTTTTTTTTTTTTTTTTTGTCTCATTGGCATTGGAGTAGTCTGTGAAAAAAAAAACGCCTAATCGTCTACATTGTATATACGATGGATAAAATTTTACACGAGAAAGTGTAAACTGCTCGTCAATCTATTAGAGGACCTTTATGATAGTAGTGCGTTCACAAGCCTCAATCTACACGCATGGAACAGGCGTGGATCCAGCGGAGAAGTGGGGGACCAAATGGGCCATGGCCTCTCATATCTTGGAAGTTCAGGTCTGAAACATCCACAAAAAGACCACGTCCTAAACCTCACCCAACTCCAATCCCGCCCACAATTTACAAAGGGCCATTCTCTCAAAGCCACTTCTACGTATAAATGGTTTATGCTCAACCAAGGAGTACGCAGCTCGTCTCTAACCAAAACTCAACTTAGTGGCCGCCAGCGTATCTTCGAGAAATAAAAAACAAACACGCTAATGTTCAACGGCCAACGGCACAGCTAAAATTTGGAAAATTCGCTAGTTAATGGCAAAAACCGAAAGAGATCGCTAATTTTCGGCTCAAAATTATAAAAGCGCTAATTCATGGCCAATATTGAGGAAAAGCGCTAATACATTCCAAATAGTGAGAAAAAGCGCTATTCCTGGCAAATATCGAGAAAATGCGCTAATTCATGGCAAATATTGAGGAAAAGCTAACTCGTGGCAAATATTGAAAACAAACTAATTCATGGCAAATATTGCAAAAAAGCGCTAACCCACGGCAAATATTGAGAAAAAGCGCTAATTCATGACAAATATTGATTAAAAAAAAAACGCAGCAAATTTTACACATGGTTTTATTATTCATGGATGTAGTCAAATCCGGCATGAAATCACACAAAAATCGACACCCTACACCTCCATGATCTCAAAACCTTTGAAAATCCCCATTTTGGACCCGCTTTTGGCCCGTAAAATCCCAGGGAGTTAGTTGATCAAACTGATCAGCTGTTAGGACCAACTAGATCTCAAATTTGAAGTCTATGTGCGAAAGAACGAGCTTTTTCGAGCAATCCTAGGACAAGATATGGCCCAGACGGCGGCGTACGGCGGACCGACATTGCAGAAATCGAATCTAGGCGCGTTAAAACGTACACAGAAATAGTTTGAGGGTGAGTTGTAACAATTTTTTCCTGACTGAAAACATACTTAGGTGTATTATTCAGCACGAATAATAAACCAAAAGCGCTTCTTCCATAGCGTATGATGAGAAAGAGCGCTAAATTGATGACAAATATTGAGAAAAAGAACTAATTCAACGCAAATATTAGGGAAAAAACAGCTATTTCATGCCAAATATTGAGAAAAAGCGCTAATTCACGGCAAATAGTGATAAACAGCGCTAATTCTTGGCAAATATTTGGAAAACCCGCTAGTTCATGGCATACATTAAGAAAAAGCGGTAATTTATTTGCAAATACTTAGAAAAAGTCTAATTCATGGCAAATACCGAGAAAATGCTCCAATTCATGGCAAATATTGAGCAAAAACTCTATTTGTGGCAAATATTGAAAATAAGTGTTTATTCAAGTCAAATAGAAAAGGTGCTAAATAATGGCAAATGTTTAGAAAAGGCGCTAATTCATTGCAAGTACTGAGAAAAAGCGCTAATTCAAGGCCAATATTGAGGAAAAGAGCTAATGCATGGCAAATACTGAGAAAAATCGCTAATTCACGGCAATTAGTGATATAAAGCGCTAATTCATGGAAAATATTGACAAAAAGCGCTAATTCATGGGAAAATATTGAGAAAAAGCGCTAATTCATGCCAAATATTGAGAAAAAGCGCTAATTCATGGTAAATATTGACAGAAAGCGCTAATTCATGGAAAAATATTGAGAAAAAGCGCTTATTCATGCCAAATATTGAGAAAAAGCGCTAATTCATGGCAAATAAAAAGCGCTTATTCATGGCAAATACCAAGAAAAGGTTCTAAATAATGGCAAATGTTAAGAAAAGGCGCTAATTCATTGCAAATAGTGAGAAAAAGCGCTAATTCAAGGCCAATATTGAGGAAAAGAGCTAATGCATGGCAAATATTGAGAAAAAGCGCTAATTCATGGCAAATATTGAGAAAAAGCGCTAATTAACGGCAAATATTGAGAAAAAGCGCTAATTCATGGCAAATATTGAGAAAAAGCGCTAATTCACGGCAAATACCGAGAAAATGCTCTAACTCATGGCAAATATTGAGAAAAAACTCTATTCGTGGCAAATATTGAAAAGAAGTGCTTATTCAAGTCAAATACCGAGAAAAGGTGCTAAATAATGGCAAATGTTTAGAAAAGGCGCTAATTCATGGAAAAATATTGAGAAAAAGCGCTAATTCATGCCAAATATTGAGAAAAAGCGCTAATTCATGGCAAATATTGAGAAAAAGCGCTAATTCAGGGCAAATACCAAGAAAAGGTTCTAAATAATGGCAAATGTTGAGGAAAACAGCTAATTTGCGGTTAAAATGGAAATGAGCCCTAATTGACGGCTAAAATTGAGGAAAATGGCTAATGCATGGCAAATATTGAGAAAAAGCGCTAATTCATGAAAAAATATTGAGAAAAAGCTCTAATTCATGCCAAATATTGAGAAAAGCGCTTATTCATGGCAAATCTTGAGAAAAAGCGCTAATGCATTGCAATTAGTGATATAAAGCGCTAATTCGTGGCAAATATTTGGAAAAACTGCCAGTTCATGGTATAGATTTAGAAAAACGATAATTTATTGAAAATGCTCAGAAAAAGCGCTAACTAATGGCAAATATTAAGAAAAAGCGCTAATTCATGGCAAATATTGAGAAAAAGCGCTAATTCACGGCAAATATCGTGAAAAAGCGCTAATTCATGGCAAATATTGAGAAAAAGCGCTAATTTGTGATGGTAATTATTCATAAAAAGCACTAATTCATGGCAGATATTGAGGAAAAGCGCTAATTTTTGGCAAGAATTGCGGAAAAGCGCCAATTCATGGCAAATTTTGAGAAAAAGCGCTAATTCATGGCAAATATCGAGAAGAAGCCCTAATGCCATCTCAAAAACCGAAAGAAATCGCTTATTCGTGGCAATAATTTAGAAAAACATGAATTCGTGACTGAAATTGAGAAATGACGCAAATTCGTGGGTGATTAGGAGAAATATCGCTAATACGCGGCCAAAATTGAGAGCAACGCTATTTGACGGCTAAAATTGATACAAAGCGCAGATGCACGGTTGAAAATACAAAAAAGCGCTAATCGGTGGCTAAAATTGAGGAAAACTGCTAATTTGCGGTTAAAATGGAAATGAGCTCTAATTGACGGCTAAAATTGAGGAAAATTGCTCATTTACGTTTTGGTTATCCCAGCGAATTGCATGAGTTTTGTTTTCGATTTCGTGTGGAAATTTCACTGCCGAGAATTGAGAAAATTACAAATTTGCGCCTTCTAGAGGCAATTTAAAGACTGAATTTTAAATTGTTAGTAGAATCGCTTAAACTACGAGGGTTAGTGCATAAAGCGTCGAGATTCGTCAGAAACGGACCGGTTTCGGCTGCTCGCCATCTTCAGCATTCAGTTGGACGAACCTCGACGAGGGAAGACAGACTACGTGGGCTCCTACGGCTAGAGATTCATGCATGCTTTATAGACTGAATTTTATATAAAATACACCGATCCCAAGTTTCTGTATGTCCTTAGGCAAAAAATTGCGCATGCGCACTGTGTGCTGTTCTTGGTACGTGGCTGGAAGTTAAGAAAAAGTGCAAATATTGGTAACTATACGACTGCGAAAAAAAAAACCGCTAATTCTGGGCTAAAATTGTGAGAAACATGGCGAATTCACGGCTGAAATTGGGAAAACTCGCTAATTCGTGGATTGAAGTGAATAAAAAATCGCTAAATCACGGATACAATTGAGAAAAATTCTATGATAAAATGAAAAAAAAAAAAAATGAAACGCTGATTCGCGGCTAAAACGAAGAAATTATGAAAAAGCGCTCATTACGCGTATAAAATGCGCTAATTCACGCCAACTCTGCACGTCTTCTTAAAGCAAGTTCAAGGCTGAACTTGAGAAAAAACGCTAATTCACCGATGAAATTGAGGAAAAGCTCCGAAAAGAGGAAAAAGCGCTAATTGGAGTATAACATTGAGAAAAACGGGTAATTAGCAGTAAAAATTGATAAAAACTTCAATCAGCGCCAGTAATGTATAGAAAACTCGGTAATTAGCAGCTAAAATTAGGGAAAACTCTAGCGACGCTAATATCTAGAATAATTGCTAATCGGAGACTAAAATTGAGAAAATGGGAACAAGTCAAGGTTTTTTTTCTGGAGGCAACTTGCTGGCTGAAATTGAGAAAAAGAGCTAACTCATGGCTAAAACCGAAAATAATTGCTTATTCGTGGATAAAATTCGCCGTTAAAATTGAAACAAAACGCTGATTCCCGTCTTGAATTGACAATAAGCGATAATTCGTGGCTAAAATGGAGGAAAAGCCATATTTTTATGCAACATTTAGAAATCCCAAAATTCCCAGAAAAAAAAACAGAAGAACTCGTAAATCGCGCGGCTAAAATTAAGCAAAGGGGACTGTGAAATTACACTGAAAAAAACGAGAAAAGTCGCACTCATTCGCAGCTAAAATTGAGAAAATGCGCTGAATTCACTGCTAAATTTAAGACAAAGCGCTAATTCCAAATCCCTAACTTAGGAGACCCTTTTACTGCTAAAATATGGAAAGAGCATCAATTCAAGGTTCCAAAAAATGAAGAAATGGACTAATTCAAGGTTCAAATTGGAAAAAACTGATTGTTCGCCAATAAAATTGATAAGAAAATTCAAAAAAAGCGATCGTTCGCGTCTAAAATTATGAAAGCGCTAATTCACGGATTTTGCAAGACACAACTTCGTGGGCCAAAATTATGGTGACATGGGGGGGGGGATTCTGGAAGCTAACTCACGGGTGAAACTGAGGGAATTTATTTTGATTCGCGGCCATTTTGAGGCGTGAATAGTCAGTATTTTTAGCCATTTTGTAGGACGCGCATGGTCCTAAATTGCACGTGAATGGTCAATTATCTCTTTTCAGGATGGGAATCGTGATCTTTTTCATGCATTTTTCAGGGCGCACGTACTGTCGCAATTTAGCCATTTTTCACGAGAAGTCAGTTTGGCTATTTTTTGAGCGGGAAGTGGCAATTTTGCTGTTTTTAGGGCGGAAACAGTCAGTTTAGCGATTTCCAAGGCACGAATCGTCAGTTTTAGCCCTTTCGGGGCGCGAGAAACAGTCAGTTCAACCTTCAACCTCAGAGCTATTTATAATTCAGCTATTTGTTAGGTGGCGAATGGCTGTCAAGCAATTTTTAATCGAGCGATGTGCACAATTTTAATTCTCAAGCCCCTCCTGGGTCATGTGTGGGGGGGGGGGGTCTGTTCCGATGACCAGACGTCCTAGTTATTTCCAGGATGCATTTGCTCATGTTTTATAGCGTCCGGGTACGTTCGGGCTCATTGTCAGGGATCTGGGTAGAGGTCAAAATTGCATCGTAGCCGTTAAATAAACAAACCAAGCAAATTTTGGTGAACATTGTCCAGTTTTTGGTTATAATAGTGGTCATTTTTACGACCTGAGCTAGGATTCGTAATTGGTTTTGGTTACCCTGTTTTAACAGGTCTGTCGCCATGGTCACCGTTCCCCGTTCTTCACCTTTCCAAACGATGTCTACCAACCCTACGATGCGAGATATTGGCCCAATGGCCCAGGCCAATTAACAAACGTACGTACTTTATTTGTGCGAAAATATAATTCTTTCCCAAGGTACCTAATTTAACTTTTTTGTGTGTGTTTCTATACCTTCTTTGTTAAGCTCGGTGAAAGGCAAGCCTATAAAATCGGAGTCAACCTTCGCTCGCGCTACGGTGGATTCATCAGCCCCTACTATGATCGAAACGAGTCGTATTTTGCCAGTAATCTCAACGACCGTGACTTGATGAGCGCACAACTCGTTGCTGCCGGCCTCTATCCACCTAGACGGCGACAATTTTGGAATTCAAAACTGTCGTGGCAACCGGTGCCCATTTGGCCGGACTCTCGAGACGTGGATGATGTAAGTAGAAGCAAAGAAATTGGTTCAATTCTCTTTTATCGTGACAAAACAAACTGCAGCGAGGTGGATTCTAGGTGGTAAAGGAAGGGATTTGTCCGAGATTTAATTATTTGAGGGAAGAGGCTTATGAGCGAGAATTTGAACGGTTGTTTAAAGATGAGGCTGATTTTATTCAACGTTTAAACAAGTTGACGGGGTTTCACTTGGAAAACAACAAAGGATTGAAATATGTCTACGATGCGTTAACGATCGAGGTTAACAGTTACAATTTTTAAATATTTTTCATTTTTAATAATTTACTGACGTATTTATAGAAGGAAATAGGGTTCGAACTTCCGGACTGGGCTGATAGTCAGTTGTTGGACCGCCTTGGAAGAATAGCCAAAGATGAGTACAACTTGAACATTGTAGGCTCTCCTGAGATGGCCAAACTTTCCGGAGGTAAATAACTTGATCCAAACAAAGTTTTTCTTTTAATTTAATCGTAAAAGGTTTTCTCGCGGCCGATATAATGAAATCAATTAACGAAAAACACTCGAGAACGTTGAGTCCTGACAGAAAATTAATGATCCGGCTAAGCCACGACAACTCAATCACAGCCGTTCTTGGAACGCTGGGAATCTACGATTTTGCCATTCCACGAATGGCGAGTCACCTTGTTTTTGAACTTCATTACGTTCAACCCCTGGGGCCTATTGTTCAAGTAAGCCATTTCAACCCGCTCTAAATTATTTTCATTTGTATTATTTTTTAATTTACCCCATAAATTCGGTTTTCAGGTTTTATATTTCAACGATAGCTCCACAACGGTCCCTCTACTGCTCGATTTGCCCATTTGTAAGCATCCGTGCCCTCTTGAAGTCTTGACCGAGCAAATTAGTCGGGCGGTGCCTTCGGATTTCGAAGCGGAATGCTCGTTGCCGTCCTCATTCTTAATTCCCGGTTGTTGGCTTCTTTTCATCGTCGTAATAATACTTATACACCGAAGTTGATGACTTTGACATTAGTGTATGTGTGTGAGTGGGAAATGGAAATAAAAAATTGCGTTATATCGTTTCGTATCGTATCGTTGCGTTATCAATCGTGTTTTATTCGTTTTTCCCATTTAATGCGCTTGAATAAACTTGAAAAAGTACTTAAACCCTAGTTCTTAAGATTTCCTACAAGGCAGATTCATATAGGACCGACAATTTTCCGAGCACAATAAATTGCTGTTGGCAGGCATAGGGGGGGGGGGGCATTCGATTGACCGGGACATTGGTGATTGGTAGAAAAGGGTAGAACGGTTTTTTCAAGAGTATACGCGTCCGAAACCCTTCAAAGTGAACATAATTGGTCCTTCTGGGAAAAATGCTAAAAGGGAGGCGTAGGTATTGGAGGGGGTGGGATGAATTGAGTTGTCACGTCATTTCGAGAACTTTCCTTTTTTATTTTTCCTCCCCGTTTCAATCCTGGAAGAAGGAGGTGAAAAAAAAAAACAAAAAAATTCGGGAAACTTATTTGCTAAGCAGCTCTGTTAGTGTCCCTATTGAGTAGCGGTGAGAGGGCTGCCCGGGTGTACAGTATTACGAGGGAAGGAAAAAAAAAAATACCTAAAAAATGGAGTTGAAATTACTTGCAGAAACGACGGAAAGTATATTTTGGAGAGTTGAGATAGGAGGGCTTAATAGGGAACTAAAAAAGTTTCCAGGGTTTTATTCATTCGTTGATTGGGCGAATGGAGAGGAGTGAAAAAAAAGCATCGTCCCAATTCGTGCGGCTAACCATCTACTTTACAGTGAATTGAAACTAATAACTTTGTTAATAAACTTGGCGCCACTTTTTTTCGCGCTTCATTTATATTTTCCAAATGAAAGTGGTGATAAAAACACATTAAAATATTTCATCCTGGGAAAATTTGAATAATAAATTCACAAGACACCGTCTCAGGGCAACGTCAATTCGCATGGATGGTCGGAAGAGTCAGCGGTACCTCGAAGGCTTATCGGGTTTATTAAATCGCTTTCAAGAGAGAAATTATTTATTTCAAGTTTCCCGAAAATACTAAAGTTTTAAAATCTGTTGAATTCATGTGACTCTCAGAGTGGGGGATGAAGCCACAAATAAAAATGACGCCACAGCTAGCCCCCTACGGAGACTGGAAGTCACTCGGAAGCGAAACGCACGTGGCGACGCGAGGTTTTTCGATTGAAGGAATTGAGGGGACGTTCGGCCTTGGAGGTAGGATATAGGCCGGTTTGAGTCGGTCGATGTTGACGTTATTGGCCAGGAGAGTGAAGATTTTGGAGTCTCTTTTGACGACGGGGTACGGTCCTGTGTGTAGGGTGGTTGCAGACTTCGCCGAAGTTCGTCAGCGCGGAGGAAAACATGCGAACATGTATTGAGATCTTGAAAAATGAACGGTATTTTTGACGAGTGATTTGATGCAGGGGCGGGGCAAAGATTTGCCATCTGCCGACGTAGTTTGACGACGAAGTTCGAGGGATCTTCCGGGTGGCTAGGTGTGCGTGATTGCAGCAGCTCACCAGAAAGCCGAAGGGGTCGACCGTAAACCAGTTCTGCTGGTGAAGTTTCGAGATCCTCACGGAATACGCTTCGAAGGCCGAGAGAGGAAGTGCTTGCAACCATGTCACGGAGGGGTGGCTCATGATAGCAGCTTTGAGGTGCCGGTGAAAGCGCTCGACTAAGCCGTTGGAGCTCGGGTGGTAAGGAGTTGAACGGAGGCGGTGAGCACCAAAAGCTGAACCGAGAGAATGGAAGAGGTCGGACTCAAATTGGCGTCCTTGATCCGTTGTTATTCGGAGTGGTGAGCCGAAGCGAGAAGACGAGCAATTGAGAAGTCCCTCAGCGACTTTTTTGGCAGTTGCATCTTCCAGTGGCCATACCTCAGGCCATCTTGTAAATCTATCGACGACTGCCAGGAAGTAGCGATACGGACCAGCGGGAGGGTAGCGGGCCAATTATGTCAACATGTATGTGTTCGAAACGTGAAGAAGGTTGAGGAAAGAAACCAAGCGGGTGCCCCCAAGGGGCTGTCCCAGCGTGTCTCCTCTGGGCTCTCGGATTCGCACCACTCCTCCGCGAACTTGAAGCAGCTGGGTTAGTCGCCACAGCATTCGTTGATGACCTTGCCATCGTTATCTCCGCAAGAGACCATCACCTATTCCGTCAAGAGTTTCGTCGAGTCGATGACATCGTGGCAACCTGGTGTGCCACCCGCCGACTCACCATAAACTACGCGAAATCGACCTTAACGATATTCCGAGGGACCCAGCTCTTTCCATCACAGCGACACCTTCGGACCTCCACCAACCGGACGATGCCGCTGATACATCCAGTCCACTACCTAGGAGTCACGCTGATGAGATCTGGAATGCCGACGCAACACCTGGCACACTTGGCGCGAACCATCACCGCCAGCTGCGATTTCCTCCGGGGGTTATCGGGCCGAGGATGGGGGCCTGACTTCCAGAGGCGGCTCATATACTACAAGGCTGTCTTCATTCCGCGGATAACATACGCATGCGTAACATGGTGGCGGCAGCACGCCCAGCGGACCGCCAACAAGCGCGCACAATTCAACGTCGCTTCCTCGTCGCTGCGCTCCGCGCCTATAACACCACGGCACACCTGACACTCCATGTTCTAGCTGGAGTTCTCCCCCTCGACCTAGAGCTAGACGTCCGCGCAGCCCTACGAGCTCGGCCTCTTGGGGACCAACTACCAACTCCCCGAATGGCTGGCCACCATACCGACTACACTCGATACAACGGAGTATGAAAAGCAACGAATGGGACAACGGAACCACTGGCCGGTATACGCACACCATCATTCCCGAGATCGAGGAGCGCCTGCGATGGAAGTGGTGCTTCTTAAGTTATCCAGCGGTGCAATTGATTTCGGGACACGGCTCTTTCAACCATAAGCTCCACTTCCATCGCCGCCGAGAGAACCCCAACTGTCCATGCGGAAGCGAGGCCGAAACGGCGGAGCATGTGCTTCTCCACTGCACACTCTACCGTGACATCAGGGACCTATGGCGAATCCCCCAAAACCCGCGCTACCTCGTCGCTACTAAATCGTCGGCTCGCCGTTTCCTCGCCTTCGCTAACGCGTGGTACCACCGCCGGGGCACGGGCTCCACAATGGCGAATGCTGGTGATCCATCCTCCAGCCAACTCTCGGCCTCAGATACCCCGGATACTGGGACCTAGAGCACCAGAACCACCGCATTTCACCACCACCGCCGCGCTCTCAACGTCGACACCACTCCCCGAACCTCCATCAGACTGCCACTTGTTCCCATCTGCGAAATAGCACAGCTCTAGGCCCCGGTGCCTCTCCCATACGAACATAACGGGTATCACTCTCCACCTCACATTCCACCTGTAAACTCCCCACCGCCAAGCGGTCCACACCGGTAACGTGTCAGTTTTAACCAACTGGCACGGCTGACAGGGAGTGAGGTGGAGATAACCATGACTTGCACGTGCTGGGTCACTTCCCGGCCGTCATGTCAGGCTTAATCCTTGTTATGTGCCTTTCAAGGCATCAAGCGAGGGCGAGAAGAAGGCACAATCCTGGTTGAGCTGTGTAGGTGGCAACTTGTCTCTTTTTTGATTGAACGCATAAATCAGTGGTTTATGGTCCGGGAATATCGTGAACGGCTGGGCCTCGAGAATGTGGCGAAAGTGTTGAATCGCCGAATAAACAGCGTGTAACTCTCTGTAGTAAGCTGGCCACTCTGTCTGGCGTGGTTGGGAGAAAAATGCGAGAGGTTGCCAACTTTCGCCGATCCGTCGCTGGAGGCACTCACCAACGGCGACTTGCGAAGCTTCTGTAAAAAGACCGAAGTGAGCTGTTGGGTCGGGATGAGCGAGGAGGGTAGCTTGAGCGAGATGTTGTTTGGAGACTTAAAAGTTTGGTCTAACTCAGGAGTCGAGGTGATCGGTTGGTTTCCGCGAAGTCCAAAGAGGGCCGCGTGAAGAGGGGCGAGAATGGTAGCCGCGGATGGTAGGAAGCGGCGATAAAAGTTGACCATTCCGAGGTAGCTGCGGAGACTTTGTGCTGTGGAGAGGATGGTTGAAGTTTTGAAGTGCCTCGATACGTTCATGAGGTGGGCGTATGCCCTCTGAAGAAACTTCGAAGCCCAAAAAAGTAAGTTTTGGGGTACCGATGGTGCACTTTCCAGCGTTGACGAGGAGGCCGTGATCACTGAGACGTTTGAAAACTGCACGATGTCGTCGATGTATGGAAAGCAAAAATTGAGACCGTGAAGGACTTCGCCAATAAACCGTTGGAATGTTTGACCGGCGTTCCGGAGGAACATCCTCGGAGGTGATGAGAAAAATCGAGGATATGACGAACTGGATAGCGATCGGGGATGGTTCGAGAGTTCAAATCGCGGTAATCCCCGCAAGGGTGCCAGCCGGCATCTTTCTTGGGAACCGTGTGGAGAGGTGACGACCAGGGACCATCCGAACGCCGAGCTGTGCCTGCCCCTAGCATTATGTCGAATTCCGCTTTGGCTATTCGAAGCCGGTCGGGAGCCAATCGTCTGGGACGAGATGAGAGGGGTGGACCAGGCGTCGTGTTGATAACATGAACCGTGTTGTGACGAATGATGCAAGGGGAACCAGACGGTCGAGTGAGCTCCGGGAATTCTTTGAAAACTGAGTCGAAAGGAGACGACGTGTCTGTGATAGCTTTAAGGCTAAGTTGGTCGGTGTTGTTGAGGACGCCAACGACAGTGAGACGACTAGACGATGATTGCGGCAGTCAGGGAGAAGCGAGTAATGAGCCAGAAAATCAGAACCGATGATAGGCACGTTGACATCGGCGATGACGAATGTCCAGGTCAGGTCACGACGAAGTCCGAAGTCGAGTTTTGAGGGGTAGAAAACCGTAAGTAGAGATTTCGGTACTATTTGCCGCTGCTAAATTACAATTGACACGGGTACGGCGTCCAGGTAGAAAACGTCGAGGGTAGCAACAGATATTGGAGCCAGTGTCGACGAGAAATTTAAATTTTGTAACTCGATCGATAACGAAGAGGCGGCGACCTTGGGACGGGCAGTCGGCTGCCGCTACTGCTGGCTGCCCGGGAAGTTTTTTTCTAAGGGTGAAGGAACACGGTTGAACACATTTCCGAGCTTTTTCTCCCCATCGATGATGGTACCAGCAGAGGGACGGATCGGTGGGTGATGGATTTCGAGAGTGACGTGTAGAGCTGCATGCCTGCGAACGGTCACGAAAGCGAGAACGAGAATGACGAGTCCATTCACTTGAAGCCGGAGAGAAGCAATCTCCTGTCGGAGTCCTTCAAGTGTGTCTTAGAGGGGTGCCTGGTGGGGGGGGGGTGAGAGTTGAGACGGCGTTTTAATAATAGAAATTTCGTCGTTTCCTGGGTAATTCCGGCGAGTTGAAACTGCGTGTCGACCTGTCCAAGCCAAAGAAGAGGTTTCTCTTTCCAAAATGGAGGGAGTTTGATGCTGACGCGATGAACAGCGAGTACCAACGCTCTAAAGAGCTCCAAAAATGAGCGTTTCTCGTTGAAGTTGGGTTTTAGCAGATCTCGACTTCACGCAGCCCAAAAAAGGGCCGCGAGCGGGGGACCTCGCCGGGCCCTCTATCAGACGGGGCCCTAGAAAAGCTTAAGTACGGAAAAAAAAGGATTTTTAGGTTATCCATGGATCTTGGTATGTGTAGAGGTCAGATGGTTGGACAACGATTTGACTACTTTCTACTAATTTCAGCCTACCCGACCTGAAGAATATAACGTTGCAAGTGATATCAGAAAAGGCTGTGCGCCGAATTATTCGATTGAGCCCCCGAAAGCGTTATTCTGCTGGCTCAAATTGAGAAAATTCACGAAATCTTGAGAAAAATTCGCGGCTAAAAAGAGAAAATTCACTTTGTCCCCAGTTTCATTAGGTGCTTAAAGCCCAGTAAAGTGCTAATCGGCAATTTGCAACATGCTGACGCGGCAAAAAATTGAAAAAATCGCTAATATTCGTGTCTATACCTGCGAAAAAGCGCTTATTCGTCGTCTCGCGATGCAAATTCAAGATTAAAATCGAGGAAAAATCGCTGATTCGCGGTGCATGGAGGCCATTCTACGAATAAATTGTAGAAATCAACGCAATTAAGTGTTGTTTTTGGGCCAACCCCGCGGTTAAAATTGAGAAAACACGCTTTCAGGTTAAAATTGGACAAAAATGGTAAATTCACAACTGAAATTGCGAAAAATCGCCCTTTCGCGTATAAAAAGGGAATAGATGCTAAATCGCCGCAAAATCAAATCAAATTTTCAAATCGGATATAGGTGAGGAAAAACGTTAATTCGCGGATGCAAATGAAGAAAATCACTAATTCGCGGCTGAATTTGAAAAAAATCACTAATTACCGCAGCTAAATTTGAGAAAAACGCTAATTTTCAGTTCAAATTGGGGAAAAGTGCTAATTCTCAGCCAAAAATGGAAAAAATGGCTAATTTGCAGCTTAAATTGAGGAAAACGCCAATTCTTGGCAAATGTTATTGAGAAAAGTCGGTAGTGCACGGGTTGGAAACGCTGCGGCAGCCAAACTTTAAAAAAAGCGCCAACTCACTTCTAAAATTCAGAAACATCACTAATTCCCGTTTAAGGTGTGGTGAAATCTTCAATTTAAATACGCGCCTTAATCTGAAGGCAAGTTCGTGACTAAAATTCAGAAAAACCGCAAATTCATGCACGGTTATAAGTAAAAACAACGCTGATTCACGGGCTAGAACTGAGAAGAAGCAATAAGCTATACCTAAAAGTAATATAAAATTGCTAATGCGATGCTAAAATGTGATAAATCCGCTAATTTGCGGGTAATATTTGGAAAATAAATAATTGGTCTGGCCAAAATTAAGAGATTTTGAAAGTTAATTTTAAGCCTGAATTGATAAAAAGAGCTAATTCACGGCTAAAATTGAGAAACATTCTAATTTGCTTAAAAACTGAATAAATACGCCATTCTGAATGCAAATTTTGAGACAGAAATTGAGAAAAAACGCGAATTCATGGCAATGGGTGAGAAAACTGCTAATGCGCGGGTAAAACTGAGAAAAATCGCTCATGCAAACCATTTATGGTGAACCAAAAAATCCTAATTTGGGAAAAGCCCTCTATTTCGTGGCTAATATTGAGGAAAACACTTAAGAAAACTCTAATTTTCAGCTAAAATTGAGAAAACTGCTAATCCCCTGCTAAGAAAATGGAAAAAATCGCTAATTTGCGGCTAAAATTGAGGAAAGCTCCAAAACTCGTGGAAAATTAAGAAACTCGCTCACGGGATAAAAACGCTACTTTGCTGCTTAAGTTGATAAAATGCGAAAATTCACGGTTATGGGAGGGGAGGGACAAAACTGCTAAACCTCGGCTGAAATTGAGAAGAACGATAAACACGGCCAAAAGTGATATAATAAGCGCTGATTTGCGGGTAATGTTGACAAAAAGCAATCATTCATGGCTAAAATTGATAAATTCTGGGCTTAAACTGGTCATAAAGCGCTAATTGGCGGATAGAAAAGGTGAAATAGCGGTAATTCGTGGCTAAAATAAGGAAAAGGCTAAGTTAAAATTATATGGTCTTGTTCATTGAAAGCGCTATTCTGGTAGTGTTCCATTTTCGTTAGGTCCTTAAGCCCAATAAAGTGCTGATAGGCAATTTCCAACTTAGTGACGCGGCAAAAAATTAGAAAAATCGCAAATATTCGTGACTATACTACTGCGAAAAATCGCTGATTCGTAGTCTCGCGATGCAACCTTCCAGATTGCAATTGAGAAAAATCGCTGATTCGCGGTGCATAGAGGCCACTCTACGAATAAATTGTGAAAATCAACGCAAAAATGTTATTTTTGGACCAAGCCCGCAGTTAAAATTGAGATAACACGCTATAATATTGACCCAAAAAAAGACGCTTTCAGGTTATAATTGGGCAAAAATAGCAAATTCACGACTGAAATTGAGAAAAAGCGCCCATTCGCATATAAAAAAAAGGCGATAGATGATAATTCACCGCAAAATTAACAGAAAACGCTATTTCACAGCTGAAAAATCGAGAAAAATCGCTAATTGGCAATTCACGGATATAAAGTTGAAAAAAAAACGTTAATTCTCGGATACTAATGAAGAAAATCAACTAGAAAAAAATCCCTAATTAGCGCGGCTGCAGTTGAGAAAAATGCTTATTTTCAGTTCAAAGTGGGAAAAAGTGATAATTATCTGCTAAAAATGGAAATAATAGCTAATTTGCAGCTTAATTTGACGAAAACACCAATTCTTTGGCAAAAATTGAGAAAATTCGGTCGTGCATGGGTTGGAAACGCTACTACGCTGGTAAAATTTAAAAATGCGCCGATTCGCTGCTAATATTGAGGAACATCACTAAATTCACGGAAAAAGTGTGGTGAAATTTCTAATTTAAATACTCGCCTTTTTGGCGGAAAAAGGCAACTTTTTGGCTAAAATTCAGGGAAAAAAATAAAAATGGCAAATTCATGCACGGCTGTATAAGTAAAAACAACTCTAATTCACGGGATAGAACTGAGAAGGAGCAATAATCTGTGCCTAAAAGTAATATAAAATTGCTAACGCGGTGCTAAAATGTGAAAAACCACTAATTCGCAGGTAATATTTAGAGAAAAATAATTAGTCTGGCCAAAATTAAGATATTTTAAAGGTTATATTAAGCCTAAATTTAGAAAAAGTGCTAATTCACGGCCAAAAATTGCCAATTCACAGCTAAAATTGCGCTAAACGACAATTCGTGACTGAAATTGAGGAAATTCGCCTATTCACAGGTTTGAAACGCTATTACGCTGCTAAATTTTTTTTTTAAGCTCTAATTCGCGGCTAAAATTGAGAAAAATTCTAATTTGCGTCAAAACTGAATTATACGCCATTGGCGGCTCCTTAAGGCAACTTTTGAGCCCAGAATTTGAGAGAAAGCGGCAACTCAAGGCAATGGGTGAAAAAAACGCTGATTCGCGGGTAAAACTGAAAAAAAATCACTTACGCATAGCGCCGCATATGGTGAACCAAAAATAATCCTAATTTGTGAAAAGCCCTCTATTTCGCTGCTAATACTAAGAAAAACGCTCATTTTCAGCTAAAATTGAGAAAGGTGCTATAATTGAGGACATCTACTTTGCTGCCAAAGTTCATAAAATGTGTGAATTCATGGCTAGAAAAGAACTAATTTGCTAGTAAAGTTGACAAAAGGCACTTATTCAAGGCTAACGTTGAGAAATTCGTGGAAAGCGCTAATTGGCGGATAGAAAAGGTGGAATAGCGGGAATTCGTGGCTAAAATAAGGAAAAGGCTAAGTGAAAATTATCTATCTTGTTTATTCAGAGACTTAGAGGGGGTCTCTTTGAGATTTCCGCCCCGAGCCCCGATAGACCGATAGGTGTATAGGTCTGCCAGTGACCCCTCGTTACGTGGTTTCATCCATTTCTGCATTTTGGTCATTTCCTCCAGAAATCACCCAACTGAAAGATTTTGAGGATCATTTTCACTGAGTATTTCGATACGTGGTTTCCTCCTCAACATCATCGAATGTCCACCATTTTCATTTGCGCTCGTATCATCGACTTTGTCGATCTGCATCCGGGAGGACTCCCCCCCCCCTCCGGGAAGACTAGCGGACTTGCCTACACTCTCTACTCATTCCATAACAGGGAAGGATTTATCGAAAAGAAAATAACTGAAATTTGAATTATTAGGTGAATGAATTAGGGATTAGAAGTAATTTTTTTCTCGGACAAGGCTATGATAGGGCCAGCAAGATGTTCGGTAGATTCAAGAGTGTGCAGGCTGGGTGGAATGACGGCTAAAATGTGAAATCACCCCCCCCCCACCCTCCCTCCAACCATTTAACGATGTTTCAATCTAATCCCCCCCCCCTAGGACAAATTCCTACCTACGCCACTGCCCATTTATACAAACGAACGAAATTCAAAAGGTAAAACGATTTTTTTTTTTTTTTTTTTTACCTTTATAGTGAAGCAGAAATAGAAGAAACGACCAAGTTCACTAACCTGAAACAAACAAGAACGTTACAACTTAGTCAGGGCAAGAGTGTGTGAATTTTCACGTTTAGAAGTTTTCTTTCAAAGGTCAATTTCACCTTCGCAAAAGCGAATTGGTTGGGCGTTTACTGTGGTTAGAGCTTTGCTTGTCACACCGGTAACTAAGGAACTATACAGCACGTGTACGGGTCAAATGGAGCACTCGTTCCTCTTATTCTTTAAAATTTATATTTATATGTTTTGTATTTGAATGATCCTCTCCTGAGTTAATTAATAAAATAAAAAAAACGTGAATTTCAACCGTGGTCAAAGTCGTATATTTATCGTGCCCTCTTTCTTTCCTACTTATCTATAGCATAGGTTGCAAGCTCATTCCTGTTTCTCTCTCTTGCTATCTCTTAAGTTTAGTGACAAATAAAATTTGTTTTCTACGAAAAGTTTATCTAATTATCCTCGATACAAAAAATAAGTTTAATTAAATTTAAAAATGGAATACGATAAAATTAAAAATAAGTTAGAAGCTTATAAGCTGAGAAGGAAAAACGCCTTCGCACAATTACAAGCCGCATTTGACGTGTCAACGAAGACCGGAGCTTCTTCGGTCAGTGTATTTCTTGCCCGGTGCCAAGAACTGAGCGAATTAAAGGAGCGTTTTGAGGGCTTTCAAGACGACTTGTTGGAACTAAACGCATCCGCTGAAAAGGAAAAGAGGATTAGCGTAGACACGCTAACTCTTGCGCCTTCGACCAAATGGTATATTATGAGGTTACGAGCCACCGAGGCGACGCTTAAGCATAGAGTAAATCCTGTCTCAACGAGTACTCTAGACGTGCGTCTTCCCAAAATATTAGTGCCCAATTGGTCCGGTGAAATAAATACTTTTCATAACTTTATCGCTCTATTTAACGAGGTAGTTCACAAAGAACCGTATTCAAGCGTAACAAAATTAACTTTATAATTATCATTATTTATTTATTCGCATTAGAAACCACGAAAATACAAAGTAAAAACAAAAACAAATATTCTAAAAATGTAAAAAATAAAAAGAAGAACATCTTGACCTTATTGGTTTCTACCTGCCAGCTCCCAAAAGGAAAACTTGAGGAGGGAGCTGGAGCAGTAGGCTTAGCCGTAATTCAAATGTAAAAATTAGCTAGAGAAAAAAACAAAAATAAAATGAACTTAATGTTAGAGCTTTGCTTGTGATTGGAGTTTCTGCTATGGTTGGACCTTCGGCTGTGGTTGGACGTTAGCTGTTGGACCTTGGATCTTCTATGGTTCTATGGTTGGAACTTTGCTCTGATTGGTTCTTCTTTGTGGTTGGAGCATTAACTGAGGTTGGAGGTTCTAACTACGGTTGTAGCTCCTTGGAGTTGAAGTTTGAAGTGGTTTGATGGTTTGGTAAGGTACACTGGGAAAAAGGTCGGTTGTTTTCACTCTCTTAAGACACTAACCGTGAAAAAGTTTACTCTGTTGAAGCAGCATTTCGCCGAGTTAATAGGCTGAAAACACCCAAAAGACCGTGCAAATTGGTCAAATAAGCTAATTTATAACGCAGCTCACGGCTAATTCAAGAATTAACCGAGACCTGGACGGGGGGTTAACCGATGGGTCCCGTTCCCCTCTAATTGTATCCGATGCCTCCCATAACCGATGCCTCCCATAGCCGATGCCTCCCAAGGCTATCCAGCAGTCCAGTTCGTTTAGCTCTACCCAGGGTGCACCGCGTGGAGGCGAACTGGCTCACACCCCAATAATTTAGGTTTCCTCTTGTCAATTCGTCAAATCAATCTATCAATGAAATCGTTCATAAAATCATCATCATCATTTCTTTAATTTTCGATGGGGATCATTTCCTTCCTCGACACCAACTTCACGAACTCCCAAGGAGATATTGGGGTTGGTTCCACCCTCGTAACTGCAGCTATCTGCTCCCTGACAAATGTTACGTGTGATGGCTCCTTTGCCCTCTTCTCCTTGCCGCACGAACGAAGGGAGGTTTCTGTATCAAACTGAATTTCATTTAAAACAGAAAGGAACTTGAAAATGTCAGGGTGATCGGCGTAAAACAAACGGTTAAATTTGCTGTGGAACCCTTCACACGCGTTGGTGGTTCTGGTCGTCGTAGCGCTCATTTCAGCCCAGAACGATGGAGGAAACTTCGCAGTGTTACTGGCATATATATCATGCAAGTAGTCGCAGAACTTTTGCACTGGAGGAATATTCGTCGGATCATCGACAGGCACCGAGGAGGGAAGATTTGCCGTGACATCTTCATAAAAGCACTCTTCCACCATCGTGGGGTCAAGCAGCGGGAGGCCGATCATGTACGACAAAAATTTTCCGATTTCGGTCCGGTTTTTGTAGTCGGTAGCAAGTCCCAGTTCTTGAATTTTACGCCACCAGCTTTGGCCCAGATGAAATTTACATCCTTGCACCTTAGTTGTAGGAAAAGCTGTGCGATTAGCATTTATTATTGCCTCTTCGAAGTCCGAAAATATTACGGGAGGATTCAAGTGAAAACCAAATTTTGTACAGTTGTGTTTGATAGCTGAATACACTGCGGTGTAAGAAACAGTCGACTTGTCGGACAGAAGCGAAAACACAAGAGGGATGTAGTGCCCATTAATCATCCCGTGCACAGTAAACAATTGAAGAAAAATTTTCGGGCATTTCTTGAATGTACCGTCTACATACAGGGCAGTGCTTTCACGCAGTGCCGCTAATTCCCAAACACCATTACATGCTTCTCCTCGTCGTTCAGTAATAAAAATTCGGATTTGATCAAAATACCCTCGTCAGTAGTTTTCCGGATCGTATCATGAAATTCAAATATTGTTTTGGGAAATGGTGGCAATACTTTCCGTCGGGCCTTGTGCAGCGAATTGTACATTGACTGCTTGTTCTCCTTAGACAAGTTTTCTACAGGAGACATTCGGAAATGTTTGTAAATCAATTTCGCTGGTCTTTCGCCCAAGTCTTCGACAGCCTTACGCTTCAATGCCCCTGTAAGTCGTACAACACCTCGATAAGCAAATTTTTTTAAATAAATGCATAAAAAGTAGCTATATATGTATACAGACGATATCTTGATAATAATGTATCAATAATAAAGTAATAAATATTGATATAGTAGGTACCTCGAGCTCTTTTGCAAGTCGATCTTGGCATCGGAAACAGGTGGGTGGTTGTGCTCCTTATTGTGCTCAGTTACGGTGTGATCGTCTTGAGACACAGTTTTCACGTAGCTCGCACACTTTTTCACCGTACACGTCCACCTTGCCGCGCCGGTACTTTTCAATAATTTTTGAAAGCCGTACGTGAAACCGTGTAAAACTAATAACGTTCGGCCGAAACGGCTGGTGCTTGTAGACACGTCCGACATTACTAAAGACACTGAATCGGAGACTGGTGGTGCGATTGGAATAAGCTGTTATCGTGTTATTGTGAAGATTTGCGATATCGAGCGAATACTATTTGCAAACCTTTGTACACCTTTGTAAACCTGACTCATCTATTGTTTAAATACTCTACTCAACTCGCGGGACCCATCGGAGAGCTTGCCCATGAAGTTACGGGAGGCATGAGATATACTTTCTAATCCCTTCTGACTCTGCGGGACCCATCGGTTAGGCGACCCCCTGGACACTTGGTTAATATAAGCGAGGGTGTTGCGTTAACCGAGTGGGTTGGAAATCCCCACCACTTCCATTTCCCTTTTTTGGAGATAAGACTGAGCTATTCGGTTAGTATGCCTTTAACCTACTCAAGTCGGTTCAAGAGTCGGTCAATGTTATGCGTACTTAACAAAGCTGTCCAAGGACTGCTATGGTGAAAACTCCCACTCGATTAAACTTGTCGTGGTTTAACCGACTGTTGTCGCCCGCTCGGTTGCGTCTTAGATGACTTAAAGGAGTGAACTTGGTTATGAAAATACGGCAGTGATGATGCGCATGCGAAGTGCTCTGTAAACTAGGGTTTCTAGCCTCACATCACAACTCACTTCTTCATGTTCCGCCATGAAGAAGTATGTAGTTTTTAATTTTTTTAAAATGAGTGAATGTGAGAAATTATTGAGACGCAGACTGTGGTATAGACTCCCATCCTGAAATACAGAGCGGGGCTCCATCCAATTTGAGAGAGTGGAAGACTCCTGAACCATAACTTCGAGAAATCACTGGTAAGTACCTATTTGTTTTACATAATTTTACACGTTTTTTCGGGTCATTGAATTGGAGAACTGATAAAGCGTCGAACCAAAATTTAGGAGATTTTAAATGAAATTTGCTTCTTGTTTGTTTGTTTTTGTTTTTTTTTACAAATAAGTAATCTCCTTTCACAATAGTTCACTCTAATATGCAGGGCATCAGTAATAAAATTGATGAAATAAATATTTTCCTCCAAGATCGTGAAGATGTCTGTGTTATTGCAGCAACCGAGCACTGGCTTCCAAGAACTGGAATCGATGTTTTTTCTCCTTCTGGGGCCTTAGCAATCAAATTTCGATTACAATGTTGCTATCCATCAAAGAAACGTTGCTATTCGGCATTCTGCAATTTTAGAAACAATGACTTTGAAGCAACATTGCTAAGGAGTATTTCTTTAGTAGGTTATTATAGAAGCACCACCAGACTCTGTTGCTATATCGACAAATTCGATTGCAGTGTTGCTTTCATCTTTTAACCCCGTTATCATTGTGAATTTTATCTTTCCTCGGGCCTTATTCTCTAACACGATAGCAATCAAATTTCGATTGTAATGTTGCTATCCATCAAAGAAACGTTGCTATTCGGCATTCTGCAATTTTAGAAACAATGACTTTGAAGCAACATTGCTAAGGAGTATTTCTTTAGTAGGTTATTATAGAAGCACCACCAGACTCTGTTGCTATATCGACAAATTCGATTGCAGTGTTGCTTTCATCTTTAACCCCGCTATCATTGTGAATTTTATCTTTCCTCGGGCTAGCTTTTTTATTCATGTCTGTCACGGGATAAGAACGTCGAAAGTTTATTTTCTCAGCTCGCGTTGCTGATCTTCGCCATTCTGACTTCAGGCGCAGCAGCTTGTGGAGGATCAGCCCACAGCGAGAAGTATTCTAGCTCGAAGTCTCAGATGAGAGTGTTGTGTGGTCGAGAAAGCCGCTAGTCCTGTCGTGAATTGTTTAGACATCAGCATGTCCGCATGTCGGCATTTTCATTCATGGCATTCTCATCAATTGTTCGCACTCATCTTCGGGAATTTTCCTCGATCCTCGCCTCTCAATCGTCGTGAAGAGCCACGCTGCTGATTTCCCACATTACTCGGGTAGATTCTAGCTTCTAGTGCTTGATTCTTCGTGGCTATTTGGGCGTGAGGATTCATAGTACGCCCCCGCTATAGACTAAAGAAACCGCACGTTTAGGCGTGCTCCGTGATATGATCCTCACTGCTGCCTTATTTCCATATGTGAACTCTCCCTTAACGATATGAATAACAAGCTGTTGGCAATTCCATATAATTTATTATTTGATAGCAATAAAGGCAATTTTAATTTGAATTTACAGACGTTCAAATGAGTAGTTTATTTTCTTTCAGTGCATATTTAATGGCTTGGTCTCCTCCAGTATAATTCTATGGTTATTTTTCCGAAGTCGATTTCCAATGTTCCTAAATCGGTATTCTCTAAAATTGCAATGCGGAAAGGCAACAAACAGATTTCAACAGTTCTACCATAGCAACATTGCTTTCTAGGCAACGTGTAAAAGCTTCGATGTTTTACAGAATAAGCCCCCTGATTTTAAGTGCGTCTCCTTTTTCTCAAGAAATTCCATGATCCACGGGGGCTCAGCCATTTTCGTTAAGTCTTCGTTGCCTGCGCGTGAGATTACGCCGCTGACCCAGTTTTCAGTTGAAGGAGTACTCGAGGTATCTGCCGTGCGGTTGGCCGCACCTGACTTAGTAATATGCTGCATTTACCGGCCTCCTAGCTCACAATTTCACTATTTTCTCGAGCTCTTCGACGCCTTTCTGACCAAGGCTTTCTCGTATTCCGCTCCTTTTGTGTTGGCGGGCGATTTCAATATTGACTTCGATGAGGATTCTAGTAACCGTTTGGCCTTCAGAGACGTTATCGCCTCGTTTGGTTTGTCATTGACTATCACCGGGCCCACAAGAACTCACTACACCGGCAAAGGCTCCTGCCTCGATAATTTCATAACGAACTTTTCGTCTTCATCGTTTTTCTCTGGCCACAGTTCACTCCACCTTTCGGACCACCGTGCTCAGGAATTATCGATTCAGCTCCACAATTGCCTCGACTCTCCTGGATCCAGAATTTCGCGTCTCATTTCCCCGGAGAGTCTTCCTGCTCTGAGGCACTTTCTCTCCGCATATAACGGGCTCTGGTTCTCCACTTATTCCGAAGAATGTCCTAAATTGAGGGCTGATGCATTTATTCACACATTCCTTTCGGCCGTGGACCTTGCGGTGCCGCTTCAGAGTGTCAAAATTCCTGGCTCTCAGAGGAGGCGGAACCCCTGGTTTACCGAAGAACTTCGGCTGAAGAAGCGCCGCTGTGAGGATCTTTCCGCTCTCCGAAATTCTTCTTCAACATTCGCCCCGTCAGTTATTGCGCCTCTCCTTCGTTCCGCTCACAAGGACTTCCGAACAAGCGTACTTGAAGCGAAAAAGGCATATAACAATTCCCTGATAATAAATAATACCAGCAATTTCAATAAAACGGTATGGTACGTGGTCAAGGGCGAACTGCCGTTGGGTGCTCGGGGCTCGTCAGTGGTCTTGATGCCGATGGATTTAACAATTTCTTTATTAATGCGGCCGCCACCGGTGTCGACTCGCTGCCCGATTCTCCTTCTAGCTTCCGCGATTTCTTGCGCCCGGATTTCAGCGCCTCCTTCTCCCTTAAGAGTGTCTCGGTCGAGGATGTTTTTAGTGCTATCGCCAGTTTGAAGAACTCTACTTCGTACGACTACTACTGGTTAAACGTCGATATTGTAAAGTCGTCAGCTGACCTCATTGCAGAACCACTTTCTTCTGTCATCAACAGCTTTTTTGAGACTGGCTCTTTCCCTGAGTGCCTGAAGATATCAGTTGTGACTCCCGTACCGAAAAAGAGCAACCAAGTTTACAGTGACTTTCGGCCAATCTCTATCATCCCAGTTTAGCGTAGTCGAGCGTCTCGTCCTTAATCAGTTACTGGACTTCCTTGAACAGAATAAGATTCTCGCCGAGAATCAGCATGGTTTTAGGAGGGGCCGTTCTACTTCCATCGCCGCTATTCGTTTGCTGCAATCGGTAATGTCCGGGCTTGAGTCTGGCTCAAAGGTGGGTCTCAGACTTTTCGACCTCTCTCGGGCTTTTGACTCCATTGACTCCATTGAGAAACTTCGTTATTACGGTTTCGATGAGCGTTTCGTCAGTTTTCTACATTCATACCTCGTCGGCTGGCTGCAGTGCGTGGCGTACGGGGGAGTCAGATCGGACCCTACTCCGGCTCTGGACCTTGGAGTTAGGCAGGGCTCAATCCTCGGTCCCCTCCTATTTCTTCTTTATGTTAATGATTTATGCTTAGCGTCCTCGTCCCTTCTCTCGTCCGAGATCTTTCTCTACGCCGATGATACGACGGTACTCTGCACGGGTGATTCTGAGGCCGAGCTTTTTAATGAGCTGGAAGCGGCAACTTCGCTAATAGCATCATGGTGTTTGGCCAATCGTCTCGTTCTTAACGACAATAAAACTCAAGACTTAGTTTATGATCTCAAAGGGCCCCATAAGTTTGTCAAGTTCCTAGGTCTCTTCATCGATTCCCGTATGTCCTGGGACAGTCACATCGAACACCTTTCGCCCCACCTATCAAGGGCCACCTTCGTGCTTCGCCGCTTGAAAAAGGTCGTGTCAGCTGAGGCGCTGCGACTGGTTTTCTTCGGGCTCTTCTATTCCCGTATGACGTACGGTATTCTTGCCTGGGGGAATTCCTCGGGAGCAGTGAAAATCTTCCGCTTCCAAAAGGCCGCTATTCGTGTGCTTTGCGGACTGCATCCACGCCAGTCGTGCCGTGGGTCGTTCAGGAAGCTGAGTGTGTTGACCTTCCATGGTGCTTACATACTCAGCATTTTGCTCTTTGTGCGGTCACACTTGACCGAGTTTCCTCTCAACTCTGCCTCTCACAATTACTCGACGCGACGTGCTGACGACCTTTCTGCACCATTTGTACGCCTAGCTGCTTCTGCCAGGTTGAACCCAAGCTCCGTGGGCGTGAGTCTTTATAATGCCCTCCCTTCCCACCTCAAGGACCACAGCATCTCACTGGCTAAATTCAAGACTCAGGTTCGCTACCTTATCCTTGATCTTGAGCCTTACTCGATCACAGAGTTTGACCTTGCTCTACGCTCCAAATGAGTTGTTTCTCTATTATATTTTGACAATGCCTTATAAATTCATTTATGCTGGCAATAAAATTATTATTATTATTATTATTATTATTATTATTAATCATTAATGTGTAGTAATCCATGCGTAATGAATCCTCTGTTGAAGACAGTTCAATCAAATTCAGTGAAGTCGGTCACTCCGTGTTTTAGCAGAATCGGGTGATACAGCTCCCTCGCCACCTAGAAGCTTTGACCCAGCTGAACGGTTGATATTCTTCCAGCCTACTCAGCTCGGTTGTTGGAACCGACTTTAGTGTTGGTGTATGAGTTTATGTGGGCAAGGGGCTGTGAATCACAATTTTTGCCTCTTTAATCAGTCTATTTTATTTAGTGATGGTAGATATTCGTTTATTTAGTATTTATTTGTTGTTTCAGTTTATTATTCATTCTGAATGATTCAGTAATGTAATCGGTTATAACAGCATTGTTACAAACCCTCCCATCCTATTTTTTTCTTTGTACTTTCAAACATGTTTAGATTCTATTTCACGTCGCTTCGCTCCTCGCAATGACGGAGCTTGTACGCCGTCTGAGCCAAATTTTGCCTTCTGATTTTCCCAAAAAAACTCTTTCTTTCAGACTTCATTTAGGGTGTAATTGGTCTTAACTTCTTGCCAGTCTAATCAACCAACTCTCGGGACTCTTGTTTGTTTGTTTGTTTGTTTTTTTCTTTTTAAGAGGAGAGGTTTTGTAGAGGGGAGAAAACCTTGCGAATTCTCAAATCTACAAATCACTCCTCTACAAAACATTTTTATTATTATTTATTTATTTATTCTATGAATGGCATACAATTCTTCGAATATTTATTTTTCAGCTCTCAAGGATTACACTCCTAGCCGGTCCTAACGCCGCATGTTTTCAAGGAAATGAAGCCTGGAAATGAACTTTCCCATTTCTCAACACGCTAAAAACAACAGGTGAACAATGATAACCAGTCATTCGTAACACTCAGAAAGAGTATAAATTTAAAATTTTATCGTTATTGGTTTAATTCTTTATTACATAATTATTACTATGTAATAATGTTTTCTTTTATTCATTATTATTTTATTTTATTCATTTTCTCATTTTTGTTAAAGCCAATAAATGAGTTTTCGGCCGAACTTATCCTATGTGTATTAACCGGATTGGGGTACCTTAGACTATCATCCAAACTGACAGCCGATCAGCCTGTCGACGCTACGTATAGAATGCTGCTCGGTTGATTCGAAGCTACTGAATGTAGTAGCTTCAAAATTGACCTAGTGTAATGGTCAATTTAAACAACCGATTTTTAATTTAAAATTGACAGAGCGATTGGTTGGCTTGATTCAACCGAATGGTTCGTTAAAATTGACGGAGTTATTGGTTGATACGGTTCAACCGAATAAATCGTCAAAACTGACTGAGTGATCGGTTGATTTGGATCAACCGAATGACACGGTTGACGTTGTTTGACCGAGTAGCTGAAATAAAATCAACCGAGCAATCACTCGGTTAACACGCTCGGTTAAATCTCGCTCAGTTAAAAAAATAGGTATTACCGAGTGCAAGGCACTCGGTTGTTTCAACCGGAAAAAATCGGTTGCAATTTCTACCCCAGTACGCACGGTTAAATTTGACCGAATTTCAAGCCAATTTTTTTCCCAGTGTATTAGGCAGGCGGAGATGCTCCTCTTCAACGCTAACCTCTGCATGTAGGGTGACCTCCGAGGACTCCTGGTGCGAAAATTAGGACAATAATACGACATTTTCGATGGAAAGCAGGACTCCTAAATACTAGTTAACAACAATTAATCGTTCATCAGTTTCATGTTAGCTCAGGTCCGCCCACACGTTCACTTTTGCGTTTCAAGTAGTATTAGGTTTTGAAAAACACGAAACCGGAGTTTGAAAGAGCCAAAACTATGAAATTATGGTTTTGGAATTAGCCAAATCCACGATTTAGGTTTGTAAGAGTCAGAATGACAACATTTTGTGTTTGTTCGAGCCAAATCCATGAATTTGCTCTTGGAAAGAGCTACATTTGTCTTTTGAACTAGCGACATTGATTTTAGAAAAAGCTAAGGACACGAAATTTGTTTTTGAAACAATAAAAATACGCGAAATTAGGGTTTGAAATATAAAAACGTCTGCTAATGATTATAGCACAGTGCTTCCTCGCTTTTTTTGTTAACTCAAATCATTTTAAAAAACAAAACATAAGCATCTTTCAACAATGGGTCAAATGAGGTAGGATTGACCGATGAGTCATCGCAATGTACCCAACAATTGCCAACACCCCTCCGCACAGTGGCCGTATAATGCCCAGAAAAAATTGTTCTACCGTGGTGGTAAACAACGGCAGTGCAAGCATATGGCACTCCAAAAAAGTCGACGAGGTCCGGATTGAATTCTTCTATAATATCTTCAATCTCGAACATCCGTTCTCCATCATTTTGAAACCGAACAAGATTAACAATTAAAAATTTACTGTGTGATGAAATTGTAATAGTGGACTCAAGCCGGCAGGATGCACAGGAGGGGCATCTCACGTCAGTTTCGCTGGGGGCAAATAACTTTGCAAAATTCATTATACCCTCTGAGTGCTGCGGAAAATAACCCCTGAGTAACATTTCTTGTGATGTGGTGAGAAGGGGAGAGTAGATGCAATGTGGACAAGAAGTGGCGGTTGATGTGGTGAAAATAAATAAATTCGAAAGCTTCAAATGTGGGAGGGTCTCAGTAATATTAGCAAGACATTCTCTTATATGCACAGTGCGAACTGGTTGGCAACGATCAGACAGTACACAAGCTAAGTGGTTAACAAGTGTTGAAGCTTCTGAAGATTGGCACAATGCTGAGGCGAAGTCATTAAGATGGAACAATGACTGTAGTGTGGAATTAACGAAACAGTTATTGTTCCCAGGAAGATTTTCCATTCCACACGAAAGTAAATGTGTTTCCGAAAAAGTGGATGACCTATTGCTGGTAATTTGAGGTGCAACTAGAGATGGTTTGGAAGAAGTTGAAAGCTCAGATTGATTTTGCGATGGAATATTGACGTATACTGGCTTATGGTCGGAGAAATAAGTCTCATATGTGTTGGCGGAGAAGGATTGAATATTTCTGCAATAAATTACATCAATCTGGGTATTGAAATTTGTTGTTGAAATTCTTGTTGGAAGAGCCCTGATGAGGTGATACTTGGATTCCAGAGTCCGACCGAAGTGTGTATCTTCACTATATACGTCCCAATTGAAATCTCCTATCAAAACAAATTTGCAGACCCTATCAACGTATGTGAGACATTGGTCAAACAATGAAAAGAAAAGTGACGTAGGTGACGACGGAGAGCGGTAACCAGTGATTATAAATATATCACAACAATGCAAAACCATTAAATTGATATGATGCCTGTCTTTAGAATGTTGCAGGGAATGTAATACTACTGGATTTATATTGTTACGGGCAAAGCCCATTATCCCACGTGCCGATCTGGAATGAAAACCTGTATCTGATCGGTGAAACAAATTGTATCCAGGAAGGAATAATTCATCTGAAGGAAGAGTGCGAGTTTCAGAAAATATAATGATGTCACCTTCATTATACCATACGTCTGCTTTAATGTGGTCGAAATGTTTTATTAGAGACCAATGTCCGTATTTATGAACGTTCCTTGACATTAAGGAACCCTTGAAATTCATTAAAACAGATGTTTTTATTGTGATCAAACTGTTCTCAATGGTTCCTTGACTCGAGGAAGCTTCAAGTAACGTTCATAAATACGGGCCCTAGTGTTCTGGTATATGATGGTACAACTTTCATCTGTCGTTTGCTCGAAAACGACAATTTCAATTTCTTTTCGCCTTTTAACCGTTGAAGCTCTACAGTGAGGGGATTGCCAGCGTGTGGTGACTTGGGTGGGACAAAGGAACCTAAAATGTATAAATTCGTGAGGGACGTGACGCGGCTCAGTGCAACGTATAGTAAGGCCCTCTTCTTACTAAATGGAGATTTGTCCCTAAGATCAACACATCGAGACTCTACGTTTGGCCTTGACTTTTGTGAATTGTTACGGCTTCTGCTGGGACTACAGGGATTTGTTCCCTCACGATCTGGTAATCCATCTTCTGGGCGGTTGTCACAGGAACTGATATGCGTTTGATTGGTGTGGCTGTAGCTGGTACGCTGGCGGCATCCGATGGTTGCAAGGATCGTGCTTTCTTACCTATTTTTTCTGACCTAAAATCTATCCACGCCGTTTCAACTTCCTGGGATTCGTTAAATGAAAGATGGACTAGTGTACCACACGCGCCGTTCACTAACCCGTCAGCTAAATCCACATTTGACGTAATCATATATTTGATGCCATTTTTGAAAGAAATTTGAGCGGCGAGACCTCCAGTTTCACTAGTTTTCTTTGTTAATAACGTATCTAGTATTTTAGATTTTCTTGTTTCATTGATCTTTCCAGAAATGTGATCTTTGGCGAAACAGGTATACAGTTCACCTGGATGACTCTGAATTTTGAATTCATTAAATTGTTCCACTGAAGAATTCAAACTGAAAAGACGTATGGCGTCAACTGGGACGTCTTTCTCTGTAACTTCCCTTGATTTTATGAGAGATGTATCTTCAAGCGTCATTGTACCGGTGGCAAGGTTATTCAAAGCGGCGATGAAAGCTGCATCATTTCTTTGTCGCATTATTTGTGTCAATTCGAAACATTGGAATTCTTCCCATAACACATTTTCCGTAAGAATGCTGAGCTTACAGGTGTTCGGAGGTAAATATACTGCTGTGTCTAAAACAGGTGGCAACTGGTTCAGGTCACCCACTAAAATTACTGACACTCCTCCAAATGATTCATTTCTCCCCATAATTTGCCTCAGCCTCGTGTCAACGCGCTGGAGAAGGCGACCCCCAACCATTGAGACTTCGTCAATAATGAGGAGTTGAAGGTCGTGCAGTTGGGCCCTGATGGTGTTGGCAGTATCGTTCGACAATTCAGGCATTTGACCGCCATACTGTGTAACAGGAAGGGAGAAAGCAGAATGTAAAGTCATCCCTCCAATGTTAAATGCTGCCTTGCCACTGGGGGCCGCGAGGAGAATTTTGATGTCATCTGTTTTAGGGCCCACTCTTTCATCGTAATATTTGGTCATCAAATTGAAAATAGCACTTATAACTGTGCTTTTGCCAACGCCTGCAAATCCTGAAATGTAAATTCTCAGAGGAATACATTGATTTTTAATTGGGTGAAGTATATGTATAACAATTTGTCTTTGTTCTTTGTTGAGGGTAAGCAATGTTTTGAATAAATCGTCATGGTGCGTGGATGGTGGCACTGTAAATGTAATTTTCCCTTTGTCTTTTGTTTTGTCTCGGTTGGGATTACTGTCTCCAAACAAATTCACCTCCTGACTGTCACTCACAGCATTTGCTATAAAATCAGCTACCTCTTCCTTTTCTTGGTCTTCATTGAAAGCGTTCTCCAGGGCGTCATCAATTACTTCTTCACCAACTATGCTGTAACGTTTCCGGTTTTCGTCAATAATCGATTTCAATAATTTAAACTTATCTTCGTGATTCACATGTTCGACTTCTAATAATTCATCTCTCCACGGAGAAAACATGAGAAGCTGCTCTCGGTAATAATCTGTTTGGTTTTGCGCCAATTTATATCTTCTAAATTTTAAAATCTTATCTGTTTTTCTCGCTCTCAAGGTAGGTTCATCATTGTCGTCACTAACTTCTGAGTTTGCTTTTTTGGAAGATCGCTCAAACCTCGCTGCATAGTCTGCCAAGCAAATATTTTCCAGGTTGGATGGTCTCTTGGCATATTTGTCAAAAATATTAGGAAGGAAGATGTCTTCTCTGTCAACATCCATATGCTGTAAATCTGATTTTGATTTCAACATGCGTGTCCTAGATTCTAATGGAAAAGTGCTAATATAGGTAGATGCTCTGGAACATAACGTTAATGGTAAACTGAGAACATGATATACTGCCTCTTGAGCCCCCATGAGATTGCTATTGATGAATACATTACCTACTTTACGAAGTCGTTGTCGGATGGAGGTATTCCCTTCCTGCACATCTGTGGCAGCTTGGCGCAAAAGTTTGGAGAGACCAGCATCAACTTTTGTGACATATAATTTAACATGTAGGAGGCACAACTATAAGGGTCTAAGACAAACTGAATATCAATATTCGATGATAACATATTAAGAATTACTGTGTTGTACGAATTAATAGCTACTTCAAGAGTGGTTCGTTTCAAGAAAATTTTAGGTCTACTAATGGAACTTCTAATAGCTAATATATAATCTTCGTAAGTAAAACCTAATTCATTTAACATAGTATCAAATGGAACATCAGAATTTGAATCGAAATATTTATTAATTTTTTCCTTAATCTTTGCCCAATGTGATTTTACTGCGTCAGTAATGAGTTCCTTTTGTAATGGCTCTAAAATAATTGTACGTGGCATGGGCGGTATGGGATAATTGAATCTACAAGACTTCTTATTTTTTCTTCCCTTACTACATGTTGCTGTGTGCTTATGACGTTGGAAACACATATTAGGATTTGTTGGATCGTACTTGCATGTTATGAGTTTATCTATAAATTCAATGCATTCATCTACAGATTCTGGTCTCTCCTTGTCATATGCTGGGGCATTTTTGCAATAAAGTAAATTATGCGTATGCACAGATCCTCTAGCTTGAAATTCACGCCTCTCAAAAGAGTCAACGACACAGTGTTCGCCGAAAGGGCCATTGGCATCCCCTAGGAGTTTCATAATCTCGTGAAAAATGTTATCGATATACCTCACTGTTGTTACTGGATCATTTCTTATTAGTTTCGTTTTTTCATTCAGGTCCATGTACATAGCTTCCTCTAAACTTATTTGCTTCCCTTCAGCTAGTTTATGGAGAATGACAATCAATTCAGGCCACTTGATTTCTGTTGCAGAAAGAGTGAGGAAAAGAGTGGGGAAACCAATCTGCCTAATCATGGCTAGCAAAGTTTTCTTTTTCGATTCCCAGAACGCTGGAGAAGATCTCACTTGTTGTAAAACACGAAACCCATCATCGAACCTCATCGCGTCGGAAATGAATGATTCTGTTGTGGCTAGCCCCGCATTTAGTTTTGTGGTTGTTTTAATTTTTCTTAAACATACATTAACATTGCTTATCACACTTCTTTCTAATTTCTGTTTGGCCATGAAGAGGACTCTGCGGGGGATGCAAGCACGTCTGTCTCTTCGACGGCATTCGGATTTGATTCGCTGGGCGTAGGTAAGCTTTCTATCTTCATCCACGGGAAAGCCACCATATATTTTCGGAAAACACAATTCGTCCAGGAACTGAATATCGTGCCACGATACTGGAGTCTTTCCCTGTCCAGGAGCCATCACTGTAGAGCCTTGGTTAGCTACTTCATAATCTCGGTCTATTATCATGACTTCGTCATCAGCTTCGATCCTTAAATCGTCTTCATCACATTCCAGTTCTCTTTCATCATTACTACATCTCATTTCATGATCGTGTCTGTTATTCAAATTTGTGCTATTTTTGTCAGAATCCTCAACGATGAAATCAACTTCAACGTTCTCGTTCTGGTCATATGCGTCAAAAAATGAAGTATCCAATGTAATTCCTAGCCTATGATACAATGGCGTGGTTAACAAAAATTTCAGTGCTTCACAAACAACGGCTGGTCTAATCGTCTCTGCCGTTGATGAATCGCTTTGATGATCGACGTGACGCTTAAGTTTAATTTGAATTGTGGACATATTATTAAATTGCCTGGGAAGTACTCTAGTCATCGTGTCTATTTCTACCGGAATATTGACCACACTTCCTCTCAAAGAAAGCTGAGGGTTAATGGCGTAGGGTAAGAGAGGCACTATAGTCATGAATGGTATATAGGGAGCACACATTCGTTCTTCGAGTGGAGAGAGAGCCTCAAGAGAAGGGGGTATATCTGGAAAATGTAGTTTATTTGAAATTGCCATTTTAGGGACGCGGCCTTTCTTAACATGACTAAGGCAAGTTGTGCAGATCCAATTGGAAGGGAAGCTACATATATCGGTTACGAAACTATCAAAATCAGGGCCTTTATAACCTTCTTTCAATTTTTCTAGGTCAAGCACCTTCACGGATTTTTCAAAAAATACATTATCGCAACAACAGCAAATGTTATCAGGACCTTTCCTCTTACATATGAGGAAATTGTGAATAAGTTTCGAACCTTTGCTAACATTAGACTCCTCCCGAGTTTTTCTGATCAAACATTCACGATATTGATACAACTCTTCTAGTCGTAGTTGTTTTTTTCGTGCTGCCTCTTTTTTCCTTTCAAGAAGCCGCAATGCATTATCTTGTCTCCTTGTTTTCTTAGCGGCTTTGTCATGCTCTCTTTCAACGCCTCTGAAACTTTCGTCATCCCTCCGAGTTCTCTTAGCCAATTTATCGATTTCTCTTTCAATTCCTCTGAATCCTTCGTCTTCCCTGCGACTACTCTTGGCTGTCCTATCTAGTTCTCTTTCAACGTCTCTGAAACTTTCGTCTTCCCTCCGAGTTCTCTTAGCCAATTTATCGATTTCTCTTTCAATTCCTCTGAATCCTTCGTCTTCCCTGCGACTACTCTTGGCTGTCCTATCTAGTTCTCTTTCAACGTCTCTGAAACTTTCGTCTTCCCTCCGTCTTCTCTTAGCTGTTTTTTCCTTGACCTTCTCAATTCCTCTAAATTTCTCATCCATTCGTGTAAGTCGTTTACGTTGCCTGTCTTTCCGTCTTCGTTCTAGAGCTTTTTTCAGTTCAGCTGCAGATGACGACGTTGGCGGTTCATTTTGAACTTCAGTTCCCGTGTCTTGCTGTTGTGATTGATTTTTTTTATTCTCCCTCCACAATTTAACTCTCACTGTATTCTTTTTTTTCCTTCCCATATTATCTTGTAAGGTCTAGTCAGGGGACTTTACTAACAAAACCAGAGAAACACTCAGTCCACGTAGATGATGCGGGAGTATGAGCGACTTGAAGATTTGCTGACGGCACTTATATGCATAGGAGATCATAGAACAGTCGCGAGTAGCTCTTCATCAAGGTAAGTTTACACCTGCCACTTCTCTCTTGAAATAAGTGTCAGACACAGCTTCGATTATTTAGCCAATGAAAATACGAAAATTAGAACTACACAATGAAAGCTATTTGTGTCTGACATTTATTAGTTCCGAAATTGGTTGCTAGGAAAAAAAAATAAACAAAAGGTTCTCTGTTTGAAAGATGATTTCAAGAGAAATCTTTAGAAATCACTTTTAAAACGCTACAACAAGTTTTACAAATATTTCTCCCAGTTTCCACCCACCTCCGTCCGGTAATTGCCCTCCGAGTAGCTCAAACTTCAAAAAAAGGTGCACCGGTGGATGCATTTTTCAATAGTAATCTTTGGACATCAGTTTTAAATCACTACAACAAACACGAGATTTTTTACAACACATATCCCCAGTGTCCACCCCCTCCGCCCTGTACTTCCCATCCCAGCCACTCAAACTTCAAAAAAAGGTACACCGTTTGAAAGGTAATTTTAAGAGGAATCCTTTGAGTCCACATTAAAAGCGGCGTGACGCACCGCTGATTTGTTTGAGAATTCAACCCCTATTTTCACCCCCCCCCCCCTTGTACGATTTTGACGAAATTGATAGGGGACCCTCTGCTGGCCAACACATATATTCCCTGAAAATTTCATCAAATTCGGATAAAAACTATGGAAGATATGCTTGTTACAAGGATTTGCGGACAGACAGACAGTCAGACAGACAGACACGAAACCGAAATTGTTCAGGAAGGTATAAAACGTGAAATGCAAGTGGAAATTTCGATTTTAAAGAAGAAAAAAAAAACATTTCCTAAAAGTGAAAACAATGCTTCCGTAGCTCGGAAGCAAAAATTCGTGAAATTATGTTTCGGAGAAGCATAATCCGCGATATTGGTTATGAAAATACTCAGTCAAATTTGGGTTCAAGCTGCCGAAATCACGAAATTTGTTTGTTCAACGTTAGTTTTTCGAATTGGTCAAAGCCGTGCAACTGTGGACTCCAGAAAGAGTCAAACCCACGAAATTTGTCTAGTAAAATAACCAACATCTGTGAAATTGTGTTGAAATTAGCCAAATTTACAAAATTAAAGGCTTTGAAAAAAAAGAAATCAGCAAAATTTGAGATTCATAAGACCCAAATTTACGAAATTTAGATTTGGAATAAGCCAAATTCGGGAATTGACATTTTGAATTTTGAAAACCACCAGAAATTTTGGTTTTCAAAAACGCGTGAAAAAAAAGACGAAATTAGGGGTTCTAATTAACAAAAAAAACCTTGAAATTTGGTTTTGAATTCGCCAAATTTGAAACATAGAATGTTGAAACATTTGGTTTTTTCGTCTCGGGGATAAACGTATTTCACTCCTCAGTCTCAAAAACCCCAACAGGCCGCCGTAAATTGCAAAATAAGGCTAAAGGAGTAAACTTCAAAAAGTTATCTGCAAGGTGAAAAATAAAACAAAAATCGGCTGATCAAACGAATAGGGCGAATTTTTCTTTAATAATCATGCTCACTTGATGCATTAGGCCAGATTTACGCGCATCTTCATTCCAAGAATAAAATTATTATATGCCCAATGATCCAATGTCAATTTTTTTACGAATGTAGAGCAGAATCCGGACAAATTGTGACCTTGCGCCCGGGATGTGGGACAAACTTAGCCAAACCACAGAGCTTTTATGGTTATAGCTGTATCCTCCTTTCGTTCCTGTAACTGGGACGAAAACCAAGTTCTTGGAACCGCATAATGACCATAATTAAACGGAATTGTTTATTTTTGAGGTCAAACTACCGAGCCAAAAGATAATCCCCCTCCTCATCATCATCATCATCATCCCCTTTGGGTAAATTATATTCTGAAGGTCATGAATGGTACACAAGGGAAACCATTATTTCCCTGTTTTAATAAACCGTCAACTCTACCAAGGGCTCTTATGTATTGAAAAGACAAAACAAAACTGTAGAGGTATATTGATGGTGGCTAATGGTGGGCGGGGGCGTAGGGGGGGGGAGGTTTAACCTCTTCAAGTCCTCAGGGAAATTTATTCTCTCTCAATAGGTATTATTCATTCTGTTTTCAGATAAATAGAAATGATTAGAGCTTCCTGTTATATTTACGAATTTGACTCTTGGAAGACCTCCCCTCCCCCATTTTATTGCTATCACAATAAACCAGGATTAGAGAACTTGAACTAGTTTTGTGACGTTTACTAAAAAAAAAACAAAAAAAAGAACCTTACTTCATGCCCTTTAATGGGAACAAATCCATTGTCGCCCTGATCTCTAGCGTACCGAGGCAATGGCGAGGGGGGCGGACCGCCCAGGGTCTCCGTTCGGATGGGGCCCCTGAAAAGCTTAAACATGAAAAAATTGGGCTTTTTAAGTAGACAGAATGGCTAAAATCGCTTGTACAATTGAGAACAACGCTGATTCGCGGCTGAAATTGAGAAAACGCGTATTTTTTAAAAATTTTATTCCATTTGCCGACTAGCTTCTTCGACTATTGGCCCCGCAAAGATTCACCTCAGTGCAACTGGCGGACTTTTTGCGAACTGACGTAGAGTAGACAGTGGACGTTGCGGGACGAGCGGGGAGCTTCAACAAAACTCGAATAAAATAATTGCAATGGTTACTACATTAGTAGGTACATGATTCAATAATGGAGTGTAGTGAAGCCACACGCAACCACAAGCACGTGCGTTATAACCAAAGTCATATGGAAAACCAAGTCATTAAACTTTGTATTATTTGTATGTTAAAAAAATGAAGCGGTTCGTGGGTTGGGATTTTTGCTCCCGATACGTTGCGCTGCTCTACTATGAAGGTAGATCACCCGCTAAATTCAAAAATTATACAAAAGCCAAGTGCTGAAAAAAACATATGGTATCAAGATAGATATCATGCTACAACTTCAAACCGAAAATGAATATAATAATTTTTGTATTTGGCGGGTTTTCTCCTTTTTTATTCTTAACGGGAGCAAAAATCCCAACCCAAAATAAAAAACATTTTTTTCCTTGAGTCTGAGGACTTGGTTTTCCATATGACTTTGGTTATAACATCAATTTTAGTTACCATCGGTAAACGGCTCCCCACCGTCGGTCACCATGATAATGAAGGACATTCGACGTCAATCGTGATCATGGACACTCAAATTAGAGTTTTTCCCAATTTTCGCCGCGCATTACCTAAAGGTATTTCTTAATTTGGCCGCGAATTAGCGTTTTTTCCTCACTTCAGCGCTTCTTTTCACTTTTATCGATGAATAAAATTTTTCTATTTTTCGGCGTATTAGCGATTTTTCACCATTTTAGCCGTGAATTAGCGATTTATTTCAATTTAACCGCGAATTTGCGATTTTTCTGAATTTTTGCAATGAATTAGTATTTTTTCTGTTTTTAGCCGCTAATGAGCGTTTTTTCTCAATTTTTCTTCCATGAATTAGCACTTTTTCTTATTTTTACCTGCAAATTAGCGATTGTTTGCTCTTAAAGCAATGAGTTATCCAGTTTTCTCATTTAGAGCCAGCAACTTGCCGTCAGAAGCAGAAAATCGTCGTTTCCACACATGTAGCCTCTAGCGTTTTTTATAAGCATACTTAAGAGCTATAAAGAAACTTTAGTCGCGAAATGGACAAGGTGCCACTTTATAACTAAAATTAAGAAAAAAAACGTCACTTTTCTGTTCTTTGGTAAGACTGAGATGTGCCCCGCTTTTTGCAAGCGCAGAAAGGAGAAAAAAGCAGGAAACAATGAAGTAAAGTAAAGTAAAAGTGTGAAACCCGTGGGTAAAATTGTGGGCAAAAAATTAATTTTTGGGGGTAAAATGGATAATAAAATGGCAAATTCACAATTGAAATTGTTGATACAAAAGAGAAAAACCACTATTTTGCAGCTCAATTAGCGAAAATCGCTAATTCACGACTGAAATTTAAAAGAATGGCTGATTAGCTGCTAAAATTTAGAAAAACGCTAACCCACAGCGTTAATTGAGAAAATCGCTAATTAAAAACTGCTGAAATGGAGAAATATCGCTAATTCCAATGAAAAATTGAAAAAGCTCTAATTAGCAGCTAAAATTGGGACGATCCAGGATACAAATGAAATGAATCGCTAATAATATCGCTGCAGAAAATCGATAATTCACGGATGAAATTGGGAAAAACGAGGATAAAATGCCTATACAAAAAACGTTAATTCGTGGATAAAAATGAAAAAAATCGCCTAATTCTCGCCTAAATTCAGAAATACCCCCAAAAAAATTAGGCTAAAATTTAGTAGAACACTGATTTGCGGATAAAATGTAGAAAAACATAAATCCATGGCCTATGAAGGCAATTTCGGGCCGCAAAACGAGGAAAAAGCGCTAATCCTTGGATAAAAGTGAAAAAACAAATGATAATAGTTCATACGCTGCTAATTTGTGGTCAATGTTGAGAAACATCGCTATAATTAACGCGGCTGCAATTAATAAAAACACTTCTTCGCAGCTGAAAGTGAAAAAAGTGCTAGACTCACTGCTGAAAAGGTAAAAAATCGCCAATTTGCTGCAAAAGTTGAGGAAAATCTCCAATTATTTCCATCGATTTACTTGATATCTAAGCCCAAGAATCTACTGTGTATTAGCTCTTTGTGCGCCCTGGCTTCTGTAGTTCTCCCAATCTTTGTTATCCAATTTGTTTAGAATTTTTTAGTTATGATATACATATTCGTAAAGCAAATGCGCTTCTTAGTTATTTTTTTCTCGTCCGCCTTCCCCCCTCCATCATTTTGCTGGGCGCGCCCCTCAGGACACGGCTCCCTCGGGCGGTCGCCCGGCTCGCCCACCCTTGAAGCCGGCACTGCCGACAAAATTCTAGAAAAAACTAAGAGCGAATTTCTGCGTAACTTCAAGCCGCTTTAAACACATCCACCAGAAGGCAAAACTGTAAACAATGCTGTAGCAATAGCAACCTGGGGGCTTATTCTCTAACTCCGAAGCAATAGCTTTTTCGAAGTCATATGTTTATTTCATTGATTTTCTTCAAACAAATGAATGAAATAAACACATGGCTGGCGAAAAAAATATTGCTTGTTGTTAGAGAATAGGCCCCCAGTAACTACCATCATTGTGTGTCTACTCTAGGAATGTTCTTTCAGACGCCACCTGGGGTGGTCGCGTAATCTTTGCGGGGCCAATAGTAACTTCGCAATGCTATGAGACAAACGGTAATTCGATGGGTAGAATAAAGAGAGAGAAATTAGTTAAGAAACGCAAATTTGTGGAAAGATTACACACAAAGTGCTAGTTCGCAGCTACAATTGAAGGGCAAAACGCTGAAATTGAGAAAAATGCCTGAAATTTTGCAAAACTAGTTCTTTCGGCCAAAAATGGAGAAAAACGCTAAAGCCCTGTTCACACGATGCAATGTTTGAAGTTAAATTGCATGCTGGTTTTTTAAAAACATATGATCCTTGGTAGTGACCGGATGTTTTTAAAAATCCAGCGTGCAATTTAGCTTCAAACATTGCATCGTGTGAACAGGGCTTAATTCTCGGCTAGAATCGCAACAACATGCGGCTTCAAAAAACTTAAGAAATATCCCTAGTTCACAGCTGACATTGTGACAACGCAAAACCACGAATTCTTGGGGCAAACTCGGGACTGAAATTGGGAAAAAGCCCTTATTCACGCGGCTAAAACTGGGAAAAGCGCTAATTCAAGGACAAAAAAGAGAATTCGCGTCTTAAAAATGAAGAAACAAGCTATAATTGTAGCTAAAATTATGATAAAGTGCTATAATTTAGCAGCTCGGGGGCAATATTGGGACTTAAATTGAGAAAAAGCGCTAATTCACGAGTGAAATAGACAAAAAAGAGAATTTGTGTCTAAAAGTGGAGGAAAACGATAGTTCATGTAGCCAAGGTATGAAAAATTACGATTTTACGGATAAAATCGAGAAAAAGCGCTGAAAATCGCAGCTAAAATTGCGAAAATGTGCTAATTCACTGGTAAAATTGAGGAAAAAACGCTAATTCACAGCTTGAAAATGAGAAATCGCCAACTCGCCGATTCTTGGTGCAACTTCCGGGCTGACACGAAGAAAAAGCGCTCTTTTCACGCGGCTAAAACTGAGAAAAACGCTAATTCACTGATAAAAAAAATGAACAACGCGAATTTGAGTCTAAAAATAGAGGAAGACGCTATTCACGGCTAAAATTGTGATAAAGTGTTTTGCAATTGGGCAGTTTTAAAAATTGAGAAAAAGCGCAAATTCACACCTAAAATTGAAATTAACGCCAACTCACGGATTCTCGGAGCTGAGACTGACATTGAGAAAAAGCGAATTCGCGTCTAAAAATGGAGGAAAACTCTAATTCCCAGCTAAGGTATCTATGAAAAATCGCGATTTTACGGATAAAATTGAGAAAAAGTGCTATAATTCGCATCTAAAATTAAGAAATGTGCTCATTCGCTGCTGAAATTGAGAGAACACCAACTCGCGGATTCCTGAGGCAACTTGGGGAATAAAATTGAGAAAAAGCGCTAATTCAAGCGGCTAAAACTATGAAAAAATGCTAATTCGCGGGTAATAAAGACAGAAAAACACAAATTGGCGTTTAAAATGGAAAAAAAGCGCCATTGCGGATAAAATGGGGGAAAGAGCACTCAAACGCAAACCCAATTTGCAGATTCTTGAGGCAACTTCACGGCTAAGAGCTTATAAAAAGCGCTGATTCGCGTCTAAAAATGAGAAAATGAGCTAATTCGAGATAAAATTGAGGAAAAAACAATAATTCGCAGTATTATAGCTATTAAAATATGCTAGTAGAATTGAGAAAAAACGCTCATTCGCAGTTTAAATTGAGAAAACGCACGCATACGGTTTTCGGAGGCAATTTCGTAGCTAAAATTGAGAAAAATTTGTAGTTGAACGCGACTAAAAAGTATTTTTAGTTTAATTAGAGATCAAAGGGTCTCCTAAAGATTTCCGCCACTGCCCATGATTGACGTTTTTAAACTCGCTCTATTGAAATTTAAAGCTTTTTCATTCTTTTTATCGAATTACTAACTTTTGACGTTCATGAATAAGTGCGTGAATTAGGAAAATATTCCCCCTCGTCCTCATCATCACGTTATCCTGACCCCACCCCCCGCCGGGTGGATAAATGCGCCGAGATTTTCAACAGTTTTTGAGCATTCCTCAGAGAGCGTCATTAGTTAAAGTAAAGTTATCACAATCGCTTCGTTTTTGGTTGACGGTGAAGAAGAAAACGGCAAGGGGTGAAAAGGGGGGGTTTTTATTAGCTTATCTCAACGCAAATGACTGCCTTTTCCTAGAATGCCTAAAAGCGGAGAGTCACGCGAATGAATTTAACAATCACGAACATAGGCTAATTCTTATTTGATTTCCTGTTCAAAGAGCATATCCGACCAAAATTGCCACGTTTATAGATATCTTTCAAACCTTAATTATACCACCCCCTCAAAGGATTCACCATGTGAGTCGCTATTCAAAGTTGATTATATGATTACTGACCCCCCCCCCCCTGTATTTAATTAGTAGACTCGGCCGCTTTGTAACCAAAATTACTGTTTACTTCTGATACGGAAGAAAGATTATCAATTTCAAGTGAAGAAGGCCTACATAGCCTTCTCCTCCCGTCTACTCGTCCTTATTTATTTTGAAGTCGCCAGGTAAAGATTTTTGGCTTCGTGCCTTAGACAGTAGTGATGGGTGTAGTGGGGGAGGGGGTATATAAGCTACATTGCGTCAATTATTTATTGTTTTATCGAGTACCCCCCCCCCTCCACACACGCAGGTGTTTGGCAGCTACCAAGGTGAACTTTCAGGATTGTGTGTTAATCTTAGTAGAGGGAAGGCATGAAAAGGGGTTGCAAAACGAATTTGATTTTCTCAAATAACTATAAGAACTTTGCGTTGGAAAATAGGTTACTCCCAGAAGGGTGTGATGGGTTTTATTTAACTCAAAACTTCACGTGGAAGCCTTTAAGAGGTTAATGTTCTCAATACACTCCTCGTCACGTAGAATTCACCTTTTTCAACATTGGAAACGCTACAAATTCACTCCACTTCGAACGAGCGCCTTCTGCGTTCTCTTTCTGTCTCGAGTTAAATTTAATGATCGCTACCTCTTACTGATGATTTAAAACCCCAGTTTCCTGACTCGAATTGTTAAAACTTTGGAAAATAAAGTTACATTCAATTTCAAATGCCCCCCACCACCACCCCGTGACCATCACAACGTTGATTATTTTCAAAGCAAAACAAACGGCTAATGATATTTAAGCTTTTCCTTTATGCATTGCTGTAGACTCATCCCCTCCCCCAACCAGACAAATCTATTAAAATAGTTCACTATCTTACTAGATTCCTCAGTTAAGTTTTCATATTTCCGAGCAATTAATTATGGCAACAGGGATGAGAAGTAGCTGTGCATTATGTTAAATTATTGAACAGGAAGCGAGCCAGGGAGGCGTGGATATTAAATTCACGGAAAAAAGGGATGAGACGATGAATGTTATTCGCTACTATGTTCCCTTTTTTAAAAGTAAGAGTGAGCGAGTTGGCGAATGTGATGCGTGTGAGAGAGAGAGAGAGTGAGTGAGAGAATGACTGGGTGAAGAAGAGAAATTGAGAAAGTAATTTTCTTAATCTATCTGATGGATCTCTCTCTCCCTTTTATTTATTTTTTCTCTTCATACAGAGTCAGAATTTAAAAAACTGACGAGAGAGCGCTAAGACAGTTTACTTTCACAAGATACAGACAAAAAAAGGAACGAAGAAGAGGATAAGTGGAAATAGGAATCGCCCTCTTATGAACTGTAGGCCAGTCTTCAGTATACAAGACAGTGTTCACCTTTGCGTCACCACGTCCCCAGTCACCGTTTTGCCTTCGCTGCCCTCTTCGAGTCCTGGGTGAGCCGGATCTTCATCCCTAACTCGATTTTGCCAGGTCTAGGTCGAGCGCCAGGGGCGGAGATCGTATATAGCGCAACCTCGCTCCCGCTCCCACATGCCGTACCATTTTTTTTTTTTTTTTTTTTTTGAACGGGGAGGGAAGCCCAGAAGAAACTATCTGCTACCAAACTCGACCTGTGAGATGTATTGTGGTGTCCCCTCAGGTTGCCCTGCCAAGAAAGACGCTAGCTTTCAAGCGTCCTCCACCACCATTCCTTAACGAAGTTGAGGATGTTCCCCGTAGCAGCGGTTGAAGCACATCATTTCCAAGATGGTGCTAGCGTAACCACCCCAGAGCCTCACACTCACACAGTACGTGCTCTGCTGTTTCCACGGCCAAGTCGCAAAGTCTGCAAATGCCGTGTCAGACTTCTCCATTAGTCTGAGTGTATATCGAAGGGCACAATGTCCCGTTAGCAGTCCCACCAAGATCCTAAGGTCTCCTCGGCTCAGAGAGATCAGGCCCTTCTCCGATGTTTGCCGTTACCACAGGCCTGAGTGCTTCAAGACATCCCCAAACTAGCTTCGAATTCACGACACTTGAGCCTAGGGCTTTAAGAGCCGCCTGGCTGTCAGACAGGATGAAGATCTTCGCTTCCGAAGACACCTCTCACTAATCTTCCGTGTACAGGCTTCTATAGCATAAATCTCCACCTGAAAGAGGGTGGCGGTCGTCCCAAGGGACTCCCAATGCTGAAGCCTGGGGTCAAAGACCCCAACGCCAGCACCCCCATCCTTTTTATTTTTACCCTACGCCGATCTATCATGGCTCTTCCGCCATAAGACCTTTTGCAGCCCAATACAGAGAAGCGAACTTCGACCAATTGGTCTCGTCAGAAGCATATGCTAGTCTAATGTCCTCAAGTCGAGGACAATCAAAAATATGTTGGGAGGTCATAATTGAGTTTGTGCTGCAGAGAGTACAGTGAGGGACGTCCTTCAGGTGAATTCTATGCAGATATGCATTCAGGTAGTCGTGTCCAGTGACAGCTCGGAAAGCGGCCACTGATTCGTGGCGGGGGAGGTCTCGTGGGACACGCTCATTTGGGTTGAGAAGGGTGGACCACTGTTTGCCCTCAGCCGAGAGTCTCTGTTGTTCCTGCAGTCTGTCATTAATGGAGGATATTGATAGGCTTTTGGCTGCAAGGAAACTGACTGGTGCATCGGGCATGTCCATCAGGGAGCCTTCTTTGGCTAGGGCGTTAGCCCGCTCATTTCCCCAGATTCCAACATGCGAGGGGATCCACTGTAATGCCAGTGTAATCCCATCACCGAGCAACCGCTCTATGTGTTTCCTACCCTCAAGCACATCTCGGGAGGCTGTCCCAGCATTGGTGCACAGACTTATAATCGCAGCCTGAGAGTCACATAAGATAACGGACTTTGGACAATTTATAGAGCCAAGCATCCTGAGAGCCAGTATCACTGCCCGAATCTCCCCGTCAAAATTACTGGCAAGAACCCCAACCGGCGCAGCGATGGATCCTGCCGTTGAATACACGCCAGCCCCTCCATTACGCCTTGCTCCAGCAGCTGAACCATCGGTGTACACCCGTAACCATTCATCTTCTGGGAACCGAGTGTGTATAGTTTCCAGCGCGACTGTCTTCAGCTCAATGGGAGGGGTTGTCGATTTTGAGACTGGCGAGATTAGGGTGTTGTAGCAAAGTGCTGTGCGGCGAGGGACAAGCTCTCCAGCAGATGGAAACTGCTCAGGATTTTGAAGAGACTGCGTGAGACCATACTCGTCTTTCAGGGATTCAACCTTGGCCAGGAATGTGGTTTGGGTGGAGAGCCTGGGAACAGCAGGGCTGTATGACTTCCAGTGTTCCACATCGCTTCGCTGAAGTCGCTCGACAAGAACCAGAGCTGCTGATTCCCTCCTGTAATGTTGAGGCTCAATCCCTGTTTGCAGCTCCATTGCAACGATTGGGGTCTACACAGCGCCACCCGTTATGAGTCGGAGTGCATGGTTTTGGGCCACATCGATCTTCTTAACAGTTGCCGTTGAAGCAGTCACCATAAGCTCACTTCCATATTCCATGGAGGGTCTAACATAGCTCTTGTATGCAAGTGTCAGTACATCCTGCGAAGCTCCCCACTTAGTGCCAGTTAGTCTTTTGAGTAAGCTCAATCTCTTTGTGCCTTTCTGTGCATTATATTCGGCTTGTGCGTTCCAGGTTAAACGAGAGTCCAGCTTAATGCCAAGGTACGTTGCACAGTCAGTTTTCCTCAAAGGGTTGTCTCCAAGCGATAAAGAGATGGAGTGCTTCCTGGTGGAGAGGGTGAAAAGCTGGAACTCTGTCTTGAGAGTGTTGACCTCCATTTCGTTTGTTGATGCCCAGTCAGAAAGACGGCCCAGTGAGTCATTCAAAGCTGACTCCAAAGCTGGAATATTGCTCGACGTTGCCCAGAGGACTAAGTCGTCTGCATAGAGCAGTGCATTGACTCCTGGAGTCGAAGTGACAACTGATATCACGTCATCTATCATCACATTAAAGAGAGTCGGACTAAGGACTGCCCCTTGAGGAACCCCATTTCGTGTCTGTCGAAAGGATGAGCATTCATCTCCACACCGCACTCGAATGAATCTCTGCGAGAGGAAGGATCGAAGGGAGGCAAAAAGGCGGCCACTGAGCCCAATGTTCTGGAGCTTTCGGACAAGCAGCCTTCTGCACACCCTGTCGAATGCAGTTCTAAAATCAACAAACACAGCTCAAAAACTTTAGAAAAAACACTTGTGAGTGCAATAGGGCGGTAGCTTGCTGGGCTCTCTGCTGGTTTACCAGTTTTCAGTATTGGAACAATTTCTGATTTCCTCCAGTCAGCTGGGAAGTGTGTCCTCCATGCTAGATTTAGGAAGGTTCTGACAGTCTCTCTGGCGGAAGTACCCAAATTTATTAGAAATTCTGGCAGCAAGTCGTCTGGCCCCGTGCTCCTGCCTTTCCTCGTGTTTTGAAGTGCTGAGTCAACTTCCTCCCATGAAAAGTCGTTTTTAAGAAGTTCGTGTTCTCCTTCTCTGGAGCAGGTGGGAATTGCAGCTATGTCGTTGGTTCCAAGACTTTTGAAGTTGGGCGATGGTTGCTCACACTGGCAAAATGCTTAACGAATAAGCGTGCAATATCCCGGTCAGAAGTAAGTAATACCTGGCCCTTTCTTATTGGGTTTTTTCGAGGAGGGTGGTCGTTATTTAGACGGGAGATGTAACGGTGAGCCTTTATGCCGTCTTTACGAAAGTCCAGGTTCTGGAGGAAGCTTCTGAGTGAGGAGTTCTTAGCAGAAATAATTTCTCTCTTCAGAGAGGCAACATTCTGTTTCAAGTCCATGCGATCATCTGGGCTTTGGGAACTCCGATAGGCTGCAGCTGCTCTGTCTCGCTCTGTTTTCAATGCTTCTAGGTGTTCATTCCAGAATGGCTGGTAGTTTTTCACTTGACCGCGAGGAACACTTTGGTGCGCCGCAGCAATGATCGCTGTGGTGATCCTTCTCAGTGACTCCTCTACCTCATTGGATACCAGATTTGTACACACGAGTCGATCAGTGGCCTTGGCAAACTTTCCCCAATCTGCCTTCTTTACGTTCCATCTTGGCCTTCTCTTTTCTTTGAGCAAGTAAGGGCCAATGTCTTCTTTTACCATCAGGATGCTGTGACCAAAGGATTCTGGTGGTTGGATCAGAGATAAGGACACATTTGAGGCAGTTGTTGAGTGTGCTAACACTGCATCAGGCTTTGATGTTGCGCCAGTGTAAGCTAAGAAGGTGGGCTTTCTGTCTGGGGTCGGTACGTATTCGGCCAGGTTTTCATCAATAAAGTATTCCCAGGTCCTCCCAACAGGTTCTGTTCGGCTATAATCCCATCTGGTGGACGGGGCATTAATGTCGCCACATAGTATGCAATGGCGGTCCCATATATCTTCTAACCAGGCAAGTGAGGGGTTATTGCGCGGCGGGTTATACGCAAAGACTAAACGTCGATGTGTTTTCCCTTTTCATATCTTCAGCTCGACAGCCTCCATTTTGTCGGGCACGCTCATCTCTTTTCTTATTGAGAACTGCACAGTTAGCGTTGACTTCGCAGCCATTAAGATTCCAGATGAGCATTGTCGGCTTCTAGGGAGGACATACGTCTGGTAGCCAGGAGCTTGGAACTTCGTGAGATTGTCTGTAGCGGCACCCGCCTCAACAATTGCATATACGTCAGTGTCGTTTTCTTTTATATGCAGCTGGAGCTCAGTAAACTTTGCGTCAGTCAAACCTCCTGCGTTCCAATATAGCGTTTTGAGAGTGGCTGTTAGTGGTGGCTTGTTTGGTCTTGGTCTTGTTTGGTGATGGCCTTGACAAAGGCCGTTGAAATGCTTGCGTTGGCGTTGGCGAGTGCTAATTGCAGGCCGATTCCGGCTCATGATGTCGCTATAACGTTGGGCTGACGTGCGGCGACTGCGTATGCGTTCAGTATCTTTTCTACTTGATTGCGCTGAGTCTATCCAGCAGTAGAGTGCAATGGGGACGTCCAGGGGCAGGAACGTGGACCAGCGTACATCACCCCAAACCCCCCCCCCCAAAAAACACCCCCCATCCTTCACAGATCCATCAGTATACCATACTTGCATGCCGGGCTTAAACCTCGGCAAACCCTTATCCCAAAGGTCGCGGTTGCCTATATCGACCTTAAAGGGTTTTTCAAAGTCCATCCTCACATGCATGAGATCCGTAACGACTTCAGCCGCCTCACTGAATGCAACTTCCTCCAGAACACGCAAGTGCCCAACCTGGACACCCCGCTTCACGTGCTCCGCCCGCAGCAGTCTCACCGCCACCATATATATGCGGTCGCCTGCACATGAAAGTGCAGGGGAGGCATGTCCAGTAACACCTCCATGGCCGCCGTCGGGCACGAGTGCATAGCACCCGTTACTCCAAGACAGGCGTGGCGCTGCAACTTACTCAGCAAGGCCTGGACTGTCCCTTGTTTCATTCTCTGCCACCATAGGAGTGAGCCACAGGTGACGATAGGCCTAACAACGGCTGTGTACAGCCACAACACCATTTTTGGCTTTAGACCCCTTGTTTTGCCAAACATTTTCCGACCAGCCCACATTGTGAACGTGGCCCCTAACTAGAATCGCAAGGTCATCCGCGTAACCCACTACCTCATAACCCTGCTCCTTTAGGATAGCGAGAAGCTCGTCCACCACGAGCAACCAGAGCAAAGGAGAGAGCACACCCCCCTGGGGACACCCCCTTGAGGGCAACACGGAAACAGTATCCCCTCCCAGCTCCGAAGTCACGACGCGGTATTCCAGCATCCCCTTGATCCATTTGACTGAAGATGGATCAACACCTCATCATGATGGATCAACACATCAAGCAGCCAAGCGCAGTTTCTTTCGCCTCCAGAGATTTTTCAACCTTACCCACCAGTTCGTTTAGAGCGGTCTCAGTAGATTTGCCCGCCTGGTAGGCATGCTGCCCCCTCTGGATTGGTTTAGTTTTAAGGTAACCGTCCTTGATATCCAGGCCAATTACCTTTTCCATTGTTTTAAGGAGGAAGGACGTGAGGCTTATGGCTCGGTACGACTTTGCCTGGGCCGAGGAGTTTGCTCCTCGGGTCGAGAATGAACTCGACCCTGACCTCCCTCCATGCCTTCGGTATATACGATAATGCATAGCTCGCCCTGAATATCCTTCTGAGGCGTGGCTCCAGGACCTCCAGGCCACGCTGTAGCATGACCGGGAATATCCCGTCCGGCCCAGGGGACTTATAGGGCTTAAATGAGCCGATAGCCCATTTAATTTTCGCGGGCGTAAACAATTTCCCCGATGCGCTCCAAATTGCATTTGTTGGCCGGCAGTTAGCCACCATTTCGCCCTGAACATCTGAGGCCCCTGCATCCCTGGAATCAGGGAAATGACTTCGCAGGATGACCTCCTGGGCCTCTTTAGCGCTCTCGGTATACGCCCCATCTGCCTTTTTGATCAGACCAGTTTGGCCCGGGCTCTCTTTGGACAGGACCCTCTGCAGTCTGCCCATAGCGGACATATCCTCCATCCCCTCACAGAAGGTCCTCCACGTGGCCCGCTTTGCTTTCCTAAGGGCCTTGTTATACTCCGTGAGGGAGCGCCATGCCGTACCGCGCCCCCCTACTCATCCTTATAACGGTACGCTACTGGTTGGGATCTTAGTGATATCCCTCATTCCACAGCCCACTAAGAACCGACGGTGGACGGGTGTTTTAATGAATGCCCTTCGTATCGCTGGAATTTCGCAAAAACTTGGCTAAATACGGCCAGAGGGGAGGGGCAGATCCACCTGTCCCTCCTCTCTGGGTACGCCACTGGGACGAATTCGTGGCTATAAGTTTAAAAAAAAAAAAAACACCGCTGATTCAAGGCTAGAACTGTAAAGAAGCGCTAATCTAAAGCAAAAAGTAAATAAAAATTGCTCACGCGGTGCTAAAATGTACAAAAATGCTAATTTGAGGCTAGAAAAAATCAAAATTCGGAGAAAGGCTAATGTTTCAGCCTAAATTGTTTTTAAAATATGCAAATCCGCTTCTAAAAATGGATAAACCCGCCAATTTGCATCTAAAAGTGCGGAAAACACCAATTCATGGTTAAAATTGAGAAAATTCGCTAATTCACGGATTAGAAACGCTACTACGCTGCTAAAATTAAGAAAAAGCGCTATTTCACGGGAAAAATTGAGGAAAATTCAACGAAAAAAACGCAACCGGTGTTGATACTATCAGGGCATGAATCCGTTATTTTAGTCATTTGCAAAGAACGAACTGCGAGTTCAGCCATTTTCACGGCACGAATCGTCAGTTTAGCTATTTATAGAGCGTACAGAGTCAGTTTTTGCAATATTTTAGGGCGCAAAGCCAAGGCGTGAATGCTCGGTTTTGGCTATTTTTGGCGGACTTTTGCCATTTTCAGGGCAAGAAACCAGCTAAATAGGCATTTACAAGGCAAGAATCATCAGTTGTTAGCCAGTTTTAGAGTGCTTGGAGTCAATTTAGCTGCATTTAGGACTTTTAAGTATCCAGGGCCGCGAGGGCTAGAAATGGCCCAGGTTTTGCAGGATGGTGAGACCATGTCCATACGATCCATTCATTGTTTTATAAGAGGGCCACAAACGCGTTTTAGAAGGGCTACGACAGGACTTGCGCCCTCTAGCTTAAAAGCAAGACGGAACCCATCGTTCTCCGGGCACAGAGAGAACTATAAAGAGGTCCGAAGGGTGCAAACTGGCAATGATAATGTAAAGTTGATCAGTGCACCAGAGTCAGGGCTGCGAAATTCGATATTTAATTAGCCAAACTTTGCCTGTGTGGTGGCTGGTGGTAGAGAGGGGTGGCTGACTACCTGGTCTCGTCCAGGCTACGGCTCAGGCCTCCATTCAGTGTTTCACAAATGACAGATTGCCAGTCCTCCTGTGACTTTATTCTGAGTAAGGCTCGTTTCACATACACACGGTTTCTCGAGCAGTGGCGTAGCGTATGGGGGGCGGGGCGGTGGGGCGGCCCGCCCCGGGCATCACTTGAAATGGGGCATCAGCCTGCTGAGGCTTTTATTTATTTTTAACGTGAATAAGTTAAAGAACCGAGCACAGTTGGGATATATATTGACTCCTTTTGCGCACCACCGGTACAAAACACTCCACATCTATTCAACTGCCCAGTCCCCATAGTTGCTAGGTGCTCCGTGAAAGAAATCGTGGCTTCAGGTCTACCAAGAGGCACCAAAACCGCACAAAATGGTCCATTGCAGACCAGGGCACCCCCAAGAGCTATCTAAGCTCTGAGTCTTGAGCGCTGCCAAGGCTCTCTTTTGGCGGAAAAACAGTTTAAGAACGTTGTCGCTGACGCTCTTTCACGTGTAGACTCGATCAACGTCCCTTGTCTTCACCCGTCGATCTCGTCACTCTTTCTCACTCGCAGAAAAATGACAGTGAACTCAGCGACCTCATGGATCGCTAAACGTCGCTCCGCCGCACACAAGTCAACGTTCCAGGGACCGATGTCACTCTCATTTGCGACTCATCGACGCCAAATCTTCGTCCTTAGGTTCCTATCTCCCTTCGTCGCTGAATTTTCGATTTCCTTCACAACTTGAGCCACCCTCTGGTGTCAAGTCCACCACAAAACTTATCTCTCAGCGTTTTATCTGCGATCAGCGATTGTCGAGCTTGGACACGAGCCTGCCTTCAATGCCAACGTTCAAAAATTTCTCGCCACGTTCACTCTCCTTTTGGTTCTTTCCCTATTTCGTCGTCGAGGCTTGAGCACATCCATGTAGACATCATCGGACCTCTACCTCCCGTTGGTCCTTACCGATACTGTCTGACAGTTATCGACAGGTTTACACGCTGTCCTGAAATTTGGCCACTCGAAAATCCCTCTGCTGTTCAAGTCGTCGATGGTCTACTCAACTGTTGGTTCTCTCGTTTTGGCTCGCCTCTTTACATAACGACAGATCAAGGTCGTCAATTCGAGTCTGAACCTGCGGTTCCCATCGTTTCCGCACAACGAGTTATCATCCGTGTTCCAAAGGCTTAGTTGAACGTTTTCACAGGCACCTCAAAGCAGCACTCATGTGCCACTCAGGAATTAATTGGCTTCAACCTCTTCCTCTCGTTCTCCTCGGAATTAGGAATGCTTTCCGTGAAGACCTCAAGGCTTCTTCAGCCGAACTCGTGTATGGTCAACCATTACGTCTTCCGGGAGATCTCTTGAATGTTCCAGCAGACTGCGACGCCAGATGCAAGATCTTCGTCCGGTTCCGGCCACGAACCGTTCATCAAGAAAACCTTTCGTTTTTCAAGAATTGTCTACCTGTTCTCACGTTTTCCTCCACGTCGACGAAATTCGCCGTTCCCTCCAACCGCCCTACGTCGGTCCCTAACCAGTACTGTAACGCGACTCCAAAACGTTCACTCTACTTGTCAGCGGCAAAAACACAATCGTCAGTATCGACCCGCCCGCTTTCGTTCTACCACCTGGGCCATCCGTCGTCTGTATCGAATCGTCACTTCCCTCCCCAAACAACCCCCGACTCACATCCGACACCCGTTACGTGCGATTTGCAAACGATGGAATTCCAGTCTCCGTAGCGCGAGTAGCGTCGTGTTTTTATAGTGAGGGGGGGGGGCATCAACCTTGACCACCGCTCCGGGCATCAAAATGTCACGCTACGCCCCTGTTCTCGAGACGCGGTTGCTACGCGGCGCGAACGCAGTGTGTGCCTCGCATGTGTGAACCGAGAAACCTCTTCAAACCGCTGCCGCTTAGAAACCGAATTTCGGTTCACACATGCGAGGCACCCTCCGCGTTCGCGCCGCGATAGCAACCGCGCCTCGAGAACCGCGTCGTGTGAAACGAGCTTAAGGTGGGTGCCAGAATTGGTCGATTTTATCGACTCCTGAGTGGTCTTTTAAGGCCCATGTGCTAAATTTAAATCCCAAGAAATTGGATTTTTGAATTCTTAAACCGCGAGAAACTGGCTTATTAGCGTCAGTCCTCCGAAATCGGCCCCACTCTCGCAAAATTGATTCATTGAAGAGCCAAATCACCGAAATTTTGGTTTAAAGTGATGAAATCCACAAATTCTAGCTGTGAAAGTGGCTTTTAGCCGTTAAGTCACAGCGGTTATGGTGGGAGCGGGGAGGTCTATCCCTTCCTCAGAAAATCCCTCGTTGTGGCCCTAGCTATGAAAGCGGTGGGATTAAAAGATATAGTGCATGCTCACGCAAATCAAACATCTTCGGATTTTCTGTCAATTGAAAACATGGGCGAGGGCAACGTGGTCGTGGGGGCGTTGAGGGCGTGTGTGTCCGACTTCCCTACTCTTTCGCTCGACTTGACAGTGGCCAATATACTGGAAGGTCACACGGGCAGCTTTGACACAATGCAAATATGCCGATCCATTTATGGAAATTAGAAGTAAATTATACGACCACCGGGAACCTATCAAGTCCTCATAGCCGCACTCACTTCACGCTTGAAAATCAGGGAATTTCAAACAGCTCCGTTGGACATTTTCAAGTCCACGCTATCTTCCAAAAAAAATGCGATGACACCGCATCTGAACCCGATACGAAACAGGACGACGACGTTTCATGCATTATGTACAAGGGGAAAAGGGTATTTTAGATTAAAGGACGAGTATGACGGTGGGAGGGGATGGTGTTCGAAAGGGATCCCTTGCCAGCAAACTAATCTTGATGAAACGAATAATGGCACAATTCCTTTCCACCGCTTTTGTTTTTTCCGGTTAAAACAAAAAAAAAATCAATAGTTTAATGAAGAATTGTCTCACTACAGGCGATGTTATTTATTTATTCATAACCCCCCCCCCCCCCACGAGGTGCTTAGTAGACTTCTATCGCTGCAAATACCGAACTCTTCATGTTTGCGACCGATTAAAAGAAGTCTACGAGATGGCTCGCAAACAGCCAAGCCCCCTCCCACCCACCCCCCTTGGCCTGTTAATTGCGTGGTAAGAATTCCTGCAGTACGGTGGTGATATTGTACAGCGGTAGTTTATTGATCTCAACTCAATTCTTCTGCTGGGAATAAACCTAACGAACTTCATCTCCATCCTCTTTATATCGTTTAAACAAAAAAAACGAATTGGTCCTACGAAACGTCGACGCTACGCTCAAAAAGTAAATAGAATGCAACAGTACAATTAAGGGGTGCGAAATCAACTGGAAGTCGACCTCTTGATGACAGTTTGTGACTCGAGGAAGAAAGAAGAATGAAAAGAGAAATTCACCGCAGCACTTGCCGTCTGTCAGGGTATAGATAAATCGTTAAAGGCGACAGGCCACTAAGCAAAACAAAGGGTGGCAGTTGTTTAACAGAGACCAAAAGGAGGTTTCTAATTTAAGTCAGTAAAACGATATCCTTGTAGGGCTTCAAAGATATTCCTTATCGATGGCTCAGATTATTAAAAAGTGTCATCTATTTTGTAGTGTCTCAAGGAAGGCCTTAAATTTGTAGGAAGATTTCCGAGTTCGGCCATTAATCTTATATACTACGCGCGTGGCACCCCTAAAAGAGGCTCAATTTCCAAAAGTGCGTAAAGAAGGCGTCGCCAGTTAGAACAGCCCCCCCCCCACCCCCGATATGATTATCAAGAGCATCAAAGTTTCCCTTTAAACTCTTCATCGTCTTGTTAAAGGGAAAGGGATGGGGGAATAACAAGATTATTCATAAGCCCAAAGCCTTCCCTTCCCGCTTACAAACATAATGAACCACAATGCGAACTAACTATCGGGTCTCCTCCCTTACATAAGATACTCTTAATAATGTTGATTCATTGGTGGGAAAATGTACAAAGTGAGTAAATTACTAAAGTTGTTTTGCTCACTGAACAAGCGAGTAATTATTTAAAGTGCCCCACTGACTGTCAAATTCCTGGAAGTTTGAACAAAACAGTAGTTTTGGCATTACGATTATAGGAATTTGTTTTCAAATTGTCACGATGCACTGCTACGACGACACACAATCCTCTTGTCAGGAGACGTCAACACTCAGCGCCCTTCTTGGGGTTCTCGTCGTTCCAATTGAATTAAATTATTAATCCCCGAGGCACCAAACTCACAGTTATCATCCATAACACGGGAACCCAGCAATGCTTGGCCGCCATCGTAACGTAATTATTCGTGATTCAGTCAAATTCGTAAAATTTGAACTTCTAAAATCGAAACAGGTGCCCAATCCGCGGAATTTGTTTTTCAAGGATCTATAACCCCGTGAAATTGCACTGTTGATTGAGCCATTAAGGAGTGGGTGGGGGCGTTTCACGAGTGATTCATCGACCCCTCTCACGCCAATACATTTGCAAATGAATTTTGGCCGTATTTCTACGTCAATACCGCGATTTTGAGTCTCATTTTGGATTCCGAATTTTGGAGTGTGTTTGAACCCTGGACCATCACATACACATGTGTTCCTGCATAATAAAATAATATAATTGTTGATTCGAACGAATTTATCGCGTTTCTGTTACGAGTCGAAACATTGGTGCCGAAACCCGGGAACCATGCCTCAGCAACGTTCTCCCATCGTCACGAGGAGCAGAAGTCAAGAAATGCCGACAAATCAACAACCTCGTGATTCGGAACTCGCCCTTCGCGAAGGTCAGTCTTTTCCATCTTTTTCGCTCGTAGAAGCCTTCGCCCAGACAAGTCCCACTACAGTGATTGACAATCCCACCGAACAAAGTCCTCTGAACCGCTCCATAACACCGTTCCCAACCGATCAACAATCCGAGTTGCAATGAACGGCATCGTTGAACGCAGAAATGAACTCGGCAAACATTGTTAACTGGCCGTTGAAAACCGGAATTTTCTCTAGAAGAAATTGGTGCAATTTCAATTCCTTTAAGTGGTCTACGGAATCTTGGTTATTCTTGTTGATAGGGGACTCCGCGTATATTAAAACGTTGAGCAAAAAATTCTCTTCGGCATTGCGTTTAGCTTCGTTCGCAGCGGAGAGAAGAGATAAACGGAGCTCGTCATCGGATATAAATGGTAAATTTTGAAGAACTTGAAGGGTGCAATAAATTTCATTCATACATACTTTAACCGCCGAAACCTGCTCATGAGAAGACCAAAGGCCTGCTCCACGACGACACGATGGCTACTTAAAACTCTGTTGTACAGTCTACATTTCGGAGACAAAAAACCAATTTCCTTGTATGGAATCATAACATTTGTTAGCAAGGGATACGCGTTGTCCCCTAACAAATGGTACTCCTCCGGAATAAGCGAACCAGGGCTGTTAATAAGTGACTTCCCGAGGCTACTATTCTTAAACACCCTGGCATCATGGGAAGATCCTGGCCAACCAGTGAAGATATTTATGAACCTCAGTTCAGAATCACAAACAGCCTGAAAAGTACACAAAGATTAAGACATGGCCAAAAAAATGAATTATTCAAGTTCACCGCTCCTTGGCCTGTGAACTGAGTTGTCGGAAAAATCCCCCTCACGCGTTACATTGGGTGTGATGTACAGGGTGGAAGGGGGTACGTGTGACAAATATTGTTGGGTGATACTAGACCTCATTTGCGACCGACATCACCATATACACCATGATCGGAAAATCAAAACCCTCCGAGATATGATTTTTCTAACGATTTTTAAGGCTTACACAATTTTTTTTAACTAACGGCGAGAAACTCGCATTCAGTTTGAATTTTTGCAACTTTTGATGATGGATTCGGAAAGAGCATACTATTTTCTGTCAGGAATAGCCATTTTCGATAGACTTTAACTATTTTATGTGCCCTTAAATGCGGCTCAAAGTCGTGCAAACCGGTGATTTTATTTTTTCCAAAAAAAGTCAGTCCCCGTTTGTCCACAATAAATCTGAGTGCACGGACAACCCATGATTCATAAAAACATCTGCAAAGTGTCCTTTTCAAAAATAGTCATAAGCCTTTTTTTAGTTGTTTGGTGATTTTTCGTCATACATGACGATTTCTTAGAAAAAATAATGATTTTTCTCTTCATCAAAATCGCTTGTTTTGACCTGAAAAATTTGAACAAGATTTGTGATTTTAACGCGATAAAAAGCACTAAAACCTTATCCAAAGCTATACGTTGACAAAAAATGTCGCTCCGATAGCTGGGGGCAGCTGTGTCGGACAGAGTACATTTCACAAAAAAAGAGATCCGTTAATTTCACTTAATTAGCGATTATTCAGAAAAAATAGCTATAAAAATGTAGAGTATCAAAGTGAAATGTTAATTAATGCTGAATAATAGCTAAATAACTAAAAACGTCGAAACTTGGAGTAGTGTAATGCACTTAATCCGATAGCCAGCTGCCGGAGCGACATTTTTTGATACTTTGGTAGGCGCACACATTGATTTCCACTCCAAACATAGCTTTGGATGTGGTTTTATACCTTTTTTCATGTTGACATCACAAGGATTGATCGAATTTTGCAGGTCAAAAACAAGCGGTTTTGAAGAGAAAAATCATTATTTTTTCTAAAAATTGATCATTTCTGACGAAAACTCGCTAATCAACTAAGAAAACGCTTACGACTATTTTTGAAAAGGGCACTTTGCAGATGTTTTTCTGAATCCCGGATTATCCGTACACGCAGATTTAGCGTGGACAAACGTGGACTGACTTTTTTTGAAAAAAAAATAAATCCCCGATTTACATGACTTTGAGCCGCATTTGAGGCCACATAAAGTAGTTAACGTCTATCGAAAGTGACTAATCCTGACAAGAAATAGTGTGCTCTTTCCGAATCCATCACCAAAAGTTGCAAAAATTCAAATTGAATGCGAGTTTTCTGTAGTTAGTTTAAAAAAATGAATTAAGCCTTAAAAATCGTTAGAAAAATCATATCTCGAAGGGTTTTGATTTTCGGACCATGGTGTATATGGTGAATTCGGTCGCAAAAGAGGTCTACTTTCATCCAAATTTTTTTGTCACACTTATCCCCTTCCACCCTGTAGTGTTCTTTCTCATGAAGTGTCCTTGGATCCCACTTTCTTTATTCTTAATATTTCTTTCTCCGACACTCAGACAAGGGGCCAAGGCCGCGATTTGCCCTTCAATTGAGCCTGCAGCAGGTGGTGTGTTGTTACGGAGCAAATACTATTACATATAGTATTGTAACCGGTGGGTTTACCACGCAGTGGGTTACTATGCAGTTCAAAACGGCTGCCTTGAGATTGCGACAGTGTGAACGAGAGGGATAAATCGGAGAAATGAAACTTTTACTTGCTTTAAACACACAACACTAATTTTAATTTATACTAATTATATTTATACTAATTTTAATTTTAATTTACTATATATATATACATTAATCAGACAATGGGATCTTTAACATTCTTCCCTCCCGGTAGCAGAAAATGGTGAAATCTAATTACTCACATTCACATGAATATGGCCCCGCGGACGGGGGCTCCCCACCCGTTAGGCCTGGAAGCCAACTCCAAACTCTGTACTAGACTGGACTTCCTAAAGAGTTCCACCCTTTTTGAACAGTGACTCTTTGTCATATCTCTGGGATTCAAAATGATATTTGGATAAATCCCTTTTTCTACAACCATATCTAATCCTTACCCTTGTCTCGCTATCTAAACCCTTTCATTCTTTTCACAATAAGTACGTTATTGTTAAAAACTATGATTCACCCAGAAACATTTCCTTGAGGCCGGTCGTCCACTGGCAGCGTTTTCGAGCGGCGATACAATGCGTGACAACGACCGTACATCTCACAGGCTCAAATTGAATGTGACATCGTCCACTGCAGGCTTAGTTGCAGTGAATTTAATTTATGCCTTTTTGTATGTACCTACTCGTTGTCGCGCTGCTCGAAAACTTTTCCGGCCCCCGGCCCGGACTTTTCCTTCACCGGCCTAATTTTTAGATTTGTCAATTTCCACCCTGTTACAGTATGACCACTTCATCTCGTCGCATTAAGCGTACCTGCAGATGAATTGACTGGAACATTTTTCTATTCGTGTAGTCCCCTCTTTTATCTGGTGGTACGCAGACACCAATATGGCATGAATCTATGCATCCAACAATTTCAGGAAACTTCCGAACCCTTAAATTGACAAAGCCCACGTTAATCTCACGCATTTCAACTGGATTTGGCCATCTATGACAAACAAATTGATATTATTGTCCAAAATATGATGTAAAAGTAGAGATAATTACTTTATAATTTCATCCAATAACAGATTTATAAGTCTGATACACCGCTGTATTATCTTCCAAGCCACTCCTTTCGTATATCCAAAACGGTCGGCAACTCCTCTGAAACTTTCGGGATTTGCCAGGTACCATAATGTCATGAGGGCTGAAATTTCGGCGTCTTCTTTTGGTCGACCCGTGCGTTGGAATCTTTCCAGAGGCATAATTTTGTGAAGTAAAATCTGAAATTTTAAAGCTACGTATAGTTGTCCGATTCTTAAGCCAAGGTCATCGAGCAGACCGTGAAAAGAGTTAAAGCAAGCAGTACTCACTTCAAAAGAGGTTCGTGTGAGCCTGAAATGACTTTGAAATTCAGAAGGTGTGTACAGCCTCAAAGTTCTCAAAAAATTTATTTCGAAATTCCTTAGTTCGAGGTCCTTATACTTGTTTCGGTAGTAGTACATGTGAACTTCAAAGTCATCGTTGATAGACTGGAATATCTTCCAGAGAAAACAAAAACGCGCGCTAATAGTTCCCATGCCGCGAAAGTACCGCCGAGCGAGCTACGATAACTGCAAGGTATTGGAAACTAAACCTTAGATACGATGATTCATGTTTGGGTCTCTTTAGCATTAGACACAAGGGCCTTCATAGGCTTAAAGCTATATCTCCACTTATGCGCTTTCGTCTGTCTCTTTCAATTCAACACGTCTTTTCAACTTTCGCTCTAACTTTCAACAACGCATGCCTCAAAGCTATTGGCCTCTAAAAGCAAAGTGCCTGACATCTGGTGTTATCAATGTAAAGCATTGATGGGGAGGTTCATGATTATTTTATATCAGGAATCGCTGAGAAACATTAAAGTTTTTTAGTGCATTTTATTGAATTTGTGTTCAACAACCCGCTGGAATATACAGTATTGGCCGCTTAAAATGTAAGTATTTTAGATTCAATAAGCGTTTCATTGAACCTGAGGGTGCCGTACCAGGAATAATTGCGTTCTGAGAGAGTACAATATTAGTCTATCAACACGCCAAATGGTGAATCTTAAGCCGGCTGCACACATGCGGTATTTACCAAATAACGAGCAAAATATTTTTCAATTTTCAGTTGGTCGGTTTCTAGGCAATGCTAGAAATTGATTAATATTTTGCTCGTTATTTGGCAAACACCGCATGTGGGGAGCCGGCTTTATATTTTAATTAGACCAACCATTAGCATCATAAATGTGCTTAGTTGACCCCTTTGATACGGCTACTGCGTTATGAGTGTATGCAACAAAACTAATGATTGTATTCTCAATAAAAAGGCATTTTTAGATAGGTTGCATAGACTCCACAGCCGTAAGCACAGGGTTTGAGAACGCTGCCTAAGAATATCCACTATTGTTCACCTAAGTGCTAGATAGCGGGGCAGCTTTCTGATTTATTCATTATTATGCGTTACAATTTCAGATGGATGAGGCATCGGACATAGTTGAGCTGCCCGAAATAATTGATTACATAGGGGATTTCCGAACGCCTATGATAGAAGGGTCAGCCATCATTAAGGCTAACCAATAACCATATGCTAGAGTACGGAGTAGCTGCTGAAGACAGCGAATATGTCGACTTTTGTGCCCTCTGCCTGAAAACGTCTAGTCTGAACAGCCCACCTCATGAGGTTTCCGTAAAAATCGACAGTGGGAAAATTAGATCGAGCAGTTGCACGTGTAATGCAGGCAGCGGCAAGTGCAAACACGTGACTACGATTTTGCTCATCCTCAATAGGTGAGATCAACAAAGTACCGACCCATTTCCTAGCCGAGCTATTAGTGTACAATGTAATCGTTGACATACCTTTTTCCTCCCTCGTCAAGGAACTCGCTTGATACTATGAAGCGCGTGAGCTGCACAGATTTGCGACAGTCTTGGGGAATAATGAAAAATTCGGTCAAAGACATGTACGAGGCTCAAATTCGGATTCAGCCACCCAGCGATGCACGCACCATCGAATGACACAAAAAACGATTTGCGACATTTGTGAGACAATTCACTTTCGAAGAGGAAAGTATAAAGGCCGTATTTCCACCTTTCATGCGCCCTTCCGATCATTTGGAACGTTATTTTCCAAATTTCCTTATATTTGCATCGGCAGGGAATCTGTGGAACGCCACGTTAAGGGTTCGATTGGTACTCGAACATTGGGGAACGCAACACACCCGTCGAATCTTTTTCAACTTTCGATCCTCAGACGCGTACGAGTGGTCCATTATAAACGCCTGTAATGAACAATTTATTGGAGAAATAAAATAATGAAAACAATAATAAGTTGGCTTGCCTCACAACACTACTGGGTGATTAGGGGTTATTTACCCAAGTGCCTACCCACTCAGATAATAAGTGGCGCACTCTATAATCTCTTTCACAGGCCAATGCGCAATGTCTGATAGCCCCACGACCACGTTCAACACACCGTGCGCTGTGAACCGCGCCTCGGACGCACACATAAAGGCACAAGTGGAGACATACCTTAAATTCTTAACGGAAAGCAGAGTGAAAAATTCGCGGTTCGATTGAAGTGGGAATTTGGGTGCATGCATAAAAAGAAGTATTTTTACTCACTTGATCTTGATTTACAATGGCCGCGTTGCAAAATTCCAGACTTGTTCAGCGCTTAATGAGCACTTAATCGTTTTCCGTTGCAAAACTGTCAATCTAACTCAGCGCTGAGTAAGTGCTTAAACACGTCCCATCGCGGTACAAACCACCGTTGCAAAACTCCAGTAAGCACTTAATTCTACACTTCAGTGCTTAAACACGAGCCCCGAGTTTTGCAACGCAACCAATGTGTGTCGGTTAGCAAAAACTAAAACAACTTCGCACAAGCACAACTAAATCCAACACAAATGAAGGAAAGGGAGTTACTAACCTTCCGCCTTTGATAACGGGGAGGTTAATTCTCACAAATCACCGTTGCAAAACTCCAGTAAGCACTTAATTGTACACTTCAGCGCTTAAACACGAGCCCCGAGTTTTGCAACGCAACCAATCTTTGTGAGAATACATCGGGGAAGTTTCGACTCATAATAAACCTTATCACCTTATCAACCCCTAGGACAGTTTGACAGTGGCCGCGTTGCAAAACTTCAGACTTATTCAGCGCTTAATGAGCACTCAGTCTTTTGCCGTTGCAAAACTGTCAATCTAGCTCAGCGCTGAGAAAGTTTTTAAAATCAAACAAAACACGTCCCATCGCGATACAAATCATCGTTGCAAAACTCCAGTAAGCACTTAATTCTACACTTCAGCGTTTAAACACGAGCCCCGAGTTTTGCAACGCAACCATTATTGATACAAATCCCACGTTTTAAGGCAGTTCAGTGTTTTTCACATATTTTTTAAGTTTCTCTACGTAATAATTAGTGTCGGGAAGACCTGATTCGCAATCGACAGGGGCTACTTGATTTTTTGAATCCGTCCGGCTTCAGATGAACATTATTTTCCTCACCTCTCTCTAGAATTCTAGATAACCAAAATGTCTTTTCACTCCGGCGCAGCTCACGGTAAAAACACTTAGTGTAGTCAAATTGAATCGTTTATTTATGAGTTGATTATAATAAATTATGCTTTTGAAGTCGTAACAGACGTGTTCGACACATTTACACCCTCCAGAGACCACCGTCAAAAGCACACGAATGTCGGGTTTGGTTTCTTCCGGGATTAGTCGAAATTGATGACTTTCGGGTGACAAGTAAACTCGAGACACAGGGTACGGTGTACAGCATTTGTGAAACTGTGAGAATCACCATCACCCATGAAAACTTATTTTCTGGCCGTTGAGCTCACTACACTGTGTGTGTTTTTTTAAAGTTTTTGGTGGGATTCAGTGTTCGGTGTACCAGAAACGACTGACCTTACTTCTTTGACATATTCGTATTCAATTCAGCCGCTACAGTTTTTCTGCGATGACTGCAATCTACAACGATCATCGTAGAACAATATCAACATGGTTTTTTTTAAAGCTGGCTTCTCCTTCTTTGTGAGCCTTTACTTCGCCGGGCACCAAGTTCACGAGCCATTTTTCTAATCTCCGAAAAAATAAATAAAAAAAAAGGCGAGGGACTATTCACTTTAACCAACACAAAAAATATCTAAACGAAACGGCAGAAGTTGGAGACTAGACTCCTCCTTACTTCTTCTAAACATTGAAAGAGGGTGAGGTGGGTTCTAACCTTCTTATTTGTTATGAGTCGAATTACCTTTGAAAAATCGAACCTCGCTTCCCCAACGTATTGCTTTTCGTCCAAGCATACAGTCGACGCCTGCCCTTCAAGCAGGACCTGCGCCTTTTGCAAACAGAAGCACCATTCCTCTCTGCACTTTACACCGAACGAAAATCAAAATTTTCCGCGTCAATCTCTTCGCTCAAGATCACCGTCCCCCGTCAACTCCCTCTCGTCAATTATTTCAAATAAATTTGTTAAAAATTATGTGCAGTTCAATTGTGCGTCAGCTACTTCCTCTTGCTACAAAACCCCCAAAAACCGATCGGTAGCAGACATGGAACGCGACGTTTCGATAATTCCTACAGTCTCCGTACAAGTTTCACAGGATAGTAGAAACTGGCACTTAGTTCGCGCTATTCTCGACACGGACAGTGAAACCAACTTAATTTCTTTGTCGTAACCCCAATGGGTAAAAACCTTGTCGAGGCTCTCAACAGCTGCAACTTAGTGGTCCTGAACACAGGTTCGCCCACCCTATTGAATAATCCATACCAACACAATAAATCGGCAATCGACGTTACTATAACTTCACCGGACATAGCCAATGATTTTTCCTGGCAAGTTTTAGATGATCCTATGGGGAGTAACCATCGTCCTATTCAAATTGCAACGGGAGCCATTTGTTCTGGACAACCAATTACACGCCGTTTAAGAAAATGGGATATTCATAAAGCAGACTGGGCGACATATAGGGAAGAGATGGAACGTCACGCAGCAACAGCGAGCAGTAAGGACAACCTGATAAGTTATGACGAATTTCTCCACCTTATGAATGAAGCTGGCGAGAAATCTATTCCGAAATATTCATACCGGGTGAAAAGTAGACCGGGAAAAATATGGTGGAACGCGCAATGCAGTCAAGCCATGAAAGACCGGAAAAATGCATTCGTAGCATACCAGCGAAATTGCTCATATCAGGCCTATTGCGATTATAAAAAGTCAGAAGCGAAAGCGAAAAGGATCATCCGGGAGAGTAAGCGGTCAACGTGGAAAACCTTCTGTCAAAGCTTAAACCGGCATTCCAATGTCACTTATGTTTGGCGAACACTGAAAAGGCTGAGCAATAAATCCGATCACCCCTTGAGCTCCAACGCGACTGCTATGTCAACGGACGAATGCATGAATGAGTTCCTACAAAAGCTATGCCCCCCTTACGTCCCCGTCTCCGTTTTAGACAACGCAGGCAGTGACATTATTTTGAAGTCAGACCAACACTTCCTACTCAGCGAGTTTACACTCGAAGAATTGAACCTAGCCCTAAAGCACAACGCGAACACCGCCCCTGGACTGGATAATATCCACTATCCAATGTTAACCAACCTACCATTAGTGGCACAGAAACTCCTTCTCAGAATATTCAATAATATATGGGCTAAGGGCGAATATCCTCAGAGTTGGAAAGAGTATTTAGTCGTTCCAATCCTAAAGAGAGGGAAGAGACAAGACGACTATCTCTCGTACCGTCCCATCTCGATGTCATCATGTACTCTCAAGACTTTCGAGAGGATGGTAAAAAACAGACTAGAATGGCACCTCGAGTTTCATAATCTACTGCCCAAAACACAGTTTGGTTTTCGCAAAGGAAGAAGCGTATACGACTGCCACACTAGCCTAATCAGTGACATTGAGGTAGCGTTCACGACAAACGAAGTGTTACTTGGACTTTTCTTAGACATTGAGGGGGCGTACGACAACGTCCAATTACACGTATTGGAAAACAAAATGTCAGAATTAGGGCTTCCACCAGGTTTCTCCCACAGAATCATACGTCTTCTTTCCAACAGACAAATTTTTGTACATCATAACGACAAACTCTTCGGCCCTCGCACAGCCGCCCTCGGACTGCCTCAAGGAGGAATTTTGAGCTCCCTATTGTACGCCATATATGTAGCCGATCTTGAAAACAAGATACGTCCTACATGTGACCTCATACAATTTGCCGATGATATATGTGTGTACAGTAAACAAAAAACAATAGAGACGTGTATCGAGAGATTATCTGAAGCACTCGACATTATTAATCGATGGACGTTAACAAACGGGCTTTTAGTCTCTCGAGAGAAATCAGTTGTCTGTCCATTCACGCGGAAGAGAAATCTCCAATTTGGCAATCAGTTGAGCATCGGAGGTTGTCTGCTCTCATGTAAGGAAGAAGTAAAGTTTCTTGGGCTCTACCTGGATTCCAAATTGAAATGGAAGACCCACCTTGATTGCACAACCAAGAAAGCCGAGAGGTACATGAACGTCCTTAGAATTGTAGCTCACAACAAGTGGAGTGCAGACCCGAAAACAAGCCTGACCTTTTATCGTGCAACAGTACGATCTATCATAGACTTCGGATCGCTCTTTTACGGTAGTGGCAACAAGGAAAGACTGAAATTAATCGACCGAATTCAGCTCTCCGCCCTCCGAATATGCCTAGGTTATTTAAAGAGCACACCAACTGATGTCATGCAGGTCGAAGCTGCGG